>CM017558.1:26044734-26157234 GCA_007844125.1 Sinonovacula constricta | reverse complement strand
TCGTTCATATTATTGTCTCCATGTTTCGGATAAAACAATGGTAGACTGATAGGTAACGTTGAACAAATGCCTCATAGTTGATGCACATGATGATCGCCTAGACTCTCCAAGCAAGTCCACTCAATAGGGCGTATTCCTCCTGGTTCCAATGTCGGCGAGGGTAGTGGGCGTCAAACAGCGGTCGTTCTCATAGCGTTTATGCCACTCGTAGTTTTGTTAGCATCTCGTGAATCCAAAACTAACGGAAATACGTTTCTTGCATCTTTGTAACACTCCTTATTGGAATTTTTCTGCCACGTTGTACGCAGACTTGAGGACAACTCTTATAATTTGCACTCTTAACAACCATAGTGCATCCTGTGTTTTGGAATTAAGCAACAATCGGCCGTGTTTTGTCATGGTCTAACCTTGTAGGAATCATTCACGAATTGAAGTCATAGCCTATCATATATTAGGAATAGATTTGCAAAACTCAAGAACTGCATCGATGCAACCGCTACTGTCAATGGTCATCTGTTCACTGTCACCATCATCACTTAACAAATGATCATTTAATCCGATGAACTATCTATATGTTTCTTAAAACAAAAGGAAATAAGACATATATGTTGTTTGGAATTTTTGAAAACGTTCAGCAATTTATCAAATATGAAATATCTCCATCAAAATTGTAATGCTCAAGTAGACAATATCCTATACGGAAACCAATTACCGGCACGGCGTTGAGGCTCATCTTGGGAAACATTATTTAATTTGTTTTCCGTCAGAACACATCGTAATCATCGTCATACTGGACACATTGGCTCTGCCGCACGAAATGGGCTATGATTCAGAAATTGGAAAACCTACATACAATATCCATGGTAATAAAGATATGAGAAATCGGTGCTTTTTGACATTCGTACCATTGAAATTGCCCTTATTTCTCATTACAAAACTTAGTTTACCGACTTGACTTATCAAGATTTGTAAACACGATGTTTAACACAATATTTAATTAACATCCTTTCAAATGTAAATCTTCGCACTTGGCGTGACGAGCCACTTGAGACGATCGTACTTTATGCTCTCTTCGTACCATATTTTTCTAGCAAAGTGAGAAGTTTTTGGGGTAAATGCAACCCAAACACATATAGAGAACCGAAACACAAACGTGCTAAGCAATGAACCATTAGTTGCCTTACAGTTATTTTGCTGTATATAGCCACAGTTCAAGAGCATGATTGCTCATGTCATCACAGCAAGTAATTAATATTCGATCGATATATGTATCAGTTTATTAGAGAGAGAGAGAGAGAGAGAGAGAGAGAGAGAGAGAGAGAGAGAGAGAGAGAGAGAGAGAGAGAGAGAGAGAGAGAGAGAGAGAAGAGAGAGAGAGAGAGAAAGAAAGAGAGAGAGAGAGAGAGAGAGAGAGATTTACGTTATGAACAATATTTATATGGTATTATGCTACAGTAGTAATAGGGTTGAATTTTGCCGAATTTCCAATATTTAAAACAACCATAATACGAATGCTGAATATATTCATTCTCTTATAAATTTATATTAAACTGATATAAATAAAAGTAGATATTCTTCGTGTGAAATAAGAAATTAACTTTATTTTAAGATTATACCTTTTGTCTTATTTAAAATATGCAGACCCATTTCAAACAAAGATGATAGTTTTTTGTTCAAAACCACTAATTAAAATTCATCCTTTTAACGTCATCCCGTACTCTCTCTTAAGTTAACTGGAGTGAAACACATACAAATGTACAGGATGATGTACTACAATTATTCGATAACAACAGCCGATGGCTACATTCCGATGATTGATTGACACACAAGAGATTAGTTTAATTAAATTTGGTCCAAAAAGTGACAGTTACATGGACAAGTGGTTAATAAATATATCTGCTATCTTAGAGAGATCATATACCCTTTGGTAGCAATGAAATACGTTCGGCAGAAAACAGACACTATTTTAAGATGATTCTCGTATCATATGTCATTCATAATTACTCGTTGACTGAGAGTTATGTTTGGTATAATGGCATCCTAAGGAAATGAGTTTACAGCCAAATACTTCCCATATTTCTTTTGCATTAATTGAAGTGAAAATAAAAAAACAACATACATTTGCATTTTTCATTTGTTAAAATATCAAAAATAGCAAAGGAAAACAGGAAGCGCAAAAATATAAATTCAATATTATATATAGAGTACAATTTGTTTTTGCGCGAGAGAATTTGCAATGAAATCAGTCTGCAATAACAAGCCCTATTTCTGCTCATAGTTAAAACAAGGTCACTACAACTGACCGAGTAAAGCACAGACAGACCTGTTAATTATTTACCAGAAATGACCGAGTAAAGCACAGACAGACCTGTTAATTATTTACCACAAATGGCCGAGTAAAGCACAGACACACCTGTTAATTATTTACAACAAATGACCGAGTAAAGCACAGACAGACCTGTTAATTATTTACCAGAAATGACCGAGTAAAGCACAGACAGACCTGTTAATTATTTACCACAACTGACCGTGTAAAGCACAGGCAGACCTGTTAATCATTTACCACAACTGACCGAGTAAAGCACAGACAGACCTGTTAATTATTTACCACAACTGACCGAGTAAAGCACAGACAGACCTGTTAATTATTTACCACAAATGACCGTGTAAAGCATAGACAGACCTGTTAATTATTTACCACAAATGACCGTGTAAAGCACAGACAGACCTGTTAATTATTTACCACAAGTGACCGTGTAAAGCACAGACAGACCTGTTAATTATTTACCACAAATGACCGAGTAAAGCAGCACAGACAGACCTGTTAATTATTAACCACAAATGACCGTGTAAAGCACAGACAGACCAGTTAATTATTTACCACAAATGACCCAGTAAAGCACAGACAAACCTGTTAATAATTTACCACATATAACCGAGTAAAGCACAGACAGACCTGTTAATTATTTACCACAAATGACCCAGTAAAGCACAGACAGACCTGTTAATTATTTACCACAAATGACCGATTAAGCACAGAGAGACCTGTTAATTATTTACCACAAATGACCGAGTAAAGCACAGACAGACCTGTTAATTATTTACCACAAATGACCGAGTAAAGCACAGACAGACCTGTTAATTATTTACCACAACTGACTCAGTAAAGCACAGACAGACCTGTTAATTATTTACCACAACTGACCAAGTAAAGCACAGACAGACCTGTTAATTATTTACCACAACTGACCAAGTAAAGCACAGACAGACCTGTTAATTATTTACCACAACTGACCAAGTAAAGCACAGACAGACCTGTTAATTATTTACCACAAATGACCGTGTAAAGCACAGACAGACCTGTTAATTATTTACCACAACTGACCGAGTAAAGCACAGACAGACCTTTTAATTATTTACCACAACTGACCGAGTAAAGCACAGACAGACCTGTTAATTATTTACCACAAATGACCGTGTAAAGCATAGACAGACCTGTTAATTATTTACTACAAATGACCGTGTAAAGCACAGACAGACCTGTTAATTATTTACCACAAATGACCGAGTAAAGCAGCACAGACAGACCTGTTAATTATTTACCACAACTGACCGAGTAAAGCACAGACAGACCTTTTAATTATTTACCACAACTGACCGAGTAAAGCACAGACAGACCTGTTAATTATTTACCACAAATGACCGTGTAAAGCACAGACAGACCTGTTAATTATTTACCACAACTGACCGAGTAAAGCACAGACAGACCTTTTAATTATTTACCACAACTGACCGAGTAAAGCACAGACAGACCTGTTAATTATTTACCACAAATGACCGTGTAAAGCATAGACAGACCTGTTAATTATTTACTACAAATGACCGAGTAAAGCACAGACAGACCTGTTAATTATTTACCACAAATGACCGAGTAAAGCACAGACAGACCTGTTAATTATTTACCACAAATGACCCAGTAAAGCACAGACAGACCTGTTAATTATTTACCACAAAGGACCCAATAAAGCACAGACAGATCTGTTAATTATTTACCACAAACGACCCAGTAAAGCACAGACAGACCTGTTAATTATTTACCACAAATGACCCAGTAAAGCACAGACAAACCTGTTAATAATTTACCACATATAACCGAGTAAAGCACAGACAGACCTGTTAATTATTTACCACAAATGACCCAGTTAAGCACAGACAGACCTGTTAATTATTTACCACAAATGACCGAGTTAACACAGACAGACCTGTTAATTATTTACCACAAATGACCGAGTAAAGCACAGACAGACCTGTTAATTATTTACCACAAATGACCGAGTAAAGCACAGACAGACCTGTTAATTATATACCACAAATGACCGAGTAAAGCACAGACAGACCTGTTAATTATTTACCACAAACGACCGAGGAAAGCACAGACAGACCTGTTAATAATTTACCACATATGACCGAGTAAAGCACAGACAGACCTGTTAATTATTTACCAGAAATGACCGAGTAAAGCACAGACAGACCTGTTAATTATTTACCAGAAATGACCGAGTAAAGCACAGACAGACCTGTTAATTATTTACCACAAATGACCGAGTAAAGCACAGACAGACCTGTTAATTATATACCATAAATGACCGAGTAAAGCACAGACAGACCTGTTAATTATTTACCACAAATGACCCAGTAAAGCAAAGACAGACCTGTTAATTATTTACCACAAGTGACCGAGTAAAGCACAGACAGACCTGTTAATTATTTACCACAAATGACACAGTAAAGCAAAGACAGACCTGTTAATTATTTACCACAAGTGACCGAGTAAAGCAAAGACAGACCTGTTAATTATTTACCACAAGTGACCGAGTAAAGCAAAGACAGACCTGTTAATTATTTACCACAAGTGACCGAGTAAAGCACAGACAGACCTGTTAATTATTTACCACAAATGACCGAGTAAAGCACAGACAGACCTGTTAATTATATACCATAAATGACCGAGTAAAGCACAGACAGACCTGTTAATTATTTACCACAAATGACCCAGTAAAGCAAAGACAGACCTGTTAATTATTTACCACAAATGACCGAGTAAAGCACAGACAGACATGTTAATTATTTACCACAAATGACCGAGTAAAGCACAGACAGACCTGTTAATTATTTACCACAAATGACCGAGTAAAGCACAGACAGACCTGTTAATTATTTACCACAAATGACCGAGTAAAGCACAGACAGACCTGTTAATTATTTACCACAAATGGCCGAGTAAAGCACAGACAGACCTGTTAATTATTTACCACAATTGGCCAAGTAAAGCACAGACAGACCTGTTAATTATATATCACAACTGACCCAGGAAAGCACAGACAGACTTGTTAATTATTTACCACAAATGACCGAGTAAAGCACAGGCAGACCTGTTAATTATATACCATAAATGACCGAGTTAAGCACATACGGACTTCAACATTCGTGTCACTGCTGTTCGAAACTTGACCATAATTTGTCTCAAATGTTGATTGCATTTTGTCATAGCCTAGACTCCCTTTCAATAGTTAAAATAAAGTTCTATATATATCAATACAGGATAAAACAACTGAAAAACTTAGCTCCCTATTTAAACATTGCATTAAGTTTCTTATTATGCATCGTATTATACTTTATCCAGACCAATCTTTATAAATAAAATATATATTGTAACAGGGGTCATGCGGAGCAATGATCGCTGCGATTGAAAATCTCATCAGCTCTTTATAGTAATATTTGGCTTAAATATCAGTCATATTTGTCTCCTGTTTTGACCGAGTGGACTATAGTGAATCTTTTGGGTAGAATTGATATTAATCTGCAGTTTATATTTATAGATTTTATATTTAAACATGAGATATTTTAAAGATATAGAAAAAAAGAAGTCATAGTTATTTTAATAGACTTATTTTGCTGATAAATTCGGTAAAATTACTTGGCGCTGATAGGAATTTTCTGCTCAATAATTGGCGCTGAAAGGTGTAGAGGTTGCCAGTTCTACACAAGCCTGTCTAAGATTAGATAACAGGTCTAGATGTTGTGCCTTCAACTGTACCGATGCATAGAGTTTGGGTTACTGCAACATGTCTTACATAACAACAATTTCCCAAAAGTTTTCTGTTTTGTTGAGTACATTTGAGCGCCATATTAGGTTTTAGATGCAACCATTGCTATATTTAATAGAAAAGCTACATAACACCGTAATTAAAGGTATATTTTTTACATAATAGTTTATTCATATATTATATGCTCGTACATAAATACATTTCATTAGTCATTCAATTCATGATATCTTTCTTTGATACGAATTTTCTCATCTGCAACCAACTAAACTTAAGAATGATAACTGAAGCCCATGCTAGTCAAGAATGAAGGATTGGGTGAAGGGTAAAACCTTATTGTTTTCGTCGTCTGTGCCATAAACTTCTAGTTTTTATCGTTTCCTAAAGCTTGGAAACATTAAAGCGATAATATCCCCGGATATAACAAAAAGTGGCACGGAAAACTGACTTAAACATTAGCTATGTACCATTCATTAGGTTCCACTTGGATACGATTGACTTAATTATGTCAGTTTGGAAATCTGCAAAGCATGACATGGTTAAAGTTGAAATTTAAATGTTAACAATGTGCCTGCCACTCTGTATAATAAAATTACATTTAAAACTGGTACGATTAAGTTAAACAATGTGTGTGCCAGAGTTTGCCATGTCTTTCAGTGGCAGTAAAGGATTATCCGTACATTTCCGTAGATCGAAGAGTATTGAATATTATTATTATTTATTAACACCATAAGATGCTATGTACAATAAGCAAGTTGGCGCTTTGTCAAAATGTGTTATAGTAATCCAAAGGTTATTTACTCTTTATAAACTTTTTCGTTTAACAACGTTTTATTTTAGAAAAAAAGGCGGTATGGATGGCCATTTCCAAGCACTTAGGAGTACTTTGTATTGCTCGAACAACCAACTGCATGTACACAATATAGGCCAATACAGGCCAAGAGGAGGGGGAGGGGGAGGGGAAGAGGGAGGGGGAGGGGGAGGGGGAGGGGAAGGGGAAGGGGGAGGGGGAGGGGGAGGGGGGAGGGGAAGGGGGAGGGGAAGGGGAGGGGGAGGGGAAATAAACTACGTAAATACATAGCAGATACGTTTAAAAAGAAGATTAAAAGCAATAATAAGGAAATAGAACAGAGTAATTATAATCACTAGGTGTTTTATTGAATTATATTTTTAAATTGTATTGTCATCACTAACCTTTGTTAAAACATGTACACATAATTCTAGATGTCTCTGTATTAATGAAAAATTATGAGCGCTGAATACGGACAATAATATCTGTCAGTTTAAAAAATGTTGTTGTAATAATTATACAAGCAGATGTTATACACGTATTTCAAATACATACAAGTATTTTAGACCATAGTTATACTTCAGTGGGTCGCAGAGAAAGGCAACCCTATATTTATAATTGGTTTTGGAGATGACCGTGTGGTGAACTTACTGCTTCAAGAAGCGATTGTATTTTGACGGAAATAATCATTATGTTTCAGCAATAATGCATTGTTACATTTATATTATTGAGTTTCTCGTGTTTCTGCTAAAGAACAACTACGTAAACGATAAAATATACGTGTATACTCAGTAACAGTAAGACAGTAACAAGTAAACTAGTCCACATACCAAATGTTAAATGCTTATTTTTATGTTGAAGAACAACACTAATTCGATCCTAATCTCTTTAATGAAATACCAATGGTAAATTATATATTCGAAAATGTATTGTTTTAGTTTTTCATAATAAATCTTGCAGTTTGTGCTTTTTTAATAAAACGATTTTGAAAGCTCAGCAGCGAATATAACGACAATGAGCGTTTGATTTAAATTTGGAGAGACAACTTTAGCACATATCTGCACGAACACTTTGCTATATATATAATTTGGTTATACAATAGGTTATACAAATACACGTTTTGTGGCGCGCTGTAAAGATTTCCCGCCGCGCAGATGCGGATGTTGGTGACTTCGTACCAATTCGAAGATGTACCTCGCATATAACCTACTGAATATAGAAACTTCGTACGCATGAAATGTTGTTTATACGTGCTACTGTGTTGGCTTAGTAATAAAACATATTCACAGACAGGACAACAGGATAGGGCATGGATGAACGTGATTGGAACTGTTACTGAAGTGATATTAAATTAAAGTCGTGTACAATATCTTAATTTGATGTTTACAGGCATGATCTCCACTATAGTCACCTGCATTTTGTGACGGCTGAGATAACTGTAGATACAATATGCAAAGGAGATAACAGCTTTTGAGATTGCAATAAAGCTTCCGGCAAAGTCCGTACATTTTATATTCACGGACTTTAGTAGTCATGCGACTTTAGAAAGGACTTAAGGAGCCGTACGACCCTGAGCCAGGTTTTAAGAGCAATGTGACAATGGACCAGGGTTTAGGAGTCATACGATCCTGGGCCAGGTTTTAAGAGCAATGTGACAATGGACCAGGGCTTAGGAGTCATACGATCCTGGGCCAGGTTTTAAGAG
This sequence comes from Sinonovacula constricta, assembly GCA_007844125.1. Classification (NCBI taxonomy): domain Eukaryota; kingdom Metazoa; phylum Mollusca; class Bivalvia; order Cardiida; family Solecurtidae; genus Sinonovacula; species Sinonovacula constricta. The sequence continues at coordinate 26,148,635 of CM017558.1, read as the reverse complement.
CAATGTGACAATGGACAAGGGTTTAGGAGTCATACGATCCTGAGCCAGGTTTTAAGAGCAATGTGACAATGGACCAGGGTTTAGGAGTCATACGATCCTGGGCCAGGTTTTAAGAGCAATGTGACAATGGACCAGGGTTTAGGAGTCATACGATCCTGGGCCAGGTTTTAAGAGCAATGTGACAATGGACAAGGGTTTAGGAGTCATACGATCCTGGGCCAGGTTTTAAGAGCAATGTGACAATGGACAAGGGTTTAGGAGTCATACGACCCTGGGCCAGGTTTTAAGAGCAATGTGACAATGGACAAGGGTTTAGGAGTCATACGATCCTGGGCCAGGTTTTAAGAGCAATGTGACAATGGACAAGGGTTTAGGAGTCATACGACCCTGGGCCAGGTTTTAAGAGTAATGTGACAATGGACAAGGGTTTAGGAGTCATACGATCCTGGGCCAGGTTTTAAGAGCAATGTGACAATGGACAAGGGTTTAGGAGTCATACGACCCTGGGCCAGGTTTTAAGAGCAATGTGACGATGGACCAGGGTTTAGGATTCATGCGACCCTGGGCCAGGTTTTAAGAGCAATGTGACAATGGACCAGGGTTTAGGAGTCATACGATCCTGGGTCAGGTTTTAAGAGCAATGTGACAATGGACCAGGGTTTAGGAGTCATACGATCCTGGGCCAGGTTTTAAGAGCAATGTGACAATGGACCAGGGTTTAGGAGTCATGCGACCCTGGGCCAGGTTTTAAGAGCAATGTGACAATGGACCAGGGTTTAGGAGTCATACGATCCTGGGCCAGGTTTTAAGAGCAATGTGACAATGGACAAGGGTTTAGGAGTCATACGATCCTGAGCCAGGTTTTAAGAGCAATGTGACAATGGACCAGGGTTTAGGAGTCAAACGACCCTGGGCCAGGTTTTAAGAGCAATGTGACAATGGACCAGGGTTTAGGAGTCATACGACCCTGGGCCAGGTTTTAAGAGCAATGTGACAATGGACCAGGGTTTAGGAGTCATACGACCCTGGGCCAGGTTTTAAGAGCAATGTGACAATGGACCAGGGTTTAGGAGTCATGCGACCCTGCGCCAGGTTTTAAGAGCAATGTGACAATGGACCAGGGTTTAGGAGTCATACGACCCTGGGCCACAGTTTGTGAGCTCTACGACCCTGTGTCAAGTTTTAAAAGAAGTTCGGCTATTGACAAGGGTTTAAGAGGCATACGATCGTGGGCCAGGTTATACGATCCATGCGACTTTGGACCAGGGTTTAGGAGCCATACGACCCTGGGCCAGGTTTTAAGATCCATGAGACTTTGGATCAGGGTTTAGGGCTTATACGACCCTGGGCCAGGTTTTAAGATCCATGCGACTTTGGACCAGGGTTTAGGAGCCATACAACCCTCGGCCAGGTTTTAAGATCCATGCGACTTTGGATCAGGGTTTAGGGCTCATACGACCCTGGGCCAGGTTTTAAGATCCATGCGACTTTGGATCAGGGTTTAGGGCTCATACGACCCTGGGCCAGGTTTTAAGATCCATGCGACTTTGGATCAGGGTTTAGGGCTCATACGACCCTGGGCCAGGTTTTAAGATCCATGCGACTTTGGACCAGGGTTTAGGAGCCATACAACCCTGGGCCAGGTTTTAAGATCCATGCGACTTTGGACCAGGGTTTAGGAGCCATACAACCCTGGGCCACGTTTTAAGATCCATGCTACTTTGGATCAGGGTTTAGGGCTCATACGACCCTGGGCCAGGTTTTAAGATCCATGCTACTTTGGATCAGGGTTTAGGGCTCATACGACCCTGGGCCAGGTTTTAAGAATCATGCGAGTATGGATCTAAACGACCCTGGGCCAGGTTTTAAGATCCATGCGACTGTGGACCGAGGTTTAGGAGTCATACGACCCTGGGCCAGGTTTTAAGATCCAAGCGACTATGGACCTGGGTTTATAAGTCATACGACCCTGGGTCAGGTTTTAAGAGCCATGCGACTATAAACCAGAGTTAAGGAGCCATACGACCCTGGACCAGATTTCAAGAGCCATGCAACTATGGACCCGGGTCTAGGAGCCATGCGACCCTGTGTCGGGTTTTAAGATCCATGCGACTATGGGCCAGGGTTTTTGTGCCATCTGACCCTAGGCCACATTTCAAGAGCCATGCGACTATGGACCATGGTTTAGGAGCCATACGACCATCGGCCAGGTTTTAAGATCCATGCAACTATGGACCATGGTTTAGGAGCCATACAACCCTGGGCCAGGTTTTAAGATCCATGCGACTATGGACCGGGGTTAATTAGTCATACGACCCTTGGCCAGGATTTAAGATCAATGCGACTACGGACCAGGGTTTAGAAGCCAAACGACCCTGGGCCAGGTTTCAAGATCCACGTGACTATGGACCAGGGTTTAGGTGTCATACGACTATGTGCCAGGATTTAAGGTTCTGGACCTGTAATGGTGACCTTCCACAATCCTTATAATGATATTGTTTCTTAAATCTGTACTATAAAACACATCGTACGGTGAATTTTTAAGAAAGTTTACCGTTTGTAACTCAAGTTATGTACATTTTTATAAAGTGACCCTAGATTTTCAAAAACATCGTAAATTGTGCTGGAACAAAAAATGAAAAAGTACCATTTTTTCAAATTCTACTGTTCTATATTCAAATTTTTACCAGTTTTCCTGTTACACAATCATGTCATGATAAATCAGAACAATAAGATTACATTTTGGACAAATACTTATAAAAATACAGAACTTTGCATGCATGTACCCCCGCGCAAAAATCCGAGTTTTTTTGGTGTGTTTAAAAATTTACTCTATCTATAAAAGCAAATATCTCAAGTTTGAAGCTAGTTAGACACATACAACTAGTTTTAAATTTTTTTGCAATATGAACTGCCCATAATATGAGATTTTAAAGGCATTTTACCGTTCCTAATAAAATTTACAGAACTTTGCGTACATGTACCCCCGCGCGAAAATCCGATATTTTTGGGTGTGTTTAAAAATTTACTCTATCTATAAAAGCAAATATCTCAAGTTTGAAGCTAGTTAGACACATACAACAAGTTTTAAAATTTTCTGCAATATGAACTGCCCATAATGTGAGATTTTAAAGGCATTTTACCGTTCCTAATAAAATTTACAGAACTTTGCATACATGTACCCCCGAGCAAAAACCCGAGTTCTTTTGGGTGTGTTTAAAAATTTACTCTATCTATAAAAGCAAACATCTCAAGTTTGAAGCTAGTTAGACACATACAACTAGTTTTAAAATTTTCTTCAATACGAACTGCCCATAATGTGAGTTTTTAAAGGCATTTAACCGTTCCTAATAAAATTTATAAGAATTTGTAAAGGTTACTATAATGAAACTGCAAGAGAATTTATAGCGAAAAATAACGTCAAAATGGTCAATTACAGATTATACTCCCTTATACAAAAAATCCCCTACAGTTGGTATAAGAGATGGAAATATGTATGTAAAACTCTGCATTATCACATGAAAACCTCTTTACTGATTTTGGCTGGCTTGAGGGAAATATTTGAAATTAACCACTTTACACGTTTTTCGTAAAAAAGTCCGACAGTTTAGGAATAATTGAGTCAAGCACTCTTTTGGTATTAGTGACACTTGGTTGTCCCACACAATTTTGACCCCTGAACACATTTAAAAGTCCATCCTGGCCATACGGAGAAAATATCAGACGAAGGTGAGCGAGCGTCAAACCATGTCGCTAACTCTCGCGGTTAGCATGTGAAGGCAAATTAAAAATCACAAACACAAGATGAAACAGTGCATTTTTCACCTGTACACAGGAAACCACCACAATTGTTATGATCCACTTCAACTTTACATGACTTTGTTGTCGGTAAACCACTATTTTTACAATATCGCTCTCGACAATCACGCTGTCGAGCTCCCGTTTCCCTCATTTTTTAAGAAATGGGAAACCCAATGACGTCATGGAAAATCCATATCACGTGGTGAAAAACTACTAAAAATAGCAAATACGAAACTTTACGACGAATGCTATTCAAATAAAACCGGATCATACCGAGTGCCGATGTTTACCGAAGTTAGTTACAGGTCCAGAACCTTAAGATCCATGCGACTAGGGACCAGGGTGTAGGAGCCATACAACCCTGGGCCAGGTTTTTAGATCCATGCGACTATGGACCAGGGTTTAGGAGCCATTCGACCCTAAGCCAGATTTCAAGAGCCATGCGAATATGTGTTAAAGACAAAATACAACGGTGTTTTCTCCTGGGGACTAGCATACTAGTAGTGTGTCTGTATTGAAAGCGACAAAACTGAAGTATCATGGTTATTGACTATAACTATCAACATATTCTCCTAACATTAACGGTAACAACATTATCACGTATCGCTTTAAATAGGAAGGTGGAATCTTTCTCCTGCCCTCTTTGTGGCTGATTTGAAGCTTCGAGTAGAAGGACAGTGCATTATGTGATTCATGTTAGGCTTACTCATACTAAACTAAAACAGTTCAATCACCAATTACACCAATTATAACTGAAATATTGACGTTATAACACTCCCACTCTGAATTTTAAATATCACACACCTTGACATTCTTAGCATTCTGAAACATTAAAATCTTTAGGTTTGTGAAGTTGGCTGGGAATTGGGAATTGGGTATTGGGTATTCAATATCCAGATACAACCGAATACCCAGCCAGCTAGGAATTGGGTATTCGCGAATTCCTAGATACAACCGAATACCCAGCTAGCTAGGTATTGGGTATTGAATATAGAGCTGCAGTCGTATTCCGAGCTGGCTAGGAATTGGGTATTCGAAATATCAATGCAGAGTTTGAATATCGTGCTAGACCTGAATACCTAACTGGCTGGGAATTGGGTATTCGAAATACATTCTGTAAAGAAACTATTCAAAGCAGATTTGAATATCGAGCTAGACCTGAATACCCAGCTGGCTGGGAATTGGGTATTCAAAATATTTTTATTATTTGAACAATTCAACGCAGAGTTTGAATATCGAGCTAGACATGAATACCGAGCTGGCTGGGAATTGGGTATTCGAAATATTTTCTGTAAAAATACTATTAAACGCAGAGTTTGAATATCGACCTAGAGCCGAATACCTATCTGGCTGGGAATTGGGTATTCAAAATATTTTTTTAATAGAAAATTTTTAAGCAGAGTTTGAATATCGAGCTAGACCTGAATACCTATCTGGCTGGGAATTGGGTATTCGAAAAAAATTTCTTATAGAAACAATTAAACGCAGATTCTGAATATCGAGCTAGACCTGAATACCGAGCTGGCTGGGAATTGGGTATTCGAAATATTTTCTGTAAAAATACTTTTAAGCGCAGAGTTTGAATATCGAGCTAGAGACGAATACCTAGCTGGCTGGGAATTGGGTATTCGAAAAAAAAAATTGAATAGAAACTTTTTAAGCAGAGTTTGAATATCGACCTAGAGCCGAATACCTATCTGGCTGGAAATTGGGTATTCAAAATACTTTTTTAATAGAAACTTTTTAAGCAGAGTTTGAATATCGAGCTAGACCTGAATACCTATCTGGCTGGGAATTGGGTATTCGAAAAAAAGTTCTTATAGAAACAATTAAACGCAGATTCTGAATATCGAGCTAGACCTGAATACCGAGCTGGCTGGGAATTGGGTATTCGAAATATTTTCTGTAAAAATACTTTTAAACGCAGAGTTTGAATATCGAGCTAGAGCCGAATACCTATCTGGCTGGGAATTGGGTATTCAAAATACTTTTTTTAATTGAAACTTTTTAAGCAGAGTTTGAATATCGAGCTACACCTGAATACCTATCTGGCTGGGAATTGGGTATTCGAAATTTTTTTATTCTAGGAACAATTGAACGCATATTTTGAATATCGAGCTAGACCTGAATACCTATCTGGCTGGGAATTGGGTATTCGAAATTTTTTTTCTTATAAAAACAATTGAACGCAGATTCTGAATATCGAGCTAGACCTGAATACCGAGCTGGCTGGGAATTGGGTATTCGAAATATTTTCTGTAAAAAATACTATTAAACGCAGAGTTTGAATATCGAGCTAGAGCCGAATACCGAGCTGGCTGGGAATTGGGTATTCGACATATTTTTTTTTTAAAGAAACTTTTTAAGCAGAGTTTGAATATCGAGCTAGACCTGAATACCTATCTGGCTGGGAATTGGGTATTCAAAATATTTTTATTCTAGGAACAATTGAACGCATATTTTGAATATCGAGCTAGACCTCAATACCTATCTGGCTGGGAATTGGGTATTCGAAATTTTTTTCTTATAAAAACAATTGAACGCAGATTCTGAATATCGAGCTAGACCTGAATACCGAGCTGGCTGGGAATTGGGTATTCGAAATATTTTCTGTAAAAAATACTATTAAACGCAGAGTTTGAATATCGAGCTAGAGCCGAATACCTATCTGGCTGGGAATTGGGTATTCGACATATTTTTGTTTTTAAAGAAACTTTTTAAGCAGAGTTTGAATATAGAGCTAGACCTGAATACCTAGCTGGCTGGGAATTGGGTATTCAAAATATTTTTATTCTAGGAACAATTGAACGCATATTTTGAATATCGAGCTAGACCTGAATACCGAGCTGGCTGGGAATTGGGTATTCAAAATATTTTTATTCTAGGAACAATTGAACGCATATTTTGAATATCGAGCTAGACCTGAATACCTAGCTGGCTGGGAATTGGGTATTCAATTTTTTTTTCTTATAGAAACAATTAAACGCAGATTCTGAACATCGAGCTAGACCCGAATACCTAGCTGGCTGGGAATTGGGTATTCGACATATTTTTTTTAATAGAAACTTTTTAAGCAGAGTTTGAATATCGAGCTAGACCTGAATACCTAGCTGGCTGGGAATTGGGTATTCGAATTTTTTTTCTTATAGAAACAATTAAACGCAGATTCTGAATATCGAGCTAGACCTGAATACCGAGCTGGCTGGGAATTGGGTATTCGAAATATTTTTATTCTAGGAACAATTGAACGCATATTTTGAATATCGAGCTAGACCTGAATACCGAGCTTGCTGGGAATTGGGTATTCGAAATATTTTTAGTATAGAAACTATTCAAGCAGAGTGTCAATATCGAGCTAGGCCTGAATAACTAGCTGGGAATTAGGTATTCGAAATATTTTTAGTATAGGGACTATTCATCGCGAGTTTGAATATCGAGTTTGAGCTTGTTACCTAGCTTTGCATAAACACCTTCGTTTTTACCTGTATCTATTTCTCGTATTCAATTTGGAAATTACAAATCTCAAGTCTCACTTATCAGGTCACACATTTTATGTTCGCTTACATTTTACAAGTTACAAAACTCAAAGTCACAATTCTCAAGTCACAAATTACTAATGTATAAGTTAAGAACTGACAACCTTCAGACGCTAGCTGTCGGTACCACATAAATAAATATAGAACGGAATCATAAATGATTCTTCAAAAGAGATACAATAAAAAACAGCCAACGTTATTTGGCATCAAATTAAACGCGTTGTCTTTTGCCTAAAGTAGTTATTAATGAATGTTTTATAATTCTGCAAGTAATTTTACCATTTAAGTCTTTGATTTCTTAAAACCCCACATTCAATCCAATTTAATATACGTAACGGACTTTTCCAGATGAACATACTAACACATTCGCATTCGGATTTACAGTGCATTGAAATTGAACTACATCAACAGGGGTACGTGATGTAGTGAACATGCTTTCCCCAGATCAGGTGATAATGTAGCACAGTTGCTAGAACACCTGCCTCAAGAGCAGGAGGTCTTGGGTTCGACCCCCGCCCTCGGTAATAGGATTTTTCCAGCTTTTTTAGTGGCGTCAGAATGGGTTCTTCAGAGAACCCTGTGGAGCAGGAAAAGGCTAGGTACTGGTAGTTCTGTTGATGCTTGGCTTAATATAAGGAAGGTTAAAAGCTCTCTGCCCAGGTAGACCAGGTGGTAGAGCACCTGATTACGGAGGAGGTCTTGGGTTCGAACTCAATACTTTGTACCGGTAACGGAATTTTGCCAGCTCGGATCACTCCGGTTAAATTTGGATATATGCAGTTTTATGCAGTTAAATGAAAACGGGTGGGGCCAGAGAGGTTGATAGGGGATTGGGGGGTGGGGCGGTAGTGTAGGGGCTGTCAGATCTCGACCTGAGAGATAAAATTATGCGAACACTATTTGAACCGATTCATACAGTTTGAGGAAAAAGTAGAGACGTGTAAATATGGACCGACTTTTATTGGTGCATGTCTACAGTACATGTCACGAATGATATATGTATAAGTAGTCATATCATGATCCCCATTTAATTACAGAATAATATCCCTAAAATTGTATAGCACAAAAATAATACGTGTGTCTGATTCTGTCAGTAAGAAACTCACAACTTGGAAATACAGACGAACGCGGACGAATTGAAGCTGTACATTCTGTTTGTAGATGGACATTCCCGTGTTAGAAGCGCCCTTTGCGTCCTATTGTCGAACTGGTGTTATGCAATGTACATTTTAAATTTGCGCCTCTAGATTAGTAACTTGTAAATTAGATTCAAGAAATGTAAAATGTATTCGTGATTCTCCCAGCGATTTGTAATTTGTATATGCAGGAAATGTGAAATTGTTCAAATGTAATGTTGAAATGTGAACATTTTCATGTGATACTAGTTTATAAAATTTAGGATGTAATTAGATAGCGGTATTTAGCATGCGCGATGTTGCAATCTACAATTTGACATTAGATGTAACTAATCTATGTATTGAAAGTTAGAAATAGTAATAAGAAAATTGGTGGATATCCTCTTCCGTACATAGTAACCACAAATAGTACAAACTCGCCTTTCTCTCCAACCCAAATACATGCTTAGTCTCCGCACCCTTTGTGTAGCACGCGGTCTAAGTATGCGCCGGGCGGGACATAACTAGGGAGATCTAGTGCCCTACATTCATGCAGGGTCATCCCTACACCCATCCCTAATTTGAAAATCGATCACTTACAATCTTATTTTTGAAGGGAAATATTTTGTTGCAAACTAATCAAGGAAGATATGGGGTATATGCAGTGTTATCTTTAAAAACTATTTATGGCGATTTGGAACTTAAAGCAACACCAGCCTGACAGCGCTGTGCTCAAGGTACAACAGACAATAAGCACTTTTGTCTTGAGTACACTAACACTAAAAGGAACAAACAGGTTTGACCGAAATCTAGGAACTGCTTCAACGACAACATAAATGGAAAGGTCACCTTCATCATCAAAATGAAAATCTCTTCAGCCATTGGTAAACTGTCTATGTCACTCTCAGCAACAATGTTTTAGATGTCTACGGTACAACTTTTTATGTCTTCGTCGGCAACACAATTAAAGTATCCGTCGGCAACATTCGTCAATCATCCGTCATAATCAAAAATGTCACTGTCGCCAAAGGTATCACAGAATTTATCAATTATTTAATTCATAGTCGGCAACACGTTTCAAGTCTAGGCAAACTGTTGAATTCACTGTCGGCAAAATTTTACATTATCCGTCGGCAATACATTTCCGGTTTCCGTCGGCAATACTCTTCAATCCACTATTGGTAAAACACATTTTAGTCTTCGTCAGCAAAATTAACACTCCGTCGGCATATTTATTGAGATCTCTAACGGCTGCACCGTCTATAACATTCTATTTCCGTCGGAAATAGAGTCTGCATTATTCTGCATGCCGATCAAAATACCCACCTAAAATGCTTAATTAAAGTATCCGTCGGCAACATTCGTCAATGATCCGTCATAATCAAAAATGTCACTGTCGCCAAAGGTATCACAGAATTTATCAATTATTTAATTCATAGTCGGCAACACGTTTCAAGTCTAGGCAAACTGTTGAATTCACTGTCGGCAAAATTTTACATTATCCGTCGGCAATACATTTCCGGTTTCCGTCGGCAATACTATTCAATCCACTGTTGGTAAAACACATTTTAGTCTTCGTCTGCAAAATTAACATTCCGTCGGCATATTTATTGAGATCTCTAACGGCTGCACCGTCTATAACATTCTATTTCCATCGGAAATAGAGTCTGCATTATTCTGCATGCCGATCAAAATACCCACCTAAAATGCTTAATTAAAGTATCCGTCGGCAACATTCGTCAATGATCCGTCATAATCAAAAATGTCACTGTCGCCAAAGGTATCACAGAATTTATCAATTATTTAATTCATAGTCGGCAACACGTTTCAAGTCTAGGCAAACTGTTGAATTCACTGTCGGCAAAATTTTACATTATCCGTCGGCAATACATTTCCGGTTTCCGTCGGCAATACTATTCAATCCACTGTTGGTAAAACACATTTTAGTCTTCGTCTGCAAAATTAACATTCCGTCGGCATATTTATTGAGATCTCTAACGGCTGCACCGTCTATAACATTCTATTTCCGTCGGAAATAGAGTCTGCATTATTCTGCATGCCGATCAAAATACCCACCTAAAATGCTTAAATTAATCGCCGGCAAAAATCATTCGGACTCCGTCGGCAACAATTTCTTACGGATAATAAAACAATATGACGATAAGTCAACATTTTTTTTATGCCCGCAATGGCATGGCAATGTATTTGTCCGTATGTAGCATATGCAAATATTTCGAATACCCAATTCCCAGCCAGATAGGTATTCGGCTCTAGCTCGATATTCAAACTCTGCGTTTAAAAGTATTTTTACAGAAAATATTTCGAATACCCAATTCCCAGCCAGCACGGTATTCAGGTCTAGCTCGATATTCAGAATCTGCGTTTAATTGTTTCTATAAGAATTTTTTTTCGAATACCCAATTCCCAGCCAGATAGGTATTCAGGTCTAGCTAGATATTCATACTCTGCTTAAAAAGTTTCAATTAAAAAAAGTATTTTGAATACCCAATTCCCAGCCAGATAGGTATTCGGCTCTAGGTCGATATTCAAACTCTGCTTAAAAAGTTTCAATTAAAAAAAAAATTTCGAATACCCAATTCCCAGCCAGATAGGTATTCGGCTCTAGCTCGATATTCAAACTCTGCGTTTAAAAGTATTTTTACAGAAAATATTTCGAATACCCAATTCCCAGCCAGCTCGGTATTCAGGTCTAGCTCGATATTCAGAATCTGCGTTTAATTGTTTCTATAAGAAAAAAATTTTAAATACCCAATTCCCAGCCAGATAGGTATTCAGGTCTAGCTCGATATTCAAACTCTGCTTAAAAAGTTTCTATTAAAATTTTTTTTTGAATACCCAATTCCCAGCCAGATAGGTATTCGGCTCTAGGTCGATATTCAAACTCTGCTTAAAAAGTTTCTATTAAAATTTTTTTTCGAATACCCAATTCCCAGCCAGATAGGTATTCGGCTCTAGCTCGATATTCAAACTCTGCGTTTAAAAGTATTTTTACAGAAAATATTTCGAATACCCAATTCCCAGCCAGCTCGGTATTCAGGTCTAGCTCGATATTCAGAATCTGCGTTTAATTGTTTCTATAAGAAAAAAATTTTAAATACCCAATTCCCAGCCAGATAGGTATTCAGGTCTAGCTCGATATTCAAACTCTGCTTAAAAAGTTTCTATTAAAATTTTTTTTTGAATACCCAATTCCCAGCCAGATAGGTATTCGGCTCTAGGTCGATATTCAAACTCTGCTTAAAAAGTTTCTATTAAAAATTTTTTTCGAATACCCAATTCCCAGCCAGATAAGTATTCGGCTCTAGCTCGATATTCAAACTCTGCGTTTAAAAGTATTTTTACAGAAAATATTTCGAATACCCAATTCCCAGCCAGCTCGGTATTCAGGTCTAGCTCGATATTCAGAATCTGCGTTTAATTGTTTCTATAAGAATTTTTTTTCTAATACCCAATTCCCAGCCAGATAGGTATTCGGCTCTAGGTCGATATTCAAACTCTGCTTAAAAAGTTTCTATTAATTTTTTTTTTCGAATACCCAATTCCCAGCCAGATAGGTATTCGGCTCTAGCTCGATATTCAAACTCTGCGTTTAAAAGTATTTTTACAGAAAATATTTCGAATACCCAATTCCCAGCCAGCTCGGTATTCAGGTCTAGCTCGATATTCAGAATCTGCGTTTAATTGTTTCTATAAGAAAAAAATTTCGAATACCCAATTCCCAGCCAGATAGGTATTCAGGTCTAGCTCGATATTCAAACTCTGCTTAAAAGTTTTCTATTAAAAAAAAATATATTTTGAATACCCAATTCCCAGCCAGATAGGTATTCGGCTCTAGGTCGATATTTAAACTCTGCGTTTAATAGTATTTTTACAGAAAATATTTCGAATACCCAATTCCCAGCCAGCTCGGTATTCAGGTCTAGCTCGATATTCAGAATCTGCGTTTAATTGTTTCTATAAGAATTTTTTTTCGAATACCCAATTCCCAGCCAGATAGGTATTCAGGTCTAGCTCGATATTCAAACTCTGCTTAAAAAGTTTCTATTAAAAAAGTATTTTGAATACCCAATTCCCAGACAGATAGGTATTCGGCTCTAGGTCGATATTCAAACTCTGCTTAAAAAGTTTCTATTAAAAAAATTTTTCGAATACCCAATTCCCAGCCAGATAGGTATTCGGCTCTAGCTCGATATTCAAACTCTGCGTTTAAAAGTATTTTTACAGAAAATATTTCGAATACCCAATTCCCAGCCAGCTCGGTATTCAGGTCTAGCTCGATATTCAGAATCTGCGTTTAATTGTTTCTATAAGAATTTTTTTTCGAATACCCAATTCCCAGCCAGATAGGTATTCAGGTCTAGCTCGATATTCAAACTCTGCTTAAAAAGTTTCAATTAAAAAAAGTATTTTGATTACCCAATTCCCAGCCAGATAGGTATTCGGCTCTAGGTCGATATTCAAACTCTGCTTAAAAAGTTTCTATTAAAAAAAAAAAATTCGAATTCCCAATTCCCAGCCAGATAGGTATTCGGCTCTAGCTCGATATTCAAACTCTGCGTTTAAAAGTATTTTTACAGAAAATATTTCGAATACCCAATTCCCAGCCAGCTCTGTATTCAGGTCTAGCTCGATATTCAGAATCTGCGTTTAACTGTTTCTATAAGAAATTTTTTTCGAATACCCAATTCCCAGCCAGATAGGTATTCAGGTCTAGCTCGATATTCAAACTCTGCTTAAAAAGTTTCTATTAAAAAAGTATTTTGAATACCCAATTCCCAGCCAGATAGGTATTCGGCTCTAGGTCGATATTCAAACTCTGCTTAAAAAGTTTCAATTAAAAAAAATTTTTCGAATACCCAATTCCCAGCCAGATAGGTATTCGGCTCTAGCTCGATATTCAAACTCTGCGTTTAAAAGTATTTTTACAGAAAATATTTCGAATACCCAATTCCCAGCCAGCTCGGTATTCAGGTCTAGCTCGATATTCAGAATCTGCGTTTAATTGTTTCTATAAGAAAAAAAATTTGAATACCCAATTCCCAGCCAGATAGGTATTCGGCTCTAGCTCGATATTCAAACTCTGCTTAAATGTTTTCTATTAAAAAAAAATATTTTGAATACCCAATTCCCAGCCAGATAGGTATTCGGCTCTAGCTCGATATTCAAACTCTGCGTTTAAAAGTATTTGTACAGAAAATATTTCGAATACCCAATTCCCAGCCAGCTCGGTATTCAGGTCTAGCTCGATATTCAGAATCTGCGTTTAATTGTTTGTATAAGAATTCTTTTTCGAATACCCAATTCCCAGCCAGATAGGTATTCAGGTCTAGCTCGATATTCAAACTCTGCTTAAAAAGTTTCTATTAAAAAAGTATTTTGAATACCCAATTCCCAGCCAGATAGGTATTCGGCTCTAGGTCGATATTCAAACTCTGCTTAAAAAGTTTCTATTAAAAAAAAAAAATTCGAATACCCAATTCCCAGCCAGATAGGTATTCGGCTCTAGCTCGATATTCAAACTCTGCGTTTAATTGTTTCTATAAGAAAAAAAATTTCGAATATCCAATTCCCAGCCAGATAGCTATTCGGCTCTAGGTCGATATTCAAACTCTGCTTAAAAAGTTTCTATTAAAAAAGTATTTTGAATACCCAATTCCCAGCCAGATAGGTATTCGGCTCTAGGTCGATATTCAAACTCTGCTTAAAAAGTTTCTATTAAAAATTTTTTTTCGAATACCCAATTCCCAGCCAGATAGGTATTCGGCTCTAGCTCGATATTCAAACTCTGCGTTTAAAAGTATTTTTACAGAAAATATTTCGAATACCCAATTCCCAGCCAGCTCGGTATTCAGGTCTAGCTCGATATTCAGAATCTGCGTTTAATTGTTTCTATAAGAATTTTTTTTCGAATACCCAATTCCCAGCCAGATAGGTATTCAGGTCTAGCTCGATATTCAAACTCTGAATACCTAATTCCCAGCCAGATAGGTATTCGGCTCTAGGTCGATATTCAAACTCTGCTTAAAAAGTTTCTATTAAATTTTTTTTTTCGAATACCCAATTCCCAGCCAGATAGGTATTCGGCTCTAGCTTGATATTCAAACTCTGCGTTTAAAAGTATTTTTACAGAAAATATTTCGAATACCCAATTCCCAGCCAGCTCGGTATTCAGGTCTAGCTCGATATTCAGAATCTGCGTTTAATTGTTTCTATAAGAAAAAAATTTCGAATACCCAATTCCCAGCCAGATAGGTATTCAGGTCTAGCTCGATATTCAAACTCTGCTTAAAAGTTTTCTATTAAAAAAAAATATTTTGAATACCCAATTCCCAGCCAGATAGGTATTCGGCTCTAGGTCGATATTCAAACTCTGCGTTTAATAGTTTTTTTACAGAAAATATTTCGAATACCCAATTCCCAGCCAGCTCGGTATTCAGGTCTAGCTCGATATTCAAACTCTGCGTTGAATTGTTCAAATAATAAAAATATTTTGAATACCCAATTCCCAGCCAGCTGGGTATTCAGGTCTAGCTCGATATTCAAATCTGCTTTGAATAGTTTCTTTACAGAATGTATTTCGAATACCCAATTCCCAGCCAGATAGGTATTCAGGTCTAGCACGATATTCAAACTCTGCATTGATATTTCGAATACCCAATTCCTAGCCAGCTGGGAATACGACTGCAGCTCTATATTCAATACCCAATACCTAGCTAGCTGGGTATTCGGTTGTATCTAGGAATTCGCGAATACCCAATTCCTAGCTGGCTGGGTATTCGGTTGTATCTGGATATTGAATACCCAATACCCAATTCCCAATTCCCAGCTAACTTCACAAACCTAAAATCTTTACTGTTGTATGCCATGTCAGATGGATGTTTGATCGTAGTTATGCCAATTCGGAGATTGAAATAAACAATGACAGCAATGCATGGTAATAAATGATGAAAATGTTTTTACCGTTCACTACATACTAGTTTAAATACAGTGTGCACATATTTACACGTATTAACCATGAAGGGAGTGCACCCAATGACACGTAGAGACGTCGTTGCAGTATGGGCGTCTTGTGTCAATCTAAACGTTGTGGATAAAAAATAAAAAAATAAATAAATAAATAAATAAATGCCGAGTGTACTGTGGCGCCCGGCGATACAGGGTAACACTTCACTCACTAATATAATGTTGCCATGATCACACGGCGATACAGGGAAACACTTCACTCACTAATATAATGTTGCCGTGATTGCACGGCGATACAGGGTAACACTTCACTCACTAATATAATTTTGCCGTGGTTGCACGGCGATACAGGGTAACACTTCACTCACTAATATAATGCTGCCGTGATTGCACGGCGATACAGTGTAACACTTCACTCACTAATATAATGTTGCCATGATCGCACGGCGATACAGGGTAACACTTCACTCACTAATATAATGTTGCCGTGATTGCACGGCGATACAGGGTAAGATTTCACTCACTAATATAATGTGCCATGATCGCACGGCGATACAGGGTAACACTTCACTCACTAATATAAAGTTGCCGTGATCGCACGGCAATACAGGGTAACACTTCACTCACTAATATAATGTTGCCATGATCGCCCGGCGATACAGGGTAACACTTCACTCACATACATAATGTTGCCATGATCACACGGCGATACAGGGAAACACTTCATTCACTAATATAATGGTTAATGTGATTGCACGGCGATACAGGGTAACACTTCACTCACTAATATAATGTTGACATGATCGCACGGCGATACAGGGTAACACTTCACTCACTAATATAATGTTGCCGTGATTGCACGGTAATACAGGGTAACACTTCACTCACTAATATAATGTTGCTGTGATTGCACGGCGATACAGGGTAACACTTCACTCACTAATAAAATGTTGCCATGATTGCACGGCGATACAGGGTAACACTTCACTCACTAATATAATGTTGCCGTGATTGCACGGCGATACAGGGTAACACTTCATTCACTAATATAATGTTGCCGTGATTGCACGGCGATACAGGGTAACACTTCACTCACTAATATAATGTTGCCGTGATCACACGGCGATACAAGGTAACACTTCACTCACTAATATAAAGTTGCCGTGATCACACGGCGATACAGGGTAACACTTCATTCACTAATATAATGTTACCGTGATCGCACGGCGATACAGGGTAACACTTTACTCCCTAATATAATGTTGCCGTGATCGCACGGCGATACAGGGTAACACTTTACTTACTAATATAATGTTGCCGTGATTGTACGGCGATACAGGGTAACACTTCATTTACTAATATAATGTTACCGTGATCGCACGGCGTTACAGGGTAACACTTTACTCCCTAATATAATGTTGCCGTGATTGTACGGCGATACAGGGTAACACTTCACTTACTAATATAATGTTGCCGTGATTGTACGGCGATACAGGGTAACACTTCATTTACTAATATAATGTTGCCGTGATCGCACGGCAATACAGGGTAATACTTTACTCCCTAATATAATGTTGCCGTGATCGCACGGCGATACAGGGTAACACTTCACTCACTAATATAATGTTGCCGTGATTGCACGGCGATACAGGGTAACACTTCACTTACTAATATAATGTTGCCGTGATTGTACGGCGATACAGGGTAACACTTCACTCACTAATACAATGTTGCCGTGATTGCCCGGCGATACAGGGTAACACGACATTCACTGATATAATGTTGCCGTGATTGCACGGCGATACAGAGTAACACGACACTCACTAATATTATGTTGCCGTGATTGCACGGCGATACAGGGTAACACGACACACACTTATATAAAGTTGCCGTGATTGCACGGCGATACAGGGTAACACGACACACACTAATATAATGTTGCCGTGATTGAACGGCGATACAGGGTAACACGACACACACTAATATAAAGTTGCCGTGATTGCACGGCGATACAGGGTAACACGACACTCACTAATATAATGTTGCCGTGATTGCACGGCGATACAGGGTAAGACGACACGCACTAATATAATGTTGCCGTGATTGCTCGGCGATACAAGGTAACACGACACTCACTAATATAATGTTGCCGTGATTGCACGGCGATACAGGGTAACACTTCACTCACTAATATAATGTTGCCGTGAATGCACGGCGATACAGGGTAACACGACACTCACTAATAAAATGTTGCCGTGATTGCACGGCGATACAGGGTAACACGACACGCACTAATATAATGTTGCCGTGATTGCTCGGCGATACAAGGTAACACGACACGCACTAATATAATGTTGCCGTGATTGCACGGCGATACAGGGTAACACGACACGCACTAATATACTGTTGCCGTGATTGCCCGGCGATACAGGGTAACACGTTTTTATTTTCCTTTCATGTCGATACATACAAGAATTTCTGGAAAACACATCACTGGCACGTTTATTAAGAATTATTTTGAGAAGCATTGATTAATGTGTCTACTGTCGAAACAAATCGTATTTATCTTACATCCTGATACATTGGCTCTGACACATGCTGTGTGCAATGCATGCAGGTATCGGAGCACACACAACCAGTTTCCATATCAATAATGATGAGAGGAACTGATGCTACATTGTATTTGATGCTCTTATTTTAGCAATTTATTGCAAATTACACTCAAAACGCGTTTGTTTACAGATTTGACTAATCAAGAGATGCACCAACTGTATTTGCTATAAAACATAATCAATAATCTTCAAATCCGGAAAACATGTTCCATATTTGTTGTGGCGAGTCATTGGTGAATATGGTACAAAATAACACTTTCTGGCTGTCTTCTTAAACTTTTAAATGGGTAAACTTGTCTATTTACCTTTTGAGAAAGAGCAAGATGGAGAAGGTCTCTTGAGTTAATGATTGTGCTAATTTGTTATGAATGGTTATAAAGTTTGGACTTTATGCAGGAATAAAATTACAACTTTCTCAGTATATCTTTTAGTAGTCAGGATTGAAATAACGTGTTCGATGGTTTGTATTGTGGTAGGTAACACAATTCACCTATTATGAATCCATAAAATTAATGTAGGTAAGAAATTTAAACATGAAAGGTAAAGAAAGACAAAGTATATATAAGTAACAGAAATTTGTTTTTTCTCTGCAAATCCTACGTGATTTCCAAATGAAACATATATAATATGCAACATTTAGATTACAAAATTTTCAACAAGTAAATATGATTACTATCAGACAATACTTACTATTTTGAGCTTTTTGCATGCAAATACAAAAAAAATATTATTATATTCTATTAATTATATTTAACTTCCTTATTGCGAAAGCACAGTGAATGTGAACATATAAAACATATTTTAGCTAAGCTCATATACAACAAGTTAGCTTTCTTAGCTTCTTCTTAATGTAGTTGTTTTGGGCCTCCAATTACATTATCTTCAGCTTGATTCCATCAGGTTCCATCATGATGTAGTAGTTGCGATCACGTAATTGATAACTGAAGAAAAGTGCACATTCAACTGGTAAAAGCCTACTGGCTTCAATGATTCACTAATGAGTCTACTTCTTTAACAAAATGCTTCTGAAAGTAATCCTATGGCCATTGTTTCTTATAGAAATTCCAGTACAAACAAAAACCTAGCAATTAGCCATGTATGTTTTCCCAAAGTCAGGTACAAACAATATAAAATTATCTGTTTAATCTGTTAAATTGGCTTAATTTCTGAATGACACATATCCCTTTTTACCATCATCATGTTCATTTATAACTGGCTCCAGGAATTTGTACTAGTCCGAGTTGTCCTCTTAAAATATACTGCCGGCTGTAAAGACACAGGAGTATAAATTAATTAACTTAATATATTTTAAGGAATTGTCACAAATTAAAGTGTGTTAACAAATTGTTTATAAGAAATATTTATCTCAGCTTGTTTCATTTAGAGCAAATTGGTTGGAGGTCTAGAATTTTAAAGCAGCAGCCCTCACATGTGTTCGAGTCAAGGTTGGGATGAGAATTTTCATGCATGTGCGTCTTCCAGCTGACTTGCCGGGCGACAGTGGTTTTACTCTTAACTTCTGGGGTTTTCCTTCAATAATGATAGCTGGAAGGCACTAAATAATGACCATAAATGTATTGCTTTGACATATAGAAAACATTTAACTACATGATACGAACCTGAAAATGCTTTGGAATGTTGAATATAATTGGAGCAGCACCATACAGCAGCAGGACTCTCATCAATGTCAGGTTAACCATGCCTGGATCAAAGTGTGTGTGCCACTGAGCATGGCATGGCATGACAACTCGGCTCAAAGTTTCGTCTGCATTTACATACCCATTCTTGATACAAAATGGTTGCCTTTTTTTCTTTCTCTGCCTTTTTCTGGGAATCTGGAAAAAAGCAGTCTAGAGCTCTGTACACACAAACACATTAGATCACAAAATTCATATTCATAAAATTAAATCAAGTACATTTTGATTAAAAATAAAATGTTATTCCTATAAGTTTATTCGGAAAGCCAGTGCAAACTACAAAGTACTTATTAATTAATGTCATCTATTTTTACCAATTATTAAATATTTTATACAGTTTATACAAAGTCAACTCTCTTTCATTATGATAGAGTCTAACTGCATATATTTTGCACAAATTTTAAACTGTCCAAACTGCTGTTTTCTGCATGGTTTATTTACTCTAAGAATGAATGGCTTTGCCTTAAGAAAGTACACGTAAAATGAAAGTATATGTAATTAACTCAAATAGTATATTACTGTTCTACGAAATAATGTAAATTAATATTTTTTTCGGCATTTGAGAAGTCTACAACAGTCATACATCGACACAGCAATATTCTGCGTCAACATAAGAACAGCAAAAAGGGGGCGGAGATATGTCAGTAGCGCAGTTGGGGCAGTCTTTCTTGTTTTTAAATTGATCATTTAAAAGCAAACATAAACAACAGTACTTACTTGTGAAGTGATATGCCTGTTTCTCCTGAAAATGTGTTCTTACAGTTGTAGCTGCGAAGCATTGGCTGCCTTTAGATGGGAATGTTTTCACACTGTCTTCCAGTGACTTATCAACATTAGCTGAGGCAAAGATGGCGGCTAGTGCGCACAACGAAAGTCACGTGGATCAATTGTTTGAAGTAACTGTATTGACTGACTCTACAATAATACAATAAGTAAGAACTGACCATTTGTAGCAAAGCAATGAAAATAAATGGCGCCTAAATCCATGACCTGTCCAATCTCGCTCTCGTTAAGGGCATGCTTTGATAATGTATACAAATATGTGCTTTTATTGTACATATACATGTTAGTATTATATCAAGTATATTTGAAGATAGTTTACGCGCTTCGATATGGTAAGGTCAGTGTTAATATGTAAACTTCCAAACTCTGACGTCATAAACATTGTACTATAAAGCGGTTTATTTAATATTATACCTTTAAAGCATGCTTTTCAGTACAAAAAAACACACATTTAAAGTGTTGGTCCAGGAAGATTTTAGGAGTTATTTTCTTGATCAACATAATACACACATTGGTTCAAATGTAACACTGCGTAAAGGAACATGTCGTGAAGTTCCAAAGTACGTTTTCTTTATCAACATAGATCAATTAGAAAACAAAATCGCATTTCCCACTGCAATTGTTAATTTCAACTTGTCATACTTTGTTTTGCGTCCTGAAAGTTACCATGCTTTCAAGTAGAATATATCAACGACACATTCATAGCTGGTATTTCCTATAATGTTTTGATATATGTGAGTGTATGCCAAATTAAGTACAGAGTAAGTACAGTGATATTAATTTAAGTAATCATTGGATATTGACTGAATCTCGCGCAATGATATCTACTAGAGCGATGTGGTGTATTTTTGAACACATCAGCCATTCATTAAATTTAATACATGTATATTTATCTTCTCAACACAAATTTGCAGTTGCATGAAGTATCTATGAATTAACATACCGGCTAGAAGAAATATGCATATGAAATGCAAACGTCACTTATCTGGGTAAAATGTCACATAAAGTAAGTTTCTGGTACTCGGTAAAAAAAAAATGCAGATAGTAACCAACAAATATTCATGGCAACTTACACAGGGATAAATTCCAACTGTTTTTATGTATTTGTTTGTCTGAAAATTACATATGTGGTATATGATAAATTTGTTAATTATTATAAGTCTAATTTATAAAAAGATAAATAATAAAAGGTAAGTAGCATTACGGACAACACAGGTTAAGCCACTGCCAACTTTGCATTAAAAACCATAAAACAGATTAAAGTTATGGCTTTTTGCCCTTCCATATGAAAAAATAAAGAAATAGACTATTTAAACACAGTTTCAGTTCTTTCATGTTGTCTCATTTTTGCCTAGATACTTGAAAATAATTTTTAATCTGTCCCAGATTGTACCTCTGTCACATGGTCTCTTTAACTACAGTGTGAAAAAGGCGCATTGACGAAGCAATTACGACCAGCAGAATTTTGTTATTTCTCAAAAATCTTGTATTTCTCTTATCACTCGAATATATGACTGAACCTTTCTAAAGTCGTTTATTAATACACGTATCTTTTTTGTAAGCATTCGTCCTCACATCATATCCGACACATTCGATGATTATATAGCTAATATTTAAATTGATGACAAATCAGTTGAATCACAATTGTTTTGTCTTCCTGTTGCTATGTCTTTAGACTGGAGCTGACACCTCTTGTCGCTGATGTGGCAGATTTCAACCTCTCGACAAAAACGCCTCCCACAATCACCCAACGCCGTACAAAAACAGAACGGTTTGATTCTTGATATATTCTGGCAAAGTTGGAGCAACAGCAAAAATAATGATTTTACTTTGACCACAGCGTATGGTGTTTGACATTTCTTTGTCTGTTACCTTTTTATGATTTTATCTGCTCAAATCAGTTATTTAAAATAAAATAAAGCAAAGATAAAATATAATTAAAATATAGTAGTTTTACTTACTGCTTTTTCTTACAAATCTCTATTCTCTAGTTGTGTGCATTTTGAGAACAATTTACTATTCTGCATTGTTCAGTCAGGTTTAAGCCCAAACATAATTATTCAATACAAACAACAACAACAACAACAATAACTTGTACACGGAGATTTGTGGCTAAAACTGTCGTAAGGCTGTGGGCTTTATGCGTTAAATTAAAAAGAAAAATATTTAAGATGTGATGCGATCGTTGATAAAGCTTGAACTTGTTCTTACATTAAAAATCACACTTAATTTTCTTTTTGAAACATTTTAAGCACGAAACTTACACTTCAATAAAAGTAATCGAATCAAAATTGTGTTTAATTATCAGCTCATTTAGGTGCTCAACAGATGATCCAATCTGATTTGAATCATATCCTGAAAACCGCTCCGCTATCATTTTGTAAGGTCTGACTTTAGTGAGATGACATATGATCATTC
Organism: Sinonovacula constricta; assembly: GCA_007844125.1. Lineage (NCBI taxonomy): Eukaryota > Metazoa > Mollusca > Bivalvia > Cardiida > Solecurtidae > Sinonovacula > Sinonovacula constricta. The sequence goes on along the minus strand of CM017558.1, from coordinate 26,125,689 downwards.
GACCAGTTAACTTTGACAACAGTGCTTCTCCGCACAGAAAACCAACAAAATAGTGGATTGTCGCTCACTGGTTTATTTTCAATGTGCAGATAAATGCAATAAGTGATAGTCACTGTCGCGTCCCACCGGTAGCATGGGCCATGCCGTCTGTGGATCACTAGTGACGTCACTTTAACATGTAGCTTCATTTGGCCATGTCTTCTGTTGATCGCGAGTGACGTCTCATTAACATGTAGATTCTAGGCCATGCCGTCTGTGAATCGCTAGTGACGTCATTTAAACATGTAGATTCTAGGCCATGCCGTCTGTGGATCGCGAGTGACGTTACTTAAACATGTAGATTCTAGGCCATCCCGTCTGTTGATCGCGAGTAACGTCACTTAAACATGTAGATTCTAGGCCATGCCGTCTGTGGATCGCGAGTGACGTCACTTAAACATGTAGATTCTAGGACATGCCGTCTGTTGATCGCTGGTGACGTTACTTAAACATGTAGATTCTAGGCCATGTCTTCTGTTGATCGCTGGTGACGTCACTTAAACATGTAGATTCTAGGCCATGCCGTCTGTGGATCGCTGGTGACGTTATTTAAACATATCTTCTGATGATCGCGAGTGACGTCAATTTAACATGTAGATTCAAGGCCATGCCAACTGTGGATCGCTGGTGACGTCACTTAAACATGTAGATTCTAGGCCATGCTGTCTATGGATCGCTGGTGACATCACTTAATATTCTAGATTCTTGGCCATGCCGTATGTGGATCGCGAGTGACGTCACTTAAACATGTAGATTCATTTGGCTATGTCTTCTGTTTATCGCTGGTGAAGTCACTTTAACATGTATATTCTAGGCCATGCCGTCTGTGGATCGCGAGTGACGTCACTTAAACATGTAGATTCTAGGCCATGCCGTCTGTTGATCGCTAGTGACGTCACTTTAACATGCAGCTTCATTTGACCATGCCGTCTGTGGATCGCGAGTGACATCATTTCAACATGAAGCTTCATTTGACCATGCCGTCTGTGGATCGCGAGTGACGTCATTTCAACATGAAGCTTCATTTGACCATGCCGTCTGTGGATCGCGAGTGACGTCACCTTAACATTAGCTTCTTTAGCAATGCCGTCTGTGGATCGCGAGTGACGTCACCTTAACATTAGCTTCTTTGGCAATGCCGTCTGTGGATCGCGAGTGACGTCACCTTAACATTAGCTTCTTTGGCAATGTCGTCTGTTAATCGCTGGTGACGTCACCTTTACATGTAGCTTCATTTGACCATGCCGTCTGTGGGTCGCTAGTGACGTCACCTTTACATGTAGCTTCATTTGACCATGCCGTCTGTGGATCGTAAGTGACGTCACTTCAACATGAAGCTTCATTTGATCATGCCGTCTGTGGATCGCTGGTGACGTCACTTTAACATGTAGCTTCATTTGACCATGCCGTCTATGGATCGCGAGTAACGTCACCTTAACATTAACTTCTTTGGCAATGCCGTCTGTGGATCGCTGGTGACGTCACCTTAACATGTAGCTTCATTTGGCCATGTCGTCTGTTGATCGCTGGTGACGTCACCTTTACATGTAGCTTCATTTGACCATGCCGCCTGTAAATCGCGAGTGACGTTACTCTTACATGTAGCCTCATTTGGCCATGCCGTCTGTGGATCGCGAGTGACGTCACCTTTACATGTAGCTTCATTTGGCCATGCCGTCTGTGAATCGCGAGTAACGTTACTCTAACATGTAGCTTCATTTGACCATGCCGTCTGTAAATCGCCAGTGACGTTACTCTGACATGTAGCCTCATTTGGCCATGCCGTCTGTGGATCGCAAGTGACGTCACCTTTACAAGTAGCTTCATTTGACCATGCCGTCTGTAAATCGCGGATGACGTCGCCTTAAAATGTAGCTTCATTTGACCATGCCGTCTGTGGATCGCGAGCGACGTCACTTTAACAATAGCTTCTTTGGCAATGCCGTCAGTGAATCGCGAGTGACGTCACCTTAACATAAGCTTCTTTGGCAATGCCGTCGATGAATCGCTGGTGACGTCACTTTAACATGTAGCTTCATTTGATCATGCTGTCTGTGGATCGCTAGTGACGTCACTTTAACATGTAGCTTCATTTGACCATGCCGTCTGTTCATCGCGAGTGACGTCACTTTAACATGCAGCTTCATTTGACCATGCCGTCTGTGGATCGCGAGTGACGTCACTTTAACATAAAGCTTCCTTTGACCATGCCGTCTGTGGATCGCTGGTGACGTCACTTTAACATGCAGCTTCATTTGATCATGCCGTCTGTGGACCGCGAGTGACGTCACCTTTACATGTAGCTTCATTTGACCATGCCGTCTGTGGATCGCGAGTGACGTCACTTCAACATGAAGCTTCATTTGACCATGCCGTCTGTGGATCGCGAGTGACGTCACCTTAACATAAACTTCTTTGGCAATGCTGTCTGTGGATCGCTGGTGACGTCACCTAAACATGTAGCTTCATTTGATCATGCCGTAAGTGGATCGCGAGTGACGTCACCTTTACATGTAGCTTCATTTGATCATGCCGTCTGTGGATCGCGAGTGACGTCACCTAAACATGTAGCTTCATTTGATCATGCCGTCTGTGGATCGCTAGTGACGTCACTTTAACATGTAGCTTCATTTGGCCATGCCGTCTGTGGATCGCTAGTGACGTCAACTTTACATGTAGCTTCATTTGGCCATGCCGTCTGTGGATCTCTGGGGACGTCAACTTTACATGTAGCTTCATTTGATCATGCCGTCTGTGGATCGCGAGTGACGTCACCTTAACATGAAGCTTCAATTGATCATGCCGTTTGTGGATCGCTAGTGACGTCACTTTAACATATAGCGGCATTTGGCCATGCCATCTGTGGATCGTTAGTGACGTCACTTTTACATGAAGTTTCTTTAGCCATGTTGTCTGTGAAATGCGAGTTACGTCACTTTAACATGTAGCGTCAGTTGGCCATGCCATCTGTGGATCGCTAGTGACGTCACTTTTACATGTAGTTTCTTTGGCCATGTTGTCTGTGGATTGCTTCTGACGCCACTTTAACATGTAGCGTCATTTGACCATGACATCTGTTGATCGCTAGTGACGTCACTTTTACATGTAGTTTCTTTGGCCATGTTGTCTGTGGATTGCGAGTGACGTCACTTTAACATGTAGCGTCAGTTGGTCATGCCATCTGTGGATCGCTAGTGACGTCACTTTTACATGTAGTTTCTTTTGGCATGTTGTCTGTTGATCGCTAGTAACGTCACTTCAACATGTAGCTAAATTTGACCCCATGCGATCTGTGGGTCGCGAATAACGTCACTTTAACAATCTGCTTTTTGGCCATGCCGTCTGTGAATTTCGAGTGACGTCACTTCACCATGTAGCCATGCTATGTTGTCTAAAAGGTCAGTTTTTAGGTGGCACAAAACATTTAAAAATGGTAAAACTGACTTAAAAGATTTTAATTCTGATGGGCCTTTTGTTTAAATTCCAGTTCCAAATGGACAAACAGTTACTGGAAGATTTTTACAAGAACAATGCTGTCACATGTGAAATATGTATTGCCAAAAACGGAGACCTTCCATCGGACTTAGAGGCCTATGCCTAATTCATGACAATGCAGCTGCTCACAATGCGCTGGTTCATGACTCAAGAATCGTAATGACAAATTTAAATAAACGCCTCTCGAAATGTTTTATATGTTGTGAAATGCATTAATGTGCGTTTTTATACGACTATGCGTTGTTTCTTATCAAAAGTGACATTCACCATATGGCGTTACACTAAAAAATCATACTGACCCAGAGATAACGGCAAGATTCTACAGTTAGGAAAACAAGGTTTATTACGTTTCGTCTTCGCTTGAGTATTAAATCGGTCTAAACAACAATGGGGCTTATTACCATTGCCATATTATGCATGGCGCTAACACATAGAGCTGTTTCCCTGACACTCGAGGAACTAGAGAACGTGCGTCAGGTAGCAACGCAGGCGGCAACGCAGGCGGCGATCAATGCAGCGACTCAAACAGCGAGCGATGTTTGCATGTCGGATACAAAGAGACTAGAGGCAAAAGTAGCACTTTTGGAGGATACCGTAATGAAACAACAAAGCCTTCTGAAAAAACAACAAAGAGGTAACTTTCTGTCTATATTTATTTAACGTGCATCGTATGTAAGTAACCGTTCCTAAAAAAGAGGCCGATGGGTGGCGCCATATGGTTGTAAACAACTATCGTGCGCCTTTTCTTGCATTAGAAAATTTCGGTCTTTTTTATGAATATTGTAATTAAAGAAGCCTTTTTAAAATGTACCTACGCCTATCACTTGATATTGTTTATGAACCGTTGATCAGTACTTTTGTTTAAATTGCCTTCGTTATGAAAGTGTATTATATTACTGCTTAAATTGGTCAATGCCATTTTTTTTATTGATTTCTTATTAAAGACTTTGACAATGAAAGCACGTGTAGTTTTTTTCATAGTTTCAGCGGGATTTGGTGAATTGAAGACTTCTTCCTTAGTGAAGATTACCTGCCTCTTCCCATACTAATCTCTTACGGAAGCCGGCAACCAGCCCGTTACCGAGATATTTAGCAAATGATAAAAGTACTTGTATTTATAGATGATTTTATGAGCTAAAATATTCCAGTGTTGAACGGTAACGTGACGGCGACTTTTGATACTCCGCATCAATGCTTTATTTTCTCTTTTGAGTAGTACTCCCCATCCAACTGACCGAAAAGCTCAAGCTAGCAAACAATTGGCATTTAAATGCATACAATGTTAATGCATACCCCTAACTTTTTTAATATATGCATAGTTTGCGCATCGATAGTTTTATTTTATTGTGTGACCTTTTTGAAGTTTACAACAGATAGAGATTAACATAAATCAGAAGATTTACATACATGTAAGTGACTATGGAAAATCGGTACTTAATCATTATCGTATTTTTTCAATACAGCAGAATATTATGTCATTGACTGTGTTTATGTGTTTTGTATGTAGACTATCGTGCTTTTGGTGGTTTGAACTCGGGTGTGGCATTCTCAGCGATCCTGCAGCACAACCTGGATAACCTAGGGGACGAGCAAACACTCATCTTCGACGACGTCCTTGTCAATGATGGACAAGGCTACAACAGGCAAACTGGCGCGTTCATAGCTCCCACACAAGGGGTCTATATGTTTGTTTTCTTTATAGGTACATTATAACCGTATTGTTTTAATTACTTTCTCGTGCATTCGTTTTGATAACATAGTTTTATATGCACTTATGCATTATTAACGTATGTAACGACTGCAGATGTAGACAATTAAGCGCTTCAAACCAGCATCGCTGCTGTACAAGCCAACTTGTGGTTGAAATATATATAGGACAATAAATATGTCAATTTAGTTCTGGACGTGTAAAACGGCCAAGTTATCGTAAAAATACATTTAATTTATTAACATAGGTAGAATAAATATTCTACTTTATACGTTCTGAAAGTTAGTACGCTTTCAGGTAGACTGTATTGGTACAAACAACACGACTTAGTTTTCCTATTGTGTTTTCTTATCCAAATAAGTTATTTCTTCCTTAACAGGTCAACGCGGACACAATCAGATATTTGTCCACCTAACAAAGAACGGCCAAGCAATTGTTGAAGCAGGGAGCGAAGGTTTGAACGATTCTCATGACACGCAGGGTGGAAATGCCGCCATTTTACCACTGGTCGCCGGTGATGTCGTGGCAGTACGTCACCATGTCTGGGGAGCTCATATTGAATCCAGCACCCCTCTCACGACCTTCTCTGGCTTCCTGTTATACGACACGGAGGGCTCAGTTATTGTCGGGTGATGAATTGTTTAAATAAAACCAATTTCACGAGAGATGAGTTCATTAGATTTCTGTCAATGATAAAAAATAAATAAAACAATAAATAAAAGTCCGAATTTAATCGTACTCGTAATTAATTTCAACAAACAAACTAAAAATCTCTTTATACAACAAATATCACTAAGAGACTATAAACCTTTGTGCAGGACAGTGACTACTGTCTAAAATGATTGTTATAGTCTTATGCATTATATAAGTATGTGTATAGACCATTATAAAACTGCTTATTAAAGGGAGACTGGGGACTGAAGGTGATAGTTGTTTAAATTTCAAGGAAAGCGCACGTTGAATGTCATGAACATACCACAAATCGTTCTTGTTGAGTTATTTTTATGATGCCGCTATTAATAAAATGCATTTATTATGAGACCATTAACGGTTATATTTAAATCAAACTGGGATTTATAGAGAGTTTAAACAAATATCCTTTATAAATTTGAAATTGTGTCACATGTATATGAACACATATTGCCAGTAAGATTATGTTCACATATTTTTGCATGTCCGTACTTAACAGTTTAGGACTTTGCCGGGAGAACGTTGATATTATCAGCAGTGAAGTTCAATTTGAACTGTTTTGTGAATTTTTAACACAATTTTGAATTCAAGTTGAGAGAAGAGATTATCTAGTACTAACAAGTCAATAGTCTCATTATAACCAGATAATACCATGTATCACATTTTAACGACATATAACTAATATAACTGACTCGTTATTAAACTGTATGCATTTCTTAACAACAAAAATGACCACAGGCAGCCACCGAACTACCCTTATATTTGTTTAATGTTTAAGTGTTAGCAATCTAGTTATACTACTTCCATTTTCCATTTAAACTACTTTTGTATTATTCCACCCGTTGCTATGCCTGAAGTTTATTGACGGCTGTATATATATGGCGAGTACTAGTTACTTTATTTAGTTACTATTTTTGGGTGCAACCGTTGTGCGACCACACTAGTTGTCCAAAATACAATCAAGCTGAAAGGTTTTACTGTCGCCGAGCAAGCGCGCGACACTGGTATGTAATCGTTCCTGGATAACTCCTATGGATGGCACCATGTAATTCTATGGTAAAATAAAGTGCAGCGCTCTCATGTATCGAATTTCGACTTTTATCAAACTTAAGTGAATATCATAATTAAATTAGAGTTTAGTTTAAAATATTGCGACATTATTATCTGTCACGTGAAATACAATTCGTATTGTTCCATTTGTTTATGCATGATTTGTTTAATTTGAATTTGTTACGACGCTGTACTCTGTACATGTACAAGTCAAAGGTTATGCTCCATTCTGTTGTTTGTATTCATACCTTTTCCCACGGTCCAAAAACAGTTCATTATTATAATTATAAGACATGACAATCGGACGGTATTGTTAATGCTTTAATAGCTACAAGGTTTTACTTGGTAAGTTTGTTCTTTCAGGACCTCCTCGACGACCTTTGAGTTTTCGGTAGACTGTCCTCGTAGATACGCACAGTTGAAATAATCCAAACGTAAAACAATACACGAATGTAAATAGTATAATTCCATATCCAACACTTTAATATTTATATCACTGTAGAATATATTAAGTTCACGTAAGTTCTAACACAGAAAGATTAAATATATAGAAGCCGCAAGTATTTCCAAACTATATGTCCAAACTTTATATCCAAACTTTTATCCAAACTTTCTCTAAATCGGCTAACACGCCCTTATATAGACCCAAAGAATTTCTAGAACATTCACGAAACCCAGAACATTCTCGAAACCCAGTTAAAAATAAACAAACGAACCTTCTAGCATGATCCCCCACCCCCTCCAGCAGCCACGCGAATGCTACGTCATTAATACCACAATGGTAATCAACCCTTAACCTGACTAGCGTAACCTTAAACGCTGGTGTATTACTGTTCATAACAACATATAAATGATAGTCTTCAGATACCAGACCTACCTTATCTATTTACATTTCCCATTTTAATTCAACAAGAGTTAATGTAAGGATTTTAACATTTAATATCCGTCTTATTGCCGAAGACATTTATAATTGGTTGGTTTGAATATAATGCTATGTAAATAGTTTCAATTGGATATTCATTCCTTTGATTTGATGTATGAGTCCACATAATTACGATAGCAGGTCATAAATGTGTCGAATTGACTTTCCGTTGATACGACATTACTGATTTAATGATATACATGTATATAATGTATATGAATTAAAATGTGCTTAAATGTAGATCAACGCATTTACTTTATTTTTACATATTAATTATGTGACGCGATCTGTGATTTTGGGTCTAAATGAGGTACCTGTGAGAAATTGGGTTTTATATGTTTTCTAAAACTACAATTATTCCTTATTTTAAAATATTCGAAAAATACCATAGTTATAACAATTTTCACGACGGCAGTATTGGCCCCTTTAAGGAGAAAATAACCAACAACAAAGACAGTAAATACTTTGCAATTGTATGCTTACTGAAAATCATTGTGTTAAATACACAATAAAACATGTTTTTGACAATGGCAAGTATATAAAATTTCATAACCCATAATTTGATTTAGTATACATTCTTAAATTGAAAATGGTTACCATTGCAACCAAGAAAATGGGTATTTTATAGTCATAAAGGTGTCTTTTGCCGAGTAAATGCTGATAACATATTAATTTTGTATATTGTGATGTACATTAGCCAAAATAGCAAATTTGACTGTTATAAACAAAATAGAAATAACTAATCAGTTCTATAGGAAATGCAGAATAATGTCGACTTCATAATTCTTATAACTTTCTCTGATTACAAGACAGCAAGATTAATATACAGATGTAAAAGCTAGTCTAAGCTTGATACTAAGTACAATCTGCTCACCTACAGACTTTTGAAAATATATAATTATATGACAGCTTACTAGTATTTAAAAAGTAAGTCAAAACTACAAAATACAATATATATATTGTAAATATAAGATTTATATTGTAAAATGTATCTGATAAACACTAGGGTAGTACTGAGATATATGAAAGCAACACAATTAATGTCATTTAAGTCTCAGTGCTCAACCTGTTTTTAAATATAATAATGTTGTATTTATATATAATGATTTCTGTGTGGTCGAGGGTTCTGGGTCACTGGTTTGTTCTCCTCAACCTCTCATCAACTTGGTTCCAGAACTGGTCGGTGCAAGAATTATAATGGGAGGTTTTGTAGCTACCTGGCGATGCACCGACGATTGTACATTTATTGTGTTTTCTTTCTACATACAAAAAGCAATATCTCAATTATCTAATACTTAATATCAATTATGAGTACTACATGTATTAAATACTTAATCATTCGATGGAATATCAGTGTTTATAAATAAATGGTGACATATCACCAACTGACTAATTTTCTCTTGGATTCGATTTCGCTGTGAAAAATAACATTTGTATAAAAATTCTTAAAATTAAAACACTTTATACAATCAAAGAAGATTAAACAAAACCTAACAAACATATTTTTCCCTTTGACATTACTCCTTAGAGTTCGAAACTTGGTTTTTAAATAGCAATTTGTTTTGTAGAACATTCACCGACGCGTTTCCCGCTCAAAATAAGGTCACGTAAACACACAGAAAGGCGTGAGGTTTACTGCAGATATAAAGGGACAATAATGACTACTTATGATTTTTTATTTATAAAATGATTATCCCAGTTATCCATCAAGTAAATTCCGTATTTCTACCCTTGCAAAACAATGATAACCCAACAGCGTACGCGCACGTGTGAGGTTTTCAAGTAAAAAAAGGATGTGCCAAGTCTAACCGCGTTTTAAGCGTAACGTCATTACCGCATTTGGACCCAAAATCACAGATCGTGTTACAATTATACTAGTTATGAGATGCTGCACGAATAAAAATCCAGCAATAATTGCAGATTTAGTTGAAATGAAATGTATGGGAAAGTGTGATGTACTGAAATCTCTGATAAGACAAAACCAGGTAACGATATCCTTATTCTAATAATAAACTTTATCACTTCATTTCCTGCACACACGTTTACGATATATCACTGGCTGGCACGACAGCTTTAACTGGCCAGAAGTCTAAAATAACACTCAAAAGCTAATTTGTCGACATAACTCCGTAACAAAAGAAAGAAAATGGCAAAATGTGATAAAATGATCGTGTTTTTTTTAGGATTTGAACAAACGTATATCTGTTTTGTGTCCTACTGTCATCGTCACTGGGTATGCGCAGAATTTAGGCATTTATTCATTTGACTACTTGTTGTTTTCATTTGCTTAAGTATAAATCATATTCCTACAAATTTGATTCGTCTGTGAGTAAATCAAAATTCTTTACTTAAATATTGATTTATTCTATCTTACTATGTTTATTGTAAGTTGTAATATTCTAAAGCCAATGCCAGTACTTCATCTTAATTCGTTTAATTTAATATTAGATACCAATAAATAACTTATTGATTCAAACATCTGCTATTTCTACTTATTTAATTGAAAGTGTTTTTTCTCGAACTTGTTTCTTTCAAATGTATTTGTGCAACTCTTATTCCCATTCGATTCACACTGAAAATAGAGAATCTAATCAATAATATTTGCTTGTTTTGTCCTAGCTGGGTACCAGACCTAAAATTCTAGCGCAAAATCTTATTGACGGGAGATAACTCATGTATCGCTTCGGTATTTTCCGTGAGCACACGGTGTGTTGATACAATACTATGCGGCGATTTAATAAACTCGAGCTCTGAACGACAACAACAGTTTAAATCAAGTTCATATCAACATGTGATTGGAAATGATAATAGTTGTTTCTACTTTTGAAACTGACATAATATATGTACTCTGTGTAATTTTGCTCTATATTGAACAAACGCTTACCCTTGTTGTTACCCTGGATTTCGTGGAATCTTTGGGTGCGACTCTTTTCCATAGGTCACAGAATCACTGTGGCCGTAGCTTAGGTCTCACACCGCTGAGTTGTTTTTTTATTGTCGAATAAATATTGGTTCCCGGCCAGATGTAATTTCGTATTCGTGTTATTGCAGTTCGTATTCGTCTAAGTGCATTCGTATAGATTTTATTCTAGTGTTATGTAACCCACTTTGTATTTTTAAAAGAACGGACGTTCAAGATCATTAGTTAAAACTAAATATTCAAATTGAAAAGGAAGAAGTATGCAACATAATATTTTAATCACGTAGTTTAAACAAGAAAGAAGTAGAAACAATTCATCCTTACATTCTGCAGTATCAAAATACAGATGTTTAACTGTCAATTAAAAAGTAGCAATTAAACGTGTTTAAATCAATATAAATTTATATGATTATAGATAAGAATTTAATGAATATGAATATAAATTAGATAAATAGAAATTGAAAGATAAACAGCGAATAAATGCCCAAATTCTGCTCCATAACTGGGTATTGGTATATTTAACGTAATTTAAAAATACTTTGCGACCAGCTCACCAGCACACTGTTTAAATTCAAACTTAAACATATATATTTGTACATCCTATGTTAGGATTTTGATAAGTTTCAACTAGCGCTTGACAGCCCTATTGGCTGTGGATCAATCGCCATTGTCTTTTTTTGTGCCATATAATTCTTGTTTTGAAATGATCTATTACCCGTGACAAAATTTATCCGAAGATAATACACTCACCACAAGTGCTTGTTTCTGGCAGCATTGATTCGGCTATTATGTATCTTCGTATGTTGCCATAAGCGGTTTATGTATGACGAAACAGCCAAACTCATATCATTTCGATATTATTTATTTAGGTGATAAACGTCAGCTGCAATAGCTTAGATGGTCGTTATGACTTAGCAACAGATGTAAGTGGTCACTGGTTCGAATCCTGCTGATTCTTTCATTGATTTAACATGTATTTAATTAATGCTGCCAAACGTCTATTATACATACGCGTTCTATTGACAAATTGCAAGCGTCGAATAGTTCAAAGCCTTGAAAGCACAAACATCAACCGGGCAGATTGGAGGTGGGAGCCGGATGATGATTTTACGAGTAAGGAAGGAGATTTACGAGAAGGTGTATATATATGCTACCGAGAGGAAACATCATTGGCTTATACATCAATTTTAGGTTTAAGACAGGCAGATATTTGTATTCTTTGAACCCAACGACAATGTTTTCCAAGCCGAAGCATCATGCCATTTCAATGGCATCGTTACTGTGATGTATCGCTATGAAACACAATGGAAACTGAGGTAATTCTGTTTACAGCAAAGTGCGATACGAGTTTTGTTGAAAAGCATAAAAGACTTTACGATAAAGTCCTCAGGGTGCAGCTTGTGATTGCAAGATGGATATGAAGAAACATGTAAATTCAGTCAGATGATCTTAGTAGGCGCAGCTAAGGCAAAAAGACCATATCAGAAAATATTAAACAAACGATGCAATCAACACGCTCGTTAATTCACTGGTAACATATTGGCTCTTCTGTTGTAATGCTCTGTTGTCTGATACTACAAAGTCAATCATGGACCATTGCAAAAAGTTTAAATATGCACAGCCATCATATCTACTATGTATAAAGATGAGAATCCCTTGTTTATGTAAAAGAAATACTAAAATGACACAGTTTACACATATCAAAAAGCCACACAATTACATTTGGTAACCGCTGTTTTGTTACCGTCGTCTAAAAGCAGTGAAGTGTACTTCCATCAGAGAATCTAACACACATGTTAGATCAAAAAGATAGAAAGTACCTCTTATTAAAGTAATATATTGCAGCTAAGTTGCACCATACAGCATAATTTACGGTGCACATTTTTCTCACTTTGACATAACTGAACATTCCTGTTTTTAATATTAACTTTATCATCCTTTTTCATTACAGTATCTATTATTCAAACCATTGACATTTTCCCTGAATGTCAAAACCATTGACATTTTCCCTGAATGTCAAAACTATTGACATTTTCCCTGAATGTCAAAACCATTGACATTTTCCCTGATTGTCAACTATAGTTTTTTTGACAACTCATTTTATAACAACGGCCAGTCCGTAGGATGTCTGAAGATTTGCCAAAACTGTTGAGCTCCAATTAAATGTTGCCATGTTTAACAGTAATTTCTTTACTACAATGTGTATCTTTTCTGTGATGATACAATGACTGGTGTGTATCGGACAGTTACGTGTACTGATTATCAATGGTGCAGTAATTTTAACATAATAATACTGAAAGCGCACTGACTCAACCATCAAGCATAGTAATTAACTACTGATAAAATAATGCTACTACTGTACAAGACAGTGAGCAATATTCTTCTTATGTTATTACTTGAATATTTGTACTTGTATCTTTGTAAATTTATATTTCGACATGTATTTCTACTTAACATCTGTGCCTTATTTTTATTTCTTAAACTTATCACAACGCGTCTGTAAAGAGAAGAAACAAATAATTTCAACACCCGCTAGCACAGATACAAGCTCTATACTTTGGTTGCTCACTATTTCAATTATACATTAATTGGTATTGTAGTTGTATTCAATGTAAAATAATGTAACAGTTTAAATAAGTGAATTCTGCTTGTTGACTTGCAAATCAATATTAAAAAAGTACAAATGACATTTTATTGATTAATTCACACGGGGGAGGGGTTGGGATAGTATCTTAATTAGTCAGGGCTCACACATTTCAGGAATTATTAGAGATGTTTTGTGATTCTCCGAATAGACATAATCCTATATATAATCCTCTTTATCTTCTACAATCCTCTGTAATCCTGTATATCCTCTATAATCCTCTATATCCTATATATTCCTCTATATCTTCTATAAGCCTATATATTTTCTTCAATCCTCGATATCTTATATGGTCATCTATATTCTATATGAATCGTTATATCTTCTATAATCACGATAGCACATCGAGAGCAATGTGTTAAGAAACCACAAAATGCATTTTCGCAAAATGTGTCATTAATCCATCATTTGATTGACAACAAACGTGTATTAAATCATATTTTAGAAATATAAGTAGTTCAACAGAACCCCAGAAAACATGTTTAAGGACCCCGTTTGCCTTTCTCTAGCATCATCGAGTAAGACGTGAATTGGTTCAGCCGGTCAGACCAGCATTGTCTCCGCTATCCAGCTCGTGGGTTCATACGGCCGAACCTGTGTTACATGTATGCCTCCGCTATCCAGCTCGTGGGTTCATACGGCCGAACCTGTGTTACATGTATGTCTCCGCTATCCAGCTCGTGGGTTCATACGGCCGTACCTGTGTTACATGTATATCTCCGTTATCCAGATCGTGGGTTCATCCGGTCGTACCTGTGTTACATGTGTGTCTCCGCTATCCAGCTCGTGGGTTCATACGGCCGTACCTGTGTTACATGTATATCTCCGTTATCCAGATCGTGGGTTCATCCGGTCGTACCTGTGTTACATGTATGTCTCCGCTATCCAGCTCGTGGGTTCATACGGCCGAACCTGTGTTACATGTATGTCTCCGCTATCCAGCTCGTGGGTTCATACGGCCGTACCTGTGTTACATGTATATCTCCGTTATCCAGATCGTGGGTTCATCCGGTCGTACCTGTGTTACAGTGTTATCTCCGATATTCAGCTCTTGGGTTCCTATGATCGTACCTGTGTTATATGTATGTCATCCGGTCATGCCTGTGTTACGTGTATATCACAGCTATCCAGCTCGTTGGTTCATTTGGTCGTACCTGTGTTACAAGTATGTCTCCGCTTTCCAAGCCGTGGGTTCATCCGGCCGGATATGTATTATGTCTCCGGTGTCCATGTTGTGGGTTCATCCGGTCGGATATGTATAATGTCTCCGGTGTCCAGGTTGTGGGTTCATCCGGTCGGATATGTATAATGTCTCCGGTGTCCATGTTGTGGGTTCATCCGGTCGGATATGTATTATGTCTCCGCTATCCAGGTCGTGGGTTCATCCGGTCGGACCTGTATTATGTCTCAGGTATCCAGATCGTGGGTACATCCGGTCGGACCTGTATTATGTCTCAGCTATCCAGATCGTGGGTACATCCGGTCGGACCTGTATTATGTCTTAGCTATCCAGGTTGTGGGTTCATCCGGTCGGACCTGTATTATGTCTCCGCTATCCAGATCGTGGGTACATCCGGTCGGACCTGTATTATATCTCAGCAATCCAGGTCGACGGTTCATCCGGTCGGACCTGTATTATGTCTCCGCTATCCAGATCGTGGGTTCATCCGGTCGGACCGGTATTATGTCTCCGCTATCCAGGTCGTGGGTTCATCCGGTCGGATCTGTATTATGTTTCAGCTATCCAGATCGTGGGTTCATCCGGTCGGACCTGTATTATGTCTCAGCTATCCAGGTTGTGGGTTCATCCAGTCGGACCTGTATTATGTCTCCGCTATCCAGGTTGTGGGTTCATCCGGTCGGACCTGTATTATGTCTTCGCTATCCAGGTCGTGGGTTCATCCGGTCGGATCTGTATTATGTCTCAGCTATCCAGATCGTGGGTTCATCCGGTCGGACCTGTATTATGTCTCAGCTATCCAGGTTATGGGTTCATCCGGTCGGACCTGTATTATGTCTCAGCTATCCAGGTTGTGGGTTTATCCGGTCGGACCTGTATTATGTCTCAGCTATCCAGGTTGTGGGTTCATCCGGTCGGATCTGTATTATGTCTCCGCTATCCAGGTTGTGGGTTCATCCGGTCGGACCTGTATTATGTCTCAGCTATTCAGGTTGTGGGTTCATCCGGTCAGGTCTGTATTATGTCTCCGCTATACAGGTTGTGGGTTCATCCGGTCGGGTCTGTATTATGTCTTAGCTATCCAGGTTGTGGGATCATCCGGTCGGATATGTATAATGTCTCCGGTGTCTAGGTTGTGGGTTCATCCGGTCGGATATGTATTATGTCTCCGCTATCCAGGTTGTGGGTTCATCCGGTCGGACCTGTATTATGTCTCCGCTATCCAGGTTGTGGTTTCATCCGGTCGGACCTGTATTATGTCTCAGCTATCCAGATCGTGGGTACATCCGGTCGGACCTGTATTATGTCTCAGCTATCCAGATCGTGGGTTCATCCGGTCGGACCTCTATTATGCCTCAGCTATCCAGATCGTGGGTACATCCGGTCGGACCTGTATTATGTATCCGCTTTCCAAGCCGTGGGTTCATCCGGCCGGATATGTATTATGTCTCCGGTGTCCATGTTGTGGGTTCATCCGGTCGGATATGTATAATGTCTCCGGTGTCCAGGTTGTGGGTTCATCCGGTCGGATATGTATAATGTCTCCGGTGTCCATGTTGTGGGTTCATCCGGTCGGATATGTATTATGTCTCCGCTATCCAGGTCGTGGGTTCATCCGGTCGGACCTGTATTATGTCTCAGGTATCCAGATCGTGGGTACATCCGGTCGGACCTGTATTATGTCTCAGCTATCCAGATCGTGGGTACATCCGGTCGGACCTGTATTATGTCTTAGCTATCCAGGTTGTGGGTTCATCCGGTCGGACCTGTATTATGTCTCCGCTATCCAGATCGTGGGTACATCCGGTCGGACCTGTATTATATCTCAGCAATCCAGGTCGACGGTTCATCCGGTCGGACCTGTATTATGTCTCCGCTATCCAGATCGTGGGTTCATCCGGTCGGACCGGTATTATGTCTCCGCTATCCAGGTCGTGGGTTCATCCGGTCGGATCTGTATTATGTTTCAGCTATCCAGATCGTGGGTTCATCCGGTCGGACCTGTATTATGTCTCAGCTATCCAGGTTGTGGGTTCATCCAGTCGGACCTGTATTATGTCTCCGCTATCCAGGTTGTGGGTTCATCCGGTCGGACCTGTATTATGTCTTCGCTATCCAGGTCGTGGGTTCATCCGGTCGGATCTGTATTATGTCTCAGCTATCCAGATCGTGGGTTCATCCGGTCGGACCTGTATTATGTCTCAGCTATCCAGGTTATGGGTTCATCCGGTCGGACCTGTATTATGTCTCAGCTATCCAGGTTGTGGGTTTATCCGGTCGGACCTGTATTATGTCTCAGCTATCCAGGTTGTGGGTTCATCCGGTCGGATCTGTATTATGTCTCCGCTATCCAGGTTGTGGGTTCATCCGGTCGGACCTGTATTATGTCTCAGCTATTCAGGTTGTGGGTTCATCCGGTCAGGTCTGTATTATGTCTCCGCTATACAGGTTGTGGGTTCATCCGGTCGGGTCTGTATTATGTCTTAGCTATCCAGGTTGTGGGATCATCCGGTCGGATATGTATAATGTCTCCGGTGTCTAGGTTGTGGGTTCATCCGGTCGGATATGTATTATGTCTCCGCTATCCAGGTTGTGGGTTCATCCGGTCGGACCTGTATTATGTCTCCGCTATCCAGGTTGTGGGTTCATCCGGTCGGACCTGTATTATGTCTCAGCTATCCAGATCGGGGGTACATCCGGTCGGACCTGTATTATGTCTCAGCTATCCAGATCGTGGGTTCATCCGGTCGGACCTCTATTATGCCTCAGCTATCCAGATCGTGGGTACATCCGGTCGGACCTGTATTATGTCTCCGCTATCCAGGTCGTGGGTTCATCCGGTCGGATCTGTATTATGTCTCAGCTATCCAGATCATGGGTACATCCGGTCGGACCTGTATTATGTCTCAGCTATCCAGGTTGTGGGTTCATCCGGTCGGACCTGTATTATGTCTCCGCTATCCAGGTTTTGGGGTCAACTAGTCGGACCTGCATTATGTCTCAGCTATCCAGGTTGTGGGTTCATCCGGTCGGGTCTGTATTATGTCTCCGCTATACAGGTTGTGGGTTCATCCGGTCGGACCTGTAATATATCTCAGCTATCCAGGTCGTTGGTACATCCGGTCGGGTCTGTATTATGTCTTAGCTATCCAGGTTGTGGGTTCATCCGGTCATACCAGTATTATGTCTCAGCTATCCAGGTTGTGGGTACATCCGGTCGGATCTGTATTATGTCTCCGCTATTCAGGTCGTGGGTACATCCGGTCGGACCTGTATTATGTCTCCGCTATCCAGGTCGTGGGTTCATCCGGTCGGACCTGTATTATGTCTCAGCTATCCAGGTTGTGGGTTCATCCAGTCGGACCTGTATTATGTCTCCGCTATCCAGGTTGTGGGTTCATCCGGTCGGACCTGTATTATGTCTTCGCTATCCAGGTCGTGGGTTCATCCGGTCGGATCTGTATTATGTCTCAGCTATCCAGATCGTGGGTTCATCCGGTCGGACCTGTATTATGTCTCAGCTATCCAGGTTATGGGTTCATCCGGTCGGACCTGTATTATGTCTCAGCTATCCAGGTTGTGGGTTTATCCGGTCGGACCTGTATTATGTCTCAGCTATCCAGGTTGTGGGTTCATCCGGTCGGATCTGTATTATGTCTCCG
The DNA here is from genome assembly GCA_007844125.1 of Sinonovacula constricta. NCBI lineage: Eukaryota > Metazoa > Mollusca > Bivalvia > Cardiida > Solecurtidae > Sinonovacula > Sinonovacula constricta. Next base: position 26,107,379 of record CM017558.1, on the reverse strand, counting down.
CTATCCAGGTTGTGGGTTCATCCGGTCGGACCTGTATTATGTCTCAGCTATTCAGGTTGTGGGTTCATCCGGTCAGGTCTGTATTATGTCTCCGCTATACAGGTTGTGGGTTCATCCGGTCGGGTCTGTATTATGTCTTAGCTATCCAGGTTGTGGGATCATCCGGTCGGATATGTATAATGTCTCCGGTGTCTAGGTTGTGGGTTCATCCGGTCGGATATGTATTATGTCTCCGCTATCCAGGTTGTGGGTTCATCCGGTCGGACCTGTATTATGTCTCCGCTATCCAGGTTGTGGTTTCATCCGGTCGGACCTGTATTATGTCTCAGCTATCCAGATCGTGGGTACATCCGGTCGGACCTGTATTATGTCTCAGCTATCCAGATCGTGGGTTCATCCGGTCGGACCTCTATTATGCCTCAGCTATCCAGATCGTGGGTACATCCGGTCGGACCTGTATTATGTATCCGCTTTCCAAGCCGTGGGTTCATCCGGCCGGATATGTATTATGTCTCCGGTGTCCATGTTGTGGGTTCATCCGGTCGGATATGTATAATGTCTCCGGTGTCCAGGTTGTGGGTTCATCCGGTCGGATATGTATAATGTCTCCGGTGTCCATGTTGTGGGTTCATCCGGTCGGATATGTATTATGTCTCCGCTATCCAGGTCGTGGGTTCATCCGGTCGGACCTGTATTATGTCTCAGGTATCCAGATCGTGGGTACATCCGGTCGGACCTGTATTATGTCTCAGCTATCCAGATCGTGGGTACATCCGGTCGGACCTGTATTATGTCTTAGCTATCCAGGTTGTGGGTTCATCCGGTCGGACCTGTATTATGTCTCCGCTATCCAGATCGTGGGTACATCCGGTCGGACCTGTATTATATCTCAGCAATCCAGGTCGACGGTTCATCCGGTCGGACCTGTATTATGTCTCCGCTATCCAGATCGTGGGTTCATCCGGTCGGACCGGTATTATGTCTCCGCTATCCAGGTCGTGGGTTCATCCGGTCGGATCTGTATTATGTTTCAGCTATCCAGATCGTGGGTTCATCCGGTCGGACCTGTATTATGTCTCAGCTATCCAGGTTGTGGGTTCATCCAGTCGGACCTGTATTATGTCTCCGCTATCCAGGTTGTGGGTTCATCCGGTCGGACCTGTATTATGTCTTCGCTATCCAGGTCGTGGGTTCATCCGGTCGGATCTGTATTATGTCTCAGCTATCCAGATCGTGGGTTCATCCGGTCGGACCTGTATTATGTCTCAGCTATCCAGGTTATGGGTTCATCCGGTCGGACCTGTATTATGTCTCAGCTATCCAGGTTGTGGGTTCATCCAGTCGGACCTGTATTATGTCTCCGCTATCCAGGTTGTGGGTTCATCCGGTCGGACCTGTATTATGTCTTCGCTATCCAGGTCGTGGGTTCATCCGGTCGGATCTGTATTATGTCTCAGCTATCCAGATCGTGGGTTCATCCGGTCGGACCTGTATTATGTCTCAGCTATCCAGGTTATGGGTTCATCCGGTCGGACCTGTATTATGTCTCAGCTATCCAGGTTGTGGGTTTATCCGGTCGGACCTGTATTATGTCTCAGCTATCCAGGTTGTGGGTTCATCCGGTCGGATCTGTATTATGTCTCCGCTATCCAGGTTGTGGGTTCATCCGGTCGGACCTGTATTATGTCTCAGCTATTCAGGTTGTGGGTTCATCCGGTCAGGTCTGTATTATGTCTCCGCTATACAGGTTGTGGGTTCATCCGGTCGGGTCTGTATTATGTCTTAGCTATCCAGGTTGTGGGATCATCCGGTCGGATATGTATAATGTCTCCGGTGTCTAGGTTGTGGGTTCATCCGGTCGGATATGTATTATGTCTCCGCTATCCAGGTTGTGGGTTCATCCGGTCGGACCTGTATTATGTCTCCGCTATCCAGGTTGTGGGTTCATCCGGTCGGACCTGTATTATGTCTCAGCTATCCAGATCGGGGGTACATCCGGTCGGACCTGTATTATGTCTCAGCTATCCAGATCGTGGGTTCATCCGGTTCGGACCTCTATTATGCCTCAGCTATCCAGATCGTGGGTACATCCGGTCGGACCTGTATTATGTCTCCGCTATCCAGGTCGTGGGTTCATCCGGTCGGATCTGTATTATGTCTCAGCTATCCAGATCATGGGTACATCCGGTCGGACCTGTATTATGTCTCAGCTATCCAGGTTGTGGGTTCATCCGGTCGGACCTGTATTATGTCTCCGCTATCCAGGTTTTGGGGTCAACTAGTCGGACCTGCATTATGTCTCAGCTATCCAGGTTGTGGGTTCATCCGGTCGGGTCTGTATTATGTCTCCGCTATACAGGTTGTGGGTTCATCCGGTCGGACCTGTAATATATCTCAGCTATCCAGGTCGTTGGTACATCCGGTCGGGTCTGTATTATGTCTTAGCTATCCAGGTTGTGGGTTCATCCGGTCGGACCTATTATGTCTCAGCTATCCAGGTTGTGGGTACATCCGGTCGGATCTGTATTATGTCTCCGCTATCCAGGTCGTGGGTACATCCGGTCGGACTGTATTATGTCTCCGCTATCCAGGTCGTGGGTCATCCGGTCGGACCTGTTTATGTCTCAGCTATCCAGGTTGTGGGTTCATCCGGTCGGACCTGTATTATGTCTCCGCTATCCAGGTTGGGTTCATCCGGTCGGACCTGTATTATGTCTCCGCTATCCAGGTCGTGGGTTCATCCGGTCGGACCTGTATTATGTCTCAGCTATCCAGGTCGTGGGTTCATCCGGTCGGACCTGTATTATGTCTCAGCTATCCAGGTTATGGGTTCATCCGGTCGGACCTGTATTGTCTCAGCTATCCAGGTTGTGGGTTCATCCGGTCGGACCTGTATTATGTCTCAGCTATCCAGGTTGTGGGTTCATCCGGTCGGACCTGTATTATGTCTCAGCTATCCAGGTTGTGGGTTCATCCGGTCGGACCTGTATTATGTCTCATCAGCTATTCAGGTTGTGGGTTCATCCGGTCAGGTCTGTATTATGTCTCCGCTATACAGGTTGTGGGTTCATCCGGTCGGGTCTGTATTATGTCTTAGCTATCCAGGTTGTGGGATCATCCGGTCGGATATGTATAATGTCTCCGGTGTCTAGGTTGTGGGTTCATCCGGTCGGATATGTATTATGTCTCCGCTATCCAGGTTGTGGGTTCATCCGGTCGGACCTGTATTATGTCTCCGCTATCCAGGTTGTGGTTTCATCCGGTCGGACCTGTATTATGTCTCAGCTATCCAGATCGTGGGTACATCCGGTCGGACCTGTATTATGTCTCAGCTATCCAGATCGTGGGTTCATCCGGTCGGACCTCTATTATGCCTCAGCTATCCAGATCGTGGGTACATCCGGTCGGACCTGTATTATGTATCCGCTTTCCAAGCCGTGGGTTCATCCGGCCGGATATGTATTATGTCTCCGGTGTCCATGTTGTGGGTTCATCCGGTCGGATATGTATAATGTCTCCGGTGTCCAGGTTGTGGGTTCATCCGGTCGGATATGTATAATGTCTCCGGTGTCCATGTTGTGGGTTCATCCGGTCGGATATGTATTATGTCTCCGCTATCCAGGTCGTGGGTTCATCCGGTCGGACCTGTATTATGTCTCAGGTATCCAGATCGTGGGTACATCCGGTCGGACCTGTATTATGTCTCAGCTATCCAGATCGTGGGTACATCCGGTCGGACCTGTATTATGTCTTAGCTATCCAGGTTGTGGGTTCATCCGGTCGGACCTGTATTATGTCTCCGCTATCCAGATCGTGGGTACATCCGGTCGGACCTGTATTATATCTCAGCAATCCAGGTCGACGGTTCATCCGGTCGGACCTGTATTATGTCTCCGCTATCCAGATCGTGGGTTCATCCGGTCGGACCGGTATTATGTCTCCGCTATCCAGGTCGTGGGTTCATCCGGTCGGATCTGTATTATGTTTCAGCTATCCAGATCGTGGGTTCATCCGGTCGGACCTGTATTATGTCTCAGCTATCCAGGTTGTGGGTTCATCCAGTCGGACCTGTATTATGTCTCCGCTATCCAGGTTGTGGGTTCATCCGGTCGGACCTGTATTATGTCTTCGCTATCCAGGTCGTGGGTTCATCCGGTCGGATCTGTATTATGTCTCAGCTATCCAGATCGTGGGTTCATCCGGTCGGACCTGTATTATGTCTCAGCTATCCAGGTTATGGGTTCATCCGGTCGGACCTGTATTATGTCTCAGCTATCCAGGTTGTGGGTTTATCCGGTCGGACCTGTATTATGTCTCAGCTATCCAGGTTGTGGGTTCATCCGGTCGGATCTGTATTATGTCTCCGCTATCCAGGTTGTGGGTTCATCCGGTCGGACCTGTATTATGTCTCAGCTATTCAGGTTGTGGGTTCATCCGGTCAGGTCTGTATTATGTCTCCGCTATACAGGTTGTGGGTTCATCCGGTCGGGTCTGTATTATGTCTTAGCTATCCAGGTTGTGGGATCATCCGGTCGGATATGTATAATGTCTCCGGTGTCTAGGTTGTGGGTTCATCCGGTCGGATATGTATTATGTCTCCGCTATCCAGGTTGTGGGTTCATCCGGTCGGACCTGTATTATGTCTCCGCTATCCAGGTTGTGGGTTCATCCGGTCGGACCTGTATTATGTCTCAGCTATCCAGATCGGGGGTACATCCGGTCGGACCTGTATTATGTCTCAGCTATCCAGATCGTGGGTTCATCCGGTCGGACCTCTATTATGCCTCAGCTATCCAGATCGTGGGTACATCCGGTCGGACCTGTATTATGTCTCCGCTATCCAGGTCGTGGGTTCATCCGGTCGGATCTGTATTATGTCTCAGCTATCCAGATCATGGGTACATCCGGTCGGACCTGTATTATGTCTCAGCTATCCAGGTTGTGGGTTCATCCGGTCGGACCTGTATTATGTCTCCGCTATCCAGGTTTTGGGGTCAACTAGTCGGACCTGCATTATGTCTCAGCTATCCAGGTTGTGGGTTCATCCGGTCGGGTCTGTATTATGTCTCCGCTATACAGGTTGTGGGTTCATCCGGTCGGACCTGTAATATATCTCAGCTATCCAGGTCGTTGGTACATCCGGTCGGGTCTGTATTATGTCTTAGCTATCCAGGTTGTGGGTTCATCCGGTCATACCAGTATTATGTCTCAGCTATCCAGGTTGTGGGTACATCCGGTCGGATCTGTATTATGTCTCCGCTATTCAGGTCGTGGGTACATCCGGTCGGACCTGTATTATGTCTCCGCTATCCAGGTCGTGGGTTCATCCGGTCGGACCTGTATTATGTCTCAGCTATCCAGGTTGTGGGTTCATCCGGTTGGACCTGTATTATGTCTCCGCTATCCAGGTCGTGGGTACATCCGGTCGGATCTGTATTATGTCTCCGCTATCCAGGTTGTGGGTTCATCCGGTCGGACCTGTATTATGTCTCCGCTATCCAGGTTGTGGGTTCATCCGGTCGGATCTATATTATGTCTCCGCTATCCAGGTCGTGGGTGCATCCGGTCGGACCTTTTTATATCTGGGTTCAAATGAGAGACACTTTTGTGACTGAAGTGGATCTTTTCAAAACTTTTTCCTCATAATAAGCAAAGTGAGCATCTGTCAGGTCACTGTAACGTTGTAATTGCTTTCTTTAAAACCTTGATTAGAACATTAAACATGTTATCTGACGCAGCGTCTTTTATGTTAAAAGTTAACTTTAAAGATGGTATCCAACAGTTTGCCTGCCTCTAATACATTGACTAACATATTTCTCCTGTTCTGAAGAATCTGTGCCTAAGTTCTGCTACTAAAATGATCTTAATTGCAAGACAGTATAATTCGTAAAATATATCTCTTTAAACGTCCATTATTTTCAAATCTACAAATAAGCACGATGGGGATTTCAGTTTAAAATAAATACCGACGTCAGAGCAGATTACCTGATGATCATATAACGAAAACTCAAATGAAAGTGGTCACGTGGTTTTCTAAGTTTAAAAATAGCTCTCTGTGCAGCGTGTTTTGAAATGGAATTACATTTTTGTAATGACGTGTGGAATCTTCTTTACATTTCACATAGGCGTAGGGCGCCGGCAAATTACATTTTGCGGGATTTTTTTTCAGGTAATAATAATTGATCTGGTTGCATGAGAGAAAAAATAGTCCATCCTATCGGATTCCACTTTTAATTAAAATCATGAAGGTGGGAATTACGAGTGCACATGTATTTTGCGTAAGTATACGTTAAATATTGAACGTTAGTTTAAATTCATTTATGTGACTTGCTTTATATGTCACCAAAGTAGGAAACTTTAATATCAAAGTGAAATTGGTCAGCTTCTCTTGGTTCTCAACCCCCCAACAAGTTGGGACGACTCATCTGACACAGGAAAAATATGGCCGGCAATTTTTCTACCATTTGCCATCGTCTCAAAATGTGACCCCTTTCAGAAGTGAATTTCGCAGCGTGTTGCAACACTTTCATTAGTTATATATTTTATTATAAGAGTGCTGGATCAGAGATATATCAATACATGTAAATGTCACTATATGCATGCATTATTAGCGATTATATTAAAGTACATTCACGACAGCATCTTCAACACGGAGATCTGACAGATGCACGCTAGAGATAACACTTGTTTATGTGAGGTTTTTGCAAGCAACCATTCAGTCCCTAATTGTGAACCGATCTGGAGATATTGGATCGATCGTAAATGGCCGTATGTTTTCTTACCAAATTTGGGTTTATGCAAATTTTAGCCGCTGCTTTTCATACCATGATGAACCACACAAAATAAACAATCCTCCACACTGTGTAAGTGAACTACAAAGGCCAATTTTGTGATATTCTATTTTTTAAATGCCCAATCCAGATGTTATTCATATTTAAAACAAATAGTAATCACGATTAAACTTATTGAATGTTAGCATGTGGCAAAAGTAAATAATATTTTTAGGTAAAAAAAAATCACATGGTGTTTTCATTTAAAGGCTACGAAGCCATTTAATAACATTTTAACATTCCGAGCGGTTTTTGCAAAGCATATTGCGAACGATATTTAAAAGAAGTGAAATTCACATGGCCTTTTGACGCGTCATTGAGCTTCGGTAAAAATGGGGTTAACTTACGTTTTGTTGCATGCTGGACTGAGATTGTATAAATATTTATTTGGAAATGAAGTAAGACCAGAGAAGAAAGACATTTAAATAGTGCGATGTGCATGATTGTGGTTTGTGATTTGTAAACAACACCGAGTGAATCTTCTGAATGTAAAGTCTTGTTCTAATGTTTATAGTAACTGATATCCATATCAACTGTTTAACTCAAAATCTGACTGCTTTATTTCTTTCACAAAATCAGACGATAGGATACTGACGAAGAAAACATACCTACACATGTTGTTTTATTAATTTTCATGATAACAATTATGTATAACAAAGACTCTGGAATTAGAAGGTTTAACAAGACATATGAAACAAGATAACAGTCTCTACAAAGAATTTTATGGATCAAAGACATTTACCACGAGCAATTTACAGAAAGATACTTTTATGTACATTTACGCAAAATTTAGTATCTGTTCATTAATATTCATGCTATTCTTTAATCAACACCATGTGCCATTATTTTGTGAAAGGTATATTGTATAAGACTGACATAAACACGAGTCAGAGATTACAGTACGCATACTATAGATGTAAAATGTGTATATGGCCCCTCATAGGATTTCCCGCCATGGCCTACTATAATTATCTTTCATTCTAACATCCATGCTCGTTTCTGCATGCTATACATGTAGCCTTTTGTCACTATTGTGTGCATACCCAGTTAGAGTACGTGTAGACTTACAATGTATTTGCAATTCGTATCTATATGTTTTATATACAAAATGATTTCTTCCTACATTATCTGAACACAAAGCCAATATAATCCCACACACCATGCATACTGCATGTTAAAAGTTCTTCTTGATGACCAGAAACCATAGCCAGTAAAGAATGTTGAACACCATGAAGGTTGAAGGAAAGACGTATCTGCACCAGACATCGATGTAACTGACGCTGTTACCGGCCTCAGTGTCGCCCCTCAGACGAAGACTGGTTCTATACTTGATATTGCCAGTCAGACAGCTCAACAACAGCTTCAAGCAGATGCACGGCTGCCGGTGACGTTTTTTCCGTCGGTTATGTGGCACCGTAATGTGATTGATAGCCGTCGTAGTGGCAGTAACGTCGGTGTTGATCACACTCTCAACGCCCATCCCAAAGGGGATCGTGAGTAGCGATTGGCCGTTCTGGGGTGGCTACAAAATTATTACAGATAAGTATACAATAAACCGGCCTTCATCATCATCATCATCCTCATCCTCATCCTCATAATCATCATTATCAACGTCATTACCATCGTAATCATCACCATTAGCACATCAGCAGCTGAATGGCCGAAACTTGAACTTAAAAAAAGAACCAAATTAAAAACAAGAGTCATTTCGTTAACTTAAACGATAACTTCTATCTTGAGGCGTTTTATATTACAATAACTACAGCACGTTGCATATAATAGTGGGCCTTTGTGATTGCAATACCTTGACTAGTGGTGCCTCTTCTTCATCACCGCTGTCATCCGCCTTTCCTTCCAATGGCAGCACTTTAGTAAAGTAGTTCACAGCAGCATACTCTATCATGACGGCCATCTCGTAGATGACACACACATTGAGGTACATGTCAAGGGCCGTGGCGTAAGAGACCCGGGGAAGACCCTCTCGGACGGTCATACCGATACCAGCTGTGGCCAGGATCGTGGTCACACCTGCAGCAAAACGGAATTTTAAACATAGGGTAAAGTCTAATTTTGCCTAAAACGCTCATATTTTAGCGTTGTAACGATAAAAGTGACTTCGAGAGGATCAAAATTAACTGTTCTTTAAGTAGGGAGGTGTGGTGAGCCCAAACTAATCTACAATAAAAGCTGAGCAGGATTGTATGGCAAATCTTTCCAACCCTTCATAAGAACATTGAATATGTAATAAAAGACTACTGATTTGTGGGAAAGGGGCTCGTGGGGTGTTGGCGGGTGGTGGGTTTAGGTTAGGTGGGTGTAGTGAGTCTACCCAGGAAAATCTACAGGTTTGCAGAAGGGTTTTAAAAATCTGCAACTTTGCAGGGAGATTATGTTCGCATTGGACTGCTCTAAATGATCTACAGATTTTCAGAGGGCAGGCGGGGTGGGGCATATTGGAAGACATACAGCTTTTCATGATAATTATGCATAATTGCTTGGGAATCATCTCCGCCTTGGAAGATATTTTTGGATTAACAGAGGGAGGGTTGGGGACTTATGTTCGCCCTGCAAGATCGTATGACTTACAGAGGCCATATGTCCACCTTAAGAGAACAGCAACCTTGCATGGAATACATGTCAACCCTGAAGTATGTAGAAATTTGCAGGGTAATTGCATGCATGTTCGCAGTGGAAGACTAACAGTTTATAACGGGAGGTTCTACCTGTGCTAGAATATCTAAAGATTTGTAGAAGAACAATATCCGCTACTAGACTATCTACAGTATTGCAGGTGGGGGATATTTCAGAAGGATTATGTCTGCCATTGAGTATTTCTGACAGACAGGAGCTTATGTTAGCCTTGTGATGTCTGTAGATTTGAAGGGGGATTATGTTCACCTTGGAAGAAAGTATGGATTTGCAGAGGCATAACGATGTTCTCCTTAATAGAATTACAGACGACTTGCAGGGAAAAAATGAACGCCCTTGAAGATCTGATGATTTGCATAGGGATTATGTCGGCCCTCGAAAATCTACAGGTTTGTATAGGGATTATGTTCGGGAAAATCTTCAGATTCAGATTATGTCCGCCCTTAAAAATCTGATGTTTTGCATGAGGATTAGGTCCGACATAGAAAATCTACACATGTGTATGAGGATTTTGTACGACATTGAAGATCTACACATTCGAGCGGAGTTTGAAGTCATTGAAGATCTACAGATTTGCTTTGGGATTATGTTCACTTTTTTAGCAGGGGTATTGTGTCCATCCTAGATTATAGATTTGAATGTCGCCTTGTTAGAACAATACGATACAGGTTGTAACCATCCTACAGCCCTATAAATGACAAGTGTATCATTCTCTACCACAGCAGAGCAGAGGAATTTATCGCATTAAAGTTTTTTTCTAATTTGCTTCAAATTATGTTCCCTAGAAAATAATGATGACAAGGGTGCAAATTGTCGACATTCAGTTAATTCGCATTGATATGAATCGAAAATTTTAATACAACTACAACATTGTTAGATACTGTTCAGGTTTTGAAAAAATCCACATCGCATTTTAAGGAGAATTCTGCACAGGTGAATTAAATGTTGTTTCATTCAAGGACACAAATTCGTTCAAAACTTTATAATATAATTATGTGTAGAAATCCAGGCCAATCTCAGAAGTGAAACAGCTTAGTGTAATATTAGAAATTATGAAGATTTCCCCATGGTCTATGTTATTGTCCATAAACAGCTATAATTAAGGTGCTATGTTTTAATGGGTATTGTGAAACACCTAAAAGTTCTCTAGTCTCTTTTCCTGCTCTAAAAATGTCAATCAAACAGTATTGATTCAAATATAAACATTAATTAGAAGTTAAATTGACACAGTCTGAGTTAATGCCTTACCGTGGATCGACACGCATATAACGTTAAATCTCGCAACATCCGCTAGCTTTATCACAATGCGGCATGAAGAAATCGACGAAGACGGCAACCAACTAATTGTGTTTATATGCATATCTTATAAAATATTATAAATATTATACACTATATAACAAATTAAATCAAGTATATACTTTACTTTATATCATTCATTTCTCTTCATTTAACGCATGGAAGTGGTGCACTTATATCCGCAGTACTCATAATGCATATGAAGCCGATGGAAACAAATAAAAATTGATGTGAATGGTGTTGAAATAATTATAAATAAGTTAACAAGTATACATTTTTGCTTGACGTATACACTTATATCAGACGCCGACGTGTTATCGATCAAGGGCGAACTCTTATTGATCAAGGACGACCAGTTAAGGGAGGGCGAAGTGTTACTAATTCTTCTCGAGTTGGTCTCTCCTTTTCAATTCATAATTGTCAGTAATATCAAGCTTGTGAGCGCCGATAATTCGCTCGATTAGCTGACCGCCCGGATCCATTCAAACGACGATTCGCTAGGTACTTTCTTAAATCTGTAAGCCTGAAATGGTCCAATGCTTTGTTGTTTACACAAGCTTCGTTGATATCTTTGTCCTTGTCCGCCATCTTTTTTTACTTAGTCCCCAGAGGCTCAGCGGCGAGTAGCCTCCCTTTGAAATCAAGGGAAGTAACCGAGTTATCGGACTGCCCAATTTACACTTCTTGTATTTTTTACATTTTTTCTTGATTCAAAAAATAAACTTCATTTACAATCATTAAATTTCTGTAGTTCTTCTGTAAAAAAATATTACTTCTCTCTTCCAAATATTCTGAGGGGACATTATTTTTTTAAAAACGTAACTACTTTCGTCATAAACAAGAGCGCGTGGACAGTTTTTTTATTCATATAGATCGGTTTTCTGTTCATTGGTTGCATTTGAGAAACCCGTAAAGAAAGTGCGGGGTTTGAGCTCTGTAAAACCGGTTTAAGCACCACTGTCGGTCCCTCTTGCCGACCAACCGTTCCAAGGCGGTATCTGTCGGGTTTGCTATTATTTTTAAATGACTCATCACATATTTCTTCTATTACATTTGGCTTCCATGAGAATACGTTTGTCCTATGCTCTTTCAAACTTTAGTATAAGTTGCAAAGCTCACATATCTTTGTCATATATTCTTATTCTTGACTAAAATTATTGAATTTGCCATACTTTAAAATTGAGGTAAAAAAGAGCACAGTAAATTATCATTTGGTTTTGAAGATTAATGCAAACTATCACCGTATCCTAAGAAACCAACGGAATGTATTAACTCCCACGTTTTAACTGTAACTTGTAAACATCTTAATGTATATTTATAGATATATATTTAAAAAAACTCTTCAGCCAAATATCTATAACATAATTACCGAAATACTGAATATTGACAAATGTTTTCCGTTTAAGATATTTGCAACATTTGTTCTACATATTACGACGACAGTACCAGACTTGATGCAGTGTCCAGTGCTAGCATGTATGGTTTACAGATTGTACCTAACAACACCCGGGCCGGGGCCGCGTCTCGGTTGATCCAGAACGATATAAAGGAGAGACAGGTGCTCATGCTGCAAGGAAGGTAAGTCTGCAGGACGAAGAAGCCGATATGCCGCTCAAAGTAGATGTAGATCTTCAAAATGGAAAACTCTCCTAATAAGGATAAGAGCATATAAATAAATTATTAAGGGAGTGCATGGCAATAAAAATAAACAGCACGTAAATAGCACTGTGCATTCCGTCAGATAAGCATATTAATGAATCGTTGATCAATATAGGAACTGAAGTCTTGAACAAATTACATGTTTGTGACGATCATGCCTTAGGAATTAACTCAAGCATAATATAGTCATTACAAAAATCTCAAAATATCTGTGTATTTTATGTACAGTTTTATAATAATACAGTTTATAGGAAGAAAATTAGAATGTGCGATAAAAGAATACAGTTAAATTGTTGTCAATAAATGTTCCAATCTAGGATATAAATAGCTCATTACAGAAGACTTGCATTATGTCTGAAGAGTAGATTTTTCAATACCTCCGCAACACGTTACTTTTTGTCTACTAAGCAAGACTTGATTTTGCGGCACTATGTGTTAATCCTGATCAGTAGGATGTTTTATTACAGTGATCGGCATTTTTTGAAGGAAAGTCCCTCAAAATAGATATTTGTTTGTTGGTATGGATTAAACCACTATAACCTATAAATTTAGTTTAAAAGGTTGACTAATGTGGCCTAGACTATGTGTGGCTGATTGTGCTCACCGAATACGGTTGTATCCGTATGGTTGCTGGCTCGGACGGAGATAAGATCAAACTGGGACAGTCTCACATCGTCCATGATATCCACACTCTTGTCGTTACCATACTTCCACAGATATACGATGTCGTCTCGCGTAAACCCGTCTAGTGAATATAAAACGCCATAACAGTAGAACAGCTAATCTTTTGCGAGCATAACAAACAAAATAATAATCAAAAAGTAATGAGTACAGAAAGGTAAAACGAAATTTAATAACAAAGTGTCAAGACAGTAACATTAAACCGTCCAAATATATATATATATATATATATATATATATATATATATATATATATATATATATATATATATATATATATATATATATATATATATATATACAAATGAAGCCATTCAATGATTCTTATTTATTAATCAGGTGGTAATAATATATCACATTACCGCTGTCGAGGTACAGAGACCAGACGGGAGTGTCCAGAGATACGTACAGATGCCGAGGTACAGAGAGCAGAGGGGAGTGTCCAAGGATACTTACAGCTGCCGAGGTACAGAGAGCAGACGGGAGTGTCCAGGGATACTTACAGCTGCCGAGGTACAGAGAGCAGACGGGTGTGTATATGGATACTTACAGCTGCCGAGGTACAGAGAGCAGAGGGGAGTGTCCAGAGATACGTACAGATGCCGAGGTACAGGGAGCAGACGGAAGTGTCCAAGGATACTTACAGCTGTCGAGGTACAGAGAGCAGACGGGAGTGTCCAAGGATACTTACAGCTGTCGAGGTACAGAGAGCAGACCGGAGTGTCCAGGGATACTTACAGCTGTCGAGGTACAGAGAGCAGACGGGAGTGTCCAAGGATACTTACCGCTGCCGAGGTACAGAGAGCAGACGGACGTGTCCAAGGATACTTACAGCTGCCGAGGTACAGACAGCAGACGGGAGTGTCTAAGGATACTTACAGCTGTCAAGGTACAGAGAGCAGACGGGAGTGTCCAAGGATACTTACCGCTGCCGAGGTACAGAGAGCAGACGGGAGTGTCCAAGGATACTTACAGCTGCCGAGGTACAGAGAGCAGACGGGAGTGTCCAAGGATACTTACCGCTGCCGAGGTACAGAGAGCAGACGGGCGTGTCCAAGGATACTTACAGCTGCCGAGGTACAGAGAGCAGACGGGAGTATCCAAGGATACTTACAGCTGTCAAGGTACAGAGAGCAGACGGGAGTGTCCAAGGATACTTACCGCTGCCGAGGTACAGCGAGCAGACGGGAGTGTCCAAGGATACTTACAGCTGCCGAGGTACAGAGAGCAGACGGGAGTGTCCAAGGATACTTACAGCTGTCAAGGTACAGAGAGCAGACGGGAGTGTCCAAGGATACCTACCGCTGCCGAGGTACAGAGAGCAGACGGGAGTGTCCAAGGATACTTACAGCTGCCGAGGTACAGAGAGCAGACGGGAGTGTCCAAAGATACTTACCGCTGTCGAGGTACGGAGAGCAGACGGGAGAGTCCAAGGATACTTACAGCTGTCGAGGTACGGAGAGCAGACGGGAGTGTCCAGAGATACGTACAGCTGCCGAGGTACAGAGAGCAGATGGGTGTGTCCAAAGATACTTACCGCTGTCGAGGTACGGAGAGCGGACGGGAGTGTCCAAGGATACTTACAGCTGTCGAGGTACGGAGAGCAGACGGGAGTGTCCAGAGATACGTACAGCTGCCGAGGTACAGAGAGCAGACGGGAGTGTCCAGAGATACGTACAGCTGCCGAGGTACAGAGAACAGACGGGAGTGTCCAAGGATACTTACAGCTGCCGAGGTACAGAGAGCAGACTGGAGTGTACAAGGATACTTACCGCTGTCAAGGTACAGAGAGCAGACGGGCGTGTACAAGGATACTTACCGCTGTCAAGGTACAGAGAGCAGACGGGAGTGTCCAAGGATACTTACAGCTGCCGAGGTACAGAGAGCAGACGGGAGTGTCCAAGGATACTTACAGCTGCCGAGGTACAGAGAGCAGACGGGAGTGTCCAAGGATACTTACCACTGCCGAGGTACAGAGAGCAGACGGGAGTGTCCAGGGATACTTACAGCTGCCGAGGTACAGAGAGCAGACGGGAGTGTCCAAGGATACTTACAGCTGCCGAGGTACAGAGAGCAGACGGGAGTGTCCACGGATACTTACAGCTGTCGAGGTACAGAGAGCAGACGGGAGTGTCCAAGGATACTTACCGCTGCCGAGGTACATAGAGCAGACGGGAGTGTCCAAGGATATTTACAGCTGCCGAGGTACAGAGAGCAGACGGGCGTGTCCAGGGATACTTACAGCTGCCGAGGTACAGAGAGCAGACGGGAGTGTCCAAGGATACTTACCACTGCCGAGGTACAGAGAGCAGAGGGGAGTGTCCAGGGATACTTACAGCTGCTGAGGTACAGAGAGCAGACGGGAGTGTCCAAGGATACTTACAGCTGCCGAGGTACAGAGAGCAGACGGGAGTGTCCACGGATACTTACAGCTGCCGAGGTACAGAGAGCAGAGGGGAGTGTCCAGGGATACTTACAGCTGCCGAGGTACAGAGAGCAGACGGGAGTGTCCAAAGATACTTACAGCTGCCGAGGTACAGAGAGCAGACGGGAGTGTCCACGGATACTTACAGCTGTCGAGGTACAGAGAGCAGACGGGAGTGTCCAAGGATACTTACCGCTGCCGAGGTACAGAGGGCAGACGGGAGTGTCCAAGGATACTTACAGCTGCCGAGGTACAGAGAGCAGACGGGCGTGTCCAGGGATACTTACAGCTGCCGAGGGACAGAGAGCAGACGGGAGTGTCCAAGGATACTTACCACTGCCGAGGTACAGAGAGCAGACGGGTGTGTCCAGGGATACTTATAGCTGCCGAGGTACAGAGAGCAGACGGGAGTGTCCAAAGATACTTACAGATGCCGAGGTACAAAGAGCAGACGGGAGTGTCCAAGGACACTTACAGATGCCGAGGTACAGAGAGCAGACGGGAGTGTCCAAGGATACTTACAGCTGCCGAGGTACAGAGAGCAGACGGGCGTGTCCAGGGATACTTACAGCTGCCGAGGTACAGACAGCAGAGGGGAGTGTCCAGGGATACTTACAGCTGCCGAGGTACAGAGAGCAGAGGGGAGTGTCCAGGGATACTTACAGCTGCCGAGGTACAGACAGCAGACGGGCGTGTCCAAGGATACTTACAGCTGCCGAGGTACAGACAGCAGACGGGCGTGTCCAGGGATACTTACAGCTGCCGAGGTACAGACAGCAGACGGGCGTGTCCAGGGATACTTACCGCTGCCGAGATACAGAGAGCAGACGGGAGTGTCCAGGGATACTTACAGCTGCCGAGGTACAGAGAGCAGACGGGCGTGTCCAGGGATACTTACAGCTGCCGAGGTACAGAGAGCAGACGGGAGTGTCCAGGGATACTTACAGCTGCCGAGGTACAGAGAGCAGACGGGCGTGTCCAGGGATACTTACAGCTGCCGAGGTCCAGGGAGCAGACGGGAGTGTCCACGGATACTTACAGCTGCCGAGGTACAGAGAGCAGACGGGAGTGTCCAGGGATACTTACAGCTGCCGAGGTACAGAGAGCAGACGGGCGTGTCCAGGGATACTTACAGCTGCCGAGGTACAGAGAGCAGACGGGCGTGTCCAGGGATACTTACAGCTGCCGAGGTACAGGGAGCAGACGGGAGTGTCCACGGATACTTACAGCTGCCGAGGTACAGAGAGCAGACGGGATTGTCCATGGGGTAGAGGTTCAGCTTCATTGGACATGCAGCCTTCACCGTCAGTCTTTAAACAAGCGTAGAACCTTGGCTATTACAATCCAAACTAATTTTGACATGCAGGCTTTGTTTAAACATATGGACGGTCTGTTCCAGTCCAAATTAAAGAGCAGTACATTAGATAATCATAGTAATGTGAAGCCATAGTCATGCAATGTTTGTATCCTTGTGCACGTGTCAAATGACCGTCTGTCTAAAAGCAACAAAAGGTAACCCGTAGTATTTTATGATTGTAAGCAAAATAATTTTTGGAAAAAATGTGTTTAACTATTGATAATTCATATACTTATAAATACAAAGGACAAAGGAAAGCGTAAACTGTCTCGTGTTATATGTACATGTAAAATGGTGTAAGGAATTGGGTTCATTGGGAAGTTTTATGGCTTGCATTTATAATGCATTTTCATACAGTTTTAATATCAGACGTTAGGCTCTTTAATTGCATTAATTTTCAAGGGCTGTGTTTAACGTTGAATAATTCCATTCACTTTTAAAAAGGCAATTTCTACGGTATTTAAACGTGCGTGAGAAAAATGGTTAAGTTGAAGATCTGTCTTTTATTCAATTTTTCAAAAGGAGAATAATACAGTGCCTGTATTTTAAATGCCAAAATTAAATGAACCTATTTTGAAATCTCACTGTCAAATGTAACAGTTCAATTTCCAAAGCGGTAGGCGTAATGGGAAAAATATGCAAATGCGTGCTGTTAAGCTAACTTGTAATATAATAACGTTCATCATTCTTTCTAGTTCGATAAACACTTCGTAGTTAAAACTCAGTTTCTCGTTTCTATCGTTGCACAGTGCTGTTATGCGCCGCTATCCGACCACGACTTCACTAATTCTGTGGCAGATTGTGTAAAAGATTATCTATGTCGGCAAAATAGTTTTAGCAAACACTTTGTGACAAAACTGGCAATTTATTTTTAATGTTGACATTGAATGTGTGAGGATAAGGTCTGAGTATTTGCCTAGCTATCCGTCTGTTCCGTACAGCAGATACGGCCTTACCGCCATCTTTGTATTACCATACAGCCGTAACGGCCATACCGCCATCTTTGTATTACCATACAGCCGTAACGGCCTTACCGCCATCTTTGTATTACCGTACAGCCGTAATGGCCTTACAGTCATCTTTGTATTACCGTACAGCCGTAACGGCCATACCGCCATCTTTGTATTACCATACAGCCGTAACGGCCTTACCGCCATCTTTGTATTACCGTACAGCCGTAATGGCCTTACAGTCATCTTTGTATTACCGTACAGCCGTAACGGCCTTACCGCCATCTTTGTATTATCGTACAGCCGTAACGGCCTTACAGCCATCTTTGTATTACCATACAGCCGTAACGGCCATACCGCCATCTTTGTATTACCATACAGCCGTAACGGCCTTACCGCCATCTTTGTATTACCGTACAGCCGTAATGGCCTTACAGTCATCTTTGTATTACCGTACAGCCGTAACGGCCTTACCGCCATCTTTGTATTATCGTACAGCCGTAACGGCCTTACAGCCATCTTTGTATTACCATACAGCCGTAACGGCCATACCGCCATCTTTGTATTACCATACAGCCGTAACGGCCTTACCGCCATCTTTGTATTACCGTACAGCCGTAATGGCCTTACAGTCATCTTTGTATTACCGTACAGCCGTAACGGCCTTACCGCCATCTTTGTATTATCGTACAGCCGTAACGGCCTTACAGTCATCTTTGTATTACCGTACAGCCGTAACGGCCTTACAGCCACCTTTGTATTACCATACAGCCGTAACGGCCTTACCGCCATCTTTGTATTACCGTACAGCCGTAATGGCCTTACAGTCATCTTTGTATTACCGTACAGCCGTAACGGCCTTACCGCCATCTTTGTATTATCGTACAGCCGTAACGGCCTTACAGCCATCTTTGTATTACCATACAGCCGTAACGGCCATACCGCCATCTTTGTATTATCGTACAGATATCGGCCTTACAGCCATCTTTGTATTATCGTACAGCCGTAACGGCCTTACCGCCATCTTTGTATTACCGTACAGCAGTAACGGCCTTACCGCCACCTTTGTATTACCGTACAGCCGTAACGGCCTTACAGCCATCTTTGTATTACCGTACATCCGTAATGACCTTACCGCCATCTTTGTATTACCGTACAGACGTAATGGCCTTACAGCCACCTTTGTATTACCGTACAGCAGTAACGGCCTTACCGCCATCTTTGTATTACCATACAGCCGTAACGGCCTTACCGCCATCTTTGTATTACCGTACAGCCGTAACGGCCTTACCGCCATCTTTGTATTACCGTACAGCCGTAACGGCCTTACAGCCATCTTTGTATTACCGTACAGCCGTAACGGCCTTACCGCCATCTTTGTATTTCCGTACAGCCGTAACGGCCTTACCGCCATCTCTGTATTACCGTACAGCCGTAACGGCCTTACCGCCATCTTTGTATTACCGTACAACCGTAACGGCCTTACAGCCATCTTTGTATTACCGTACAGCCGTAACGGCCTTACCGCCATCTTTGTATTACCGTACAGCCGTAATGGCCTTACAGCCATCTTTGTATTACCATACAGCCGTAACGGCCTTACCGCCATCTTTGTATTACCGTACAGCCGTAACGGCCTTACCGCCATCTTTGTATTTCCACTCTGTTATCAGTGTTATCACAGTATGCGTGTAAGAATATCTTTGATGGTCTGGGTTAAAGATGCATACAAGCAGATGGACAACAATACCTTAAAGTGTTTCAAATTGACCATAAATCTTAAATATTAGTGCGCTCTGGGACATTTTGGTACTTACTTAGATGTCACAATTCTAGCCTGCAAAACTTACGTTTACCCTAGGTTACTCACATGTATCTTATTTATAGTTAATTTTCCAGACGTCCACTCTCTTCATGTTTATACCAAACGTAAAAGTTTAGTAACACACTTATAAGATTCCTTGCTTTATTGAACATGCCAGATAAGATGCTTAAATGGTCCATCTGTTTTGACGAACCAGTAAACTACATTCAGATATAACGTGATTTAACATTAAAGCTAAAACCCAGGATACAACTAAACTTTATTTTCGGATACTTCTTTTTGCTCAGAGTAAATGAACTAACTGCCAACTGTGCAAACTTTCAGATTTGTACCTTCGCGAGAGATAGACCCTCCCGTCGTTCCGTATCCTGACAAAAAGGTTAGGTCTCGGGATGTTGTGCTGATGCGACTTCTGCCCGTTCAGGAAGTACGTGTTGGGCTTCCAGATGTGGGACAGAAACAGGTTGTTTAAGGTCACTTCCGTAATGTTGTGAATGTCAAACCGCAATCTTTCGTCCGTCCATCGCTGTCTAAAGTAGCACTGGAACGAGTAGTCCTGCAACCAGCATACAGAGTTTAAACCAATCACATGTTATATTTAAGTTAAGTAACATACCAGAATAGCACCAGAATACTTCTATTTATAGTGGCAATACAATCAGCAGAAGTGTGTACTGTATAATATGTGTTTCATAGTTTTAACATGTTTTCAAATAAGTATAACGACGCCATTATTGATTAGGAAACATGATTACGAGATTTTCATTTTTAAGAAACCAATGTCTGTAATTATATGATATTATTGACAATGTACTCCCATACTGTCCGTTTAACTGGATATATCCCGCCGAAGATAGAGGCATATTGGTTTCGCGAAGTTTTCATCCCTTCAATCTTTCATTTCGTATATCCGTTTGGAAACCAAAGTCCTTTGGAGTAAGTTAAATCTTTGTAGAATGATTTGTCATATCGGGAAATGTTTGGATTTGTCATGTTCTAATATTCGTGTTATTGCCTTTTAAAAACGTGGCTTATTTCGCACTTTCCTATATGTAGCCTTAAGCTAGTTCTTGACAGGCGTGTGATTACCTTTATCTGGTGATTTGTCAAATTTTAATATTAATTTTAAATGTTGCAATATTCATATGGCTTTTTCATATTTTCTACTTGTTAGATTTAAATAAAACTTGAAAAATTCATAAAAATGTGGAACGGATTTTCGTTAATTGTTGTGACATTTCACATTCTATTATAAGAGTAACTGACCAGAGATTAAAATCTTGTTTTATTTCAAACTTTTCTTTTTATTTACGGAGTCATGAGTCAGTAGTGATTTGTAGAAATAACACAATCGAATGTTAAATGTTCCACATGCCAGGAACGTGACTTATTTCAGAAGTCACAATCGTTTTGTTATATTTAAACGATATTTGATTGACTGATACATGTGCATAATAACAACAATAACAAAACTATGATGCTATTATTTTATAATTATATTAAACAACTTATTTCAGCACTATAGATAAGTAGTAGTTCGTTGGAATTGGAAAGAAAGCTTGGTAGAAAGGTTGCTAAAAATAAGGAAATGATGGACGTAGAATGCATTAACGGATTTTGACACAATTATCGTCATATTTATTCCCCCCTTTGAAGAAACGAGCGAATATTGTTTTGCAGATTCGGTCAGCAGACTACTTCGTTTCCGATTGAAATACAAAGAACGCACACTGCTAGAGACATTTTTCTTAAAGATACTTTGAAGGTCAATGACGCCAAGGACAAAGTCACGATGGCCTAAATTTTCGATTGATATTTTGAGAACGTATAATAATAATAATAATAATAATAATAATAATAATAATAATAATAATAATAATAATAATAATAATAATAATAATAATTACGAGAGCCCACAATCCTCATGCTGAATATGCATGGTCACAGTGACCATAAATGTGATTTTATCCGATCAATATCCGAAATACGCATGACTCCACAATTTTTGTATTTGGTAAGTTAGTATGGACATCTGTCATGATAAATAGATAATACCTGTTGGTTTTGGGGTCAGTGATGCAAAGGAGAAGGTCAAGTGACGTAACATGTTTCCTCCATTAATATCTAGTGTCCACACTCCGTATTATGTACTATGATCACGGCAAGTTGATAACCTACATTTTAAGATACTTTTGTTCATAATATATGATGCCATTTCAAGCGTGTACTGACTATATATGAAAATCAACAAAACAAGCATGCCCAGCATCACGTAAAAGGATACAGAGTAAACAAGTATCTCGCGTGTTTACGCAAGTGTGAAAATGTTGGCCCTACTGCATCCTTAAATGCTTTTAAACAAGCCGTTTTCAAGGAGAGCGAGCTTTGATTACTAGTTTTCAGATGTGATCAAACGTGTATAGGCCAGTTCAAGACATCAATTTAAAGCAAAGGTTATACCCTGATCATGATAAACTCGGAAGGATTTAGACAAAACAATATTCAAGCCGGAGCAGTTCACCTTTTCAATTAAAATGCAAGCCAAATTTGTGGAGCAACTGAAATACTGTTGTTGGGACATTAACTCAGTAAACAAATATAACTGTGTGGAACATTTAACATAGGTTTAAACAAATTGAGATTTAGAACATTGTTATAAATCCATATTCTTTTAGAAATGACATCAATGTAAATGTATCACCACAATCCTAGGGTTATTGATATAAACATGTCTGAAGTAGAACTGTAACCACTCCGTAAGGATCAATCTCAATTTCAAGAATTTACAAAGCATTAAAACGGTAATAATGATAACACAAGTACTGTTTTCAATATATCTGCAAGCGATCTTTATCTTACTCAACTTCCGTACCTCACTTACTTACAACAGTTACCAACAAATATCTAGAATGTTCCTAAAATGCATTTTTTGGTGGCGGATGTCAATTCATTGAAGTGTTATTGTCACTTTTACGTTTTAAATTTCATCCATTACTTTTAATGATGAATAAAGTGTGAAAATATTTGAAAATATGGAATTGTCAAATTTGATGCACATTATTAAACTAATACAACGTCCTGAGAAATCCATATATTTCGAGTATTGCAACTGTCGATTCGACATTCGACCAGAGTGAAATGATTCCTAAGAGGTTATATGTCATCTTTTATTCTGCAATTTGCCAAATCTGACTGCCGGTTATTTGAAGAGGAACACTTAGAGGCTCATTGTCTATAAATGGTTTGTTGATGTGGTTGAAGCATTCAGTTAACGGCCTTCTGGATACAAATGATGCCTAAAGAATATACACAATCGTACAAATAACCAGACTGGTACTTAGTATGAAAACCGAATGCTCTGTCAAGGAAAATAAATTATCGTGATTACGGTTATAGTTGTATAACTACTAACAATTTTACATCTACTAATTGTTTGAATAGAGATCTAGCTTAAAGCGTGCAGCTGTAGGGCTTTAAATCTGAAAAATTTTCTTGACCTAAAAAGGTTGGTTTATATGGACAAAGCTAAAAAAGTATTCGTCTCAGCACTTCTGAAAACTTTGGGAAGGAAAAGCATGCTATTAGAAAGCCAATAAAGTTTTGGTTTTCAATACTAGCAAGTAATTTCTTTGAAGCATTGACATCGAGAATTTATTAAAATTATTTATCTACATTCAGTGTAAGTAATACCTTTGGAGCTATCAATTAAATTTCATACACAACATGCAACATGTCACCAAAATGACGTTTATTCAAACTTAATTGCCTTTATCAGTACTGCACTTTAGGATCGTTAATAATTCAATAACTGGATTCTGAGTTTTCAGATGCGTGGTTTCAGGGAGTCGTTCTAAAGCTTCTCAAATGTTGGTCCTAGGAATAATGGTTGCATCTCAAACGAACCTTTTACGGTTTCGGGAAGTATTTGATTTAAATAATCACGCTATCGTTTAATCGAATTTGCATCTTCTGATTCAGTTCTGATTCTCCATAAAGTATATATCTTTAGTGTCACAGGTTTGTCCTCTTACCGGAATATGCAGTAGCGTATTTGGTCAGGTCCGTTGCCTTGGATACGTAATCGGATTACACAGTCTTATCTCTTCAGAAAATTTTAATGTGAGGTGACCTGTTTCATAACCAGTTGAAAGCGACACTAATATGCGAGTTGTACACTTTGCATGTTACAAAAATGTTTTATTTTGCTGGTTGTTAAAATCTATAATGTCAAACATTGACATTCATGTACTGGGCAGGACTATCATGAGATGTCTGCGTTGGTGTTTGCTTTATTAAACATTTGACATACATATACATTGTACTGTGCATGACTTTTAAAATGAACTCTCTTAGACTGACCAACGAATTGGAGAAAATAATCTAACCACAACATGTTATAGAATTGGCAATGCATGATAAATGTACGCCCTTAAGTTGTTTTCTAATGGTGAATCTTAATAATACAAAAATAACACTAGTATACATAGTATATAAACTTAAATGAGACATGTATTTGGCTTTTTGTTCTGGTTTTGTTCCGGGGATTGTTGTGTTGATATTTGGTATATTAAAAGTCCATATTGTTTCTAAAATTTAACAGAATATGTTTCTTAGCATACACAATTTGTTACGATGTATAATGAAATAATAATCGAGCTAGTGTCACAAGTCGGACAGGGCGTTCAGACTCAACAACGGCACACACAAGCACAACAGTATGGCTTTACCATGGCACTCTCTGAAATCTGTCCGATACTGCGAATCTGGAGGTCAGTCTCCACGACTACCGGAGGACCTGTCCATTAGAAACACATGCCATCTTCATATCAAACATAAGATAATTGCAAAGTATAAAGACAACAGCAAAAAATCGCTCTATATGTAAAATGCAATTTATTTTTCTGGAATATTTTAATCGGACTGTCGTATATTAACTTGTTATCGTAAAGACTTGTAGCTTTTATTAAAATTGTCTTACTTTAATCATAATAATACTTTAAAATTATTGAACGCTAAGATAGGTCCAGTGCTGAAATCT
Organism: Sinonovacula constricta; assembly: GCA_007844125.1. Taxonomy (NCBI): domain Eukaryota; kingdom Metazoa; phylum Mollusca; class Bivalvia; order Cardiida; family Solecurtidae; genus Sinonovacula; species Sinonovacula constricta. Next base: position 26,082,669 of record CM017558.1, on the reverse strand, counting down.
AGGGTAATGACTACCGTGATCACAGAGAATGTGTACAAGTCTGAATTAAAAAGTTCTAAATGCAGAATGCGGACGACGACAGTTTAACTCCGTGTACATGTTTTAGTCGATTGAATATTGGTTCAATTTGTACAAATGCAACCGTCTAGATATTATCGGCAAGGCAGCAGAATGCAAACGAAACACCCGAGTGAAGGGACTTACTGCAGCTAGGTATGGTTACCACGCAGCCGAGTCCCCTAGACATTTTCATGGATACTAAACTGTTGATAAAGCCAATTGAGATACTCGGGTTAAAAGCTCAAGATTGAATTGGGTGGAAATATAAGCATTGATGATGTTGGGACTATGATTTGGTAAGCATGTTCATTTTTATGCAAAGACATCAGTAGCAAATGTTGGGCAATTGTTTGTATTGTGTACCAGAGGCCTTAAATTACAAATAAATTTACAAACATGGCCTTTTCTACAAATGTACATACATATACTTGTGAACAAAGAAAAAATCTATATAAGGGTTTACTATTATTTATAAGACCTGTGTAAATTGTTATACAACTTTTACATAAAAAGGGAGGAAACACCACTTCGGTAACTTATACGATGATTATTACCAGTTTAGTCCTGTTTGATACAGTACATTAAGTTAAAAGAGACACATTCTTTAGCAAAATAGCATTACTTTAGACAAGATTAATCTAAACACTTTTTGGACGAAAATGAACCATTTACATATAAAACGTGATTTTCCGACTCGATTTTGATTTTTGATTTTTGATTTTACACTCCAGACCATCTTAATATTATTCTGCGCTTATTCTGTTAAAGGATTGTCATAAACAGATGATATTGTTTTCTAATGTCGTCATGTTGAAAACGGAGCCGATGGGACATCACTGAACCATACATCATAAACAAAACCAATCCATTATAATTTGGCGATATTTTTTTAAAGAATTACGAAGCATTTAAACAGTAACCGGCGTCAAAAATAATTGTCACATTTTTTAATCAGAGGAGTCCACTCAATATTTGAAATTTCAAGCAGGTTACATTCTGATTGACCAAATGAATTTATTTACCATAAACAAATATTATTTATTGTTTCTAAAACTGACTTTCCTCTTAGAGAGCTGTCAAGGGATATTAACACCTAAGCATGACACAAAATACCGGCAGAATGAGGTCTTGGAGAAGGAGGGTGTGGGGGACGGGGGGCGGGGGGGGGGGGGGGGGGGGGTCGGGGGGGATAGGACAGCGGGGAGGGGTTGAGGGCAAAGCCCCCCCCCGCCTCCCGTCCCCCACACCCTCCTTCTCCAAGACCCCCCCCCCCCCGAGGCTGAAAACATTGAGTGTTTTGATTATATACTAGCAGTAGTAAATAGATGTATATTTTCAAAATAAAACAACAATAAAATATAATGCTATCGGCATAGTATATTAATTTGAAGTTAAATATTGCAAGAAAAAAGGTAGATGTGTTAGAACAAATGCTGTAGTTTATGCTGTTATTTATGCTCACCAATGTGATTTTGTACAACATGACATTTAAGGTCGGTCTTACTTCGATGTGCACAGCTTAAACATACAAGACATCTGAACTGAGTTATGGAGCTTGCGGCCTTTACTGGATAAATAGATGGCCATTTCGGATCAAATTTTGTGCTGAAGGCTGCTGCTGTTTTATGTGTTTTCTAGGTGGACTTTTGTAATCCGTTTTGGGTCCGCTTTGTAATTTCAGTCCTTCTGGATAGTCTGCGCTTTTTATAACAGTTAAGTCGATTATTAATTGCTTAATGTATGGTTTTGAAGGAAAAAAAACTAGATCTAAATGAGTGAGATTTTAGTGTATGAGCGACAGAGCGTGATATTCGGGTCAAAAGCGTGACTCTCACGCAGGAAGCCAGAGACTTTACAGGTCTGCAAAATTTAGACAAAACAAGTATTGTTTGACTGGATGTAGTAGCTTTGTATGTGTATGCATACAACGCTATGCCAGACGACTCACCTCCGAAGCCCGGCCGGAGTTCCTGTCGGTAACCATTCAGCAGTTTGTCCAGCACCTCCGTCACATTCTCGGCGTACGTCGGGAAAGTCTGCACACCGTCAACCCATCTGCATAAAATACACGTGGTGATTAGGTATAAAAAATCAAGGTAGAAAAATCAAGGTAGAGAAATCAAGGTTGAAATTTAAGTCAAACCAATAATAACAGGTCTAACCATCTGAAAATTATGCATACATGTATGCAACTTGGTTGTAAGACTCTTACTTGGTGTTACTGTATTCAAATATATTGTTATACAAATCATCAGACGAATTGATTCTTACTAGAAAAGTGGAATAAAACAGGAGCCAAAAGTCGGTGCGTTCCTTGATAATTAGAAACTTGAAAATTTTAAGAAAGAACTCTTTCCTTCAAACAATATGTCGTTATAATTGCATAATTGCAAGACAAATCTTAAAAGAGTGCAGCATGAACTTCCACCGTAAACATTGATAAATAACAAACAATAATTGTACCAAAATGTACGAGGGATGATTCAAACTTGCTTTAACGTTTGTTGCCAAAACTGTTATATCAAACACAATCGGAATATTTCTGATATATGCATACACATGTATATTAAAATGATTCGGCTGTTTGAGAAATCACAAGCCCCGCAAGAAGTTCAATACCGGCTACACACGTGACCTATGACTCCCATTCGGAACTCCTCGGGTAGTTCCGTCCTCGGGCCAATCATCCCTCGGATGTATCTGGTGCAATGATACTTAATGAAATCACGATCGTTTTGTTCGCCGGAAGTCGCAAGAAGAATATAGCTTAAATGTAGTACACACAAAACATGAACAATGGCATCGTTTGACAGCTGCATGTCTACTGCGGTGAGTAAATTAAACCTGGATGATTTAAAAATGAAGCCGCCACAAATTGAAGTTTTACAGGCTTCATACTGTAGTGAGCTGTCATACGAGCTGCCACCTTTGTTTTGACGTCTGTCACAAAAGCAGCCCCATTAAAGAAAATGACAGAGGTGATCTTCATAGAAGAGACGATTCGTGAATTATCTGAGGTGTTCCGATTGCTATGACTCCACAACGTCATCATTGTTACGTCGACACTTTGGTCACTCATGTTAAAAAAAAAACAAATTCTTGAAGTAACATAATTTTAACTCGATTTACAGGTGATACTGATGCATTTGCATAATGTTTCTGCACCATTGCTTTTGAAAAAAAATGTTGACTTGTGTAGCATTGTGTGCATTTCTCAGTTATAGCATAGTGTTTAAACGACTAAACAAGCATTTTAGAGGGTAAGGGTGGTGGTGGTGGCAGTTACTGAATATTTACATTTACAAATCAGACCGATTAAACAGAAACATAGAAACACAGTTTCTTTACTTCTAATAAATGGGATAATACATCATTCAATATTTAGTTGTCTATGATATATCCAATTCGCTTTTTCTACAGCCGCAATCAATGTCTCGCCTGCACAGTTGTAAAAAAGGCCCTTAAAGGTATTAAAAAAATAATATGTCTCTTAATTTCGTTATTTGCCGTTAATCTTCTGAGCACAATCATGCTGAGCCATAGCACAAAATTATCCACCTCACAGTCAATTATATAATTCTTTTCATTATTTCATAACCAAACAGTTCATCTCTATCAGACAAGTCTTGAAACATTCGCTGGTGACAGTGAAAGACCTAGTGCCCTGGTGTCGAAAGACAATTTAAAATTACATGAGACATATTTAAACATCAGCGGCTTTGTACTCCTGTGTGAAACTGTTTTTAACATGGCTATTTTAGCTCGGTCCTAATGTCGACCTAAATGTTCCATGGCAGGAATGTCTGTGACATACTGGAAAGATAACACGGGTCAGACGTCAGGCCAAGACATTAAAACCGCTCAGTATGAGATGCCACGTGACATTGGGTTCACACCACCAACCAGCCAAGCAGGCCAGCTGTGACCAAGCCACAGCAAACATCACTTGATACTAGGGACACATTAGTTGGTACAAGATTTTCACAGGAAAATGCAATAATATATAAACAATTATATTATACCACCAAGGTACCGCAACCAATCAAACACCATCAACCCAACATCAACAACAACCATCAACCGCCACCAAACATCAACAAATAAATATCATTATCATCATCATCGAGAGAGAGAGAGAGAGAAAGAGAGAGAGAGAGAGAGAGAGAGACAGACAGACAGACAGACAGACAGAGAGAGAGAGTGAGAGGAAGAATGAGAGATACAGATAGAGAAAGTGACCCATGGGATAAGAGAACCGTCAGAATGGGCGTATTATTAAACTAGACTGATTGCATTCTATATGGAGTCCTAATACAATAACAGCTGCCACAAATACTTCATACAGTTGTCCAATTTCATGCCAAGAAAGACAAATGACCTACCGGTCTCGTAATGTTCTCTTTATTACAAACACTTTCATCCACTAGATGATGACTTCTATAACCCAATCTATACTTTATTATCCGTTTATTGTGTTTGCTGGTCATTAAGCCTACTTTGTTTGATTCGTTGTAACGTTTATATCTCTCCCTCTCTAGCAGACAGGCATCCATCTCGTGACAACCAAATAGGACACCATTCAATTCCACGAACTCTTCTTCTGTTACAGTAGCAATACGCTCCTAGACGTCGTAACGCAACTCCAGTTAAATGTTAAATCCTCTGTTGTCATTTCCAATCTCTTTAAAAGACAAAAGGGGAGGCACCCCAATTTAGACTATCTCGGTTCAGTGGTACAGACCATAGACTATCAACTCGATCAATATACTCAACTACTGAGAGTATATTCTTTTATACGTAAGTTTACAGAATAGAAACAAAACTGGACCAAAATGAACATATAAGGAGTTGCCTTGAGCTAAATGGTTAAAATTAGAGCCTATTTACGATTTATATATATATATATATACACTAATTGAAGGCGACAATAACATCTACCTATGCTTTTCAAACAGCGGGCAAATTGGCGATTCTGAATGTTTGCGAGCAAAAGCCAACGCACTCACACACTTGAAAGAAAAAATGGTTTCAAATAAAGATTACAATCTCAAAGGTTTCAATATACGAAAATGAAAGACAACATCTGTCAAATTTGACTTTAGCTGTCGGTTATTGAACACAGTTAAGTTTTAATATGACTTTCCAGATAGCAAGGGTATATATGACCCAAATTGTCTGCAGCCGAATACACCTATAGGAATAGACTATGTGGGTCAAATATGGGTTCCATACCATGTATTTCTTATATGAGCCCGGCTGTACTGTTATTTTATACTAAGTAAATTTACCAGTTTTTAGCATCATACGTGTTGTCCGCTCTGACGTCAGTATGTATTTTAAGCAGCAATCCTCGTTGTATTTATTTAATTTGAAAATAAAATTAGGCGAGATTTGCACGATGTGTTAAGTCTAACAATTGAAGTGGTGTTCAAAATTATTTTAATTCCAATTCAAATTTGCCAATTTTCCCCAAAACAATAGTAAAGTTAATTATATTTGATATAGTCTCAACTCAAAAGCTTATATTAGTGGCCACAAGGGTAGAACAAGCACTGTTATTGACCAAAATGTTTATCAATCTAGTACAATACCTATAGGATAACATGTTATTGTGTGGCGTGGACTGAGCACGTGATGATAACGTCTAAGCTGGCCACCAAAATGTTTAAACAATACAAAATTCAAATATATTATTTATTCACTTATCAAAAATGCGCTTTTGAAACAAAATAACTTGCAACCAAGTAAAAACAGATCATCTCAATGTAAAGGAAAATGCTATTTAAGGTCATCATATAGAAAAAAAGAAGCAATTTTATATACCAGTTTGTCAGGTCTGTGTAACTGGAATTTGTAAATATAGAGACACATTGTCAAGACTAGGTACAAAGTGAAGATGGTGTCCAAGATTACCGTCTATTACAGCTAGTAAGGATAAACAATTGAATAAAAGTCAATACAATTAATATAATTCATATAAATATTATTAGATATTTGCTCGAATATTACTGTCGCTAAAAATAACAATGGTATGGATATAAACAATCTCAGAATCAACGTCATCGTCATTTCCCATTCCGTCTACTTCACGTTATGTCAAATCTGTCTATCCCCATTCTATCTACCCCCATTCTGTCCACTTCATGTCCTGTCTATTTTCTAATCTGTTTACCCCCACCCCCATTACGTCTATCCCCATTTCGTCTATCCCCATTCTGTCTGCACCCATTCGGCCTACTTCACGTTCTGCCTACTTAAAATCCGTTTACCCTCATTCTGTCTGCCCCGCCCCCCTCCCCTATTCTGTCTACCCCCATTCGGCCTACTTCACGTTCCGTCTACTTTCAAATCCGTCTATCCCCATTCCGTCTGCCCCCATTCTGTCTATCCCAATTCCGTCTGCCCTCATTCTGTCTACCCCCGATTCCGTCTACTTCTCGTTCTGTCTACTTACAAATTCATCTACCCCCATTCCGTCTACTTCTCGTTCTGTCTACTTACAAATCCGTCTGCCCCCATTCTGTCTACCCTCATTCCGACCACTTCTCGTTCTGTCTACTTACAAATCAGTCTACCCTTATTCCGTTTACCACCACTCGGTCTACTTCCCATTCCGCCTACTTCATTTTTTTTTATAATTGGCTGCACAATAAAACTGTATGCAATTTTACCCATGGCACACTTTGTTTCAATTTAATTTAAAATTGAAATTATAGCATCATTGTGTTCCGTAGAAAATGCTCTCCTGATGTTGATTATAACTTGGCACTACAGTTAGGTGAATAAACTGCAAGGCCCGAGTACTTGTATTTGATTTGCTTTATGATATGCCACAAATGTGGGACATATTGTCGTTTTAATTAAAAACAATATATTTGACAAATGTGATTAAATAACAATACCAACACTGACTGCAACATTTATAACATTTGCTTTGGGTATATTTTAAATGAAATAGTTTTAGTTCTTTGTTTGCGATGAGATTTTGCCAGCAAATTATCGTTATGTTGTGGTAAACTTTGTTTCTGTGTTATAACAATTTTAACGTTGTGTAAGACTTTAGAAATAAAGCTTCTAAGAGCTAGCAAAGCACAGCAAGAACTGTCCAACTGAAAATAAAAGTGCTTCTATTTTATGTGTTTTCAAGTAAATACAACTAGGTCCTATAAGAGGGGAAAACGAGAATTATCCAGGGTTTATCTCATATGAGACTGAATGTAAAATTGAAGAACCTATATGACATGCAATAATACAACAACCTGAACAATGTAATAGAAATTAAGGGGCAGGGGATTGTCGTAGCTTTTCTTTAGCACTCTACCAAGTAGTAGGCATGTTGATTGCTGAGAAGCGTGTAAACCAAATGTCACAAATGACTGTTAGTTATTGTTCCAAATAGTCAGACTGCTAGTTGTTATATTTCAAGTTGCATAGTTGCAAAGTATTTTACGTTTTGATAATGTGATTGTACCAAAACACTTTTTTGAATGAATAAATGTTGATGTCTGTTTATTATACCGAACACTTTAATTTGAGTTTGCTTCCACTAAAAGTTTGTCTACTTCCCGTTCCTTCTATTTCCCATTCACTCAACACAATAACTTCTTCTTCCAATTCCTTCTACGTCCCATTCCGTCTACTTTCCATTCCGTCTACTTCCCATTCTGTCAACCCCATTCCGCCTACCACACTACGTCTACTTCCCATTCTGTCAACCCCATTCCGCCTACCCCACTACGTCTACTTTCTATTCCGTCTACTTCCCATTCTGTCAACCCCATTCCGCCTACCCCACTACGTCTACTTTCCATTCCGTCTACTTCCCATTCTGTCAACCCTATTCCGCCTACCCCACTACGTCTACTTCCCATTCTGTCAACCCCATTCCGCCTACCCCACTACGTCTACTTTCCACTAGCTCTACTTTCCATTCCGTCTTCTTCCTATTTCGTCTAATTCCCGTTCTGTCCACTTCCCATTGCGTATACTCCCCCCCCACCGTCCACTTCGCCCTCCGTCCACTTCCCTCCGTCCACTTTCCATTCCGTCTACTTCCCATTCCGTCCCCTTCCCCTCCGTCTATTTCCCTTCTGTCCACTTCCCATTTCGTATACTTTCCCTCCGTGCACAACCCTCTATAGAATTCCTATTGCGTCTACTTCCCCTCCGTCCACTTTCCATTCCGTATACTTTCCCTCCATAGAAAGTCCCCTTCATAGAATGTCCATTCCGTCCACTTCCCATTCCGTCTTCTTCACATTCCGTCCAATTGCCATCCGTCCACTTGCCCTCCGTCCACTTGCCCGCCGTCCACTTGGCCTGAGCCTACTTCCCATTCCTTCCACTTCCTATTCCGTCTACTTCCCATTCCGTTCATTTTCTCTCCGTCCACTTAGCCTCCATTCACTTGGCCTCTGCCTACTTCCCATTCCGTCCACTTCCCATTCCGTCCAATTGCCCTCTGTCCACTTGCCCTCCGTCCACTTGCCCGCCGTCCACTTGACCTGAGCCTACTTCCCATTCCTTCCACTTCCCATTCCGTCTACTTCCAATTCCGTTCATTTTCTCTCCGTCCACTTTCCCTTTCGTCTAATTCCCATTTCGTCTACTTTCCCTCCGTCCACTTCCCATTCTGTATACTTTCCCTCCGTTCACTTCCCCTCCATAGAATTTCCATTCCGTCCACTTCCCATTCCGTCTTCTTCCCATTCCGTCCAATTCGCCCTCCATCTACTTTCCCTCCGTCCGTTTCCCATTCCGTATACTTCCCATTCCGTCCACTTCCCATTCTGTCTACCTCCCATTTTGACTACACCCATTTCGCCTACTCATTTGCCTAAACTTTCTGAATTTCTCAATTTCATTCTACGAGTAAAACAGAAATAAAAATAAAGAAGAATAATTTTAATGATTTTTTATCGTTACCATATTACATTCAGTACATGTTTATTGGTTATATTTTTTCAGTGAGTTTAACCTTATATTAAATTGCATGGCTATTCTAAATCTACGGTCCAAATAATAATTATTTATTTTATATTGGGACGTTTTTATACAATACATGATCAATTTGATAATTTTCAAAGTTGTCATGTTTCCCCCCATTTCGTCCATTATTTACCATTTTGGTGCATTTAGTGCTTTCCCCCTAATAATTTCTAGGGTTGCTATTAAAACACTTTTGCCGACATTCCTGTTAACTTCTTGTTCTTCTTCTTTTTCGTATATGTGCTGGTTCAAACGATTGAACACATTGATTTTGACACTTATGAATAGTCTTCTCTTGAAAGCTTTAAGGCTTATTGCTGTGGCCATGTGCTCAGGTGGCTGGTTCGATAGACGGATTGCCGAGGGTACAACGAAGAATTTCATGGCATCGGTGCGGCAGAATGGGACATGGGCTCTGTATCTGTAACCATGAAAGCCAAATGTCAGATGATAGAAATGCTGTGCAGCTGGGATGGCTATGAGATTATGTGTGACTCTGTAGACAACAACCAGCTAGGCGTTGGATCGGCGATGCAGCAGGTTGGGCTAGCCTAGGTCTGTCATTATTGCAGTGGTGCTGTTGGTTGTCTTGTAATCTCCATGTACAAATCGGGCAGCTAGTCGATGTACAGCTTCCAGCTGGATGATGCTTGTGATGGTGTATGGGTCCGAGACTGTGACAGCGCACTGCAGGATGGGCCTGACAAGTGTATGACTGAGCCTTAATGTCTTCCATGCAGCTTTTGGGGTTCTTTCGAAGCAATGCTTAAGTGTTGTTGGCTTTCTTGATTTTTGACTCAACATGTGCGTTCCATGAACAATTGTTGTCAATGGTGACCCAAAGATACTTTCCACCCTATACTGATTGAAGTTTTGTGTTGTGAATCTTGTAGGTGTTGATGATTGGGTTTCCTTTCCTTGTAATATGCATAACCTCACACATGCTGGTACGGAAGGGCTTTTTTATTCTAAAACAAAACACTATCAAATATTTCTGTGTTTGTATAATTACTAATTTGTTAATTATGCATAATAAACAAATTATTAAGCATGATTGTACAGAACTACTAGGTCAGAAGCTGCAATCTTGGCAGAAATCCCTTGTTTGGATGCATTACAGGATAATGAGTCATAGATGAGTCTTATACTTTGAAGTATATTTCTCCAATACACATTACTCATTGAACTGTAAATGAATATTAGAAAGATCACATTGTATGTTAGTTAAGAATGACAGAAATTATACTGTTCAAAAGTACAGCAAAGTGTTATTAGAATCGTATTGGATATGAAGAAAAATTCAAGGTTTGATATTATGAGCTAAATCTGGATCTTATAGTCAAAATTTGCTTAAAATAGAACCTTTTACACCAGATCTGTTTAATCCTAAATTTTAAGATGGTTGATTAATTTTCCCAGGTGATAAGCTACACATAGGGTTAATAATTTGATAGCAAATTGAGAGTATTTCCTTCTAAATGCTTACCACAGGAATTAATCAATGATGCCTTCTGTGCTTATGGGATCAATACAGAAATTACTGTTGAAGTAACAATTAATAACACATGTATACTTTACAATCGGAGTTTCTAACAATTTTAGGGAAGGTCCGATATTATTAAAATGTTACAGCTACCTTTTGTCAGTCTGCTAATATGCATTTCATGCTTAATAACAAGTCTCTGTTTATTTATCTATTTAATTTCCAAACTATTTATTCTACTTATTTATGCATTTTCATTAAATATTTTTTCCATATTGTAAACCATGTTAGTTTAAGTTTAATAATGCCATTTTCCCCTTACATTGTCTTATTTTAGTTGTATACCATGTTCTGTACATATACAAGAAATCTCCAACAATGGAGGAAATAAAGATATTGTATTGTATTGTACCGTTTTGTATTATATTGTATTGTATTGTACCGTTTTGTATTGTATTGTATTGTAAGATTGATTCTTTGTCGTCTGCTAAATAAATGCCTATCTGATATGATAACTCACCAAATTCTTCTGGTATGTTATTATGTAAACCATGCTCGCCTGAATATAGTGCTCCCTTAGATTTTATGCTATGCCATAACTTCAGCAGTACTAACTACTATCATTGGTCAAAATATATTAAATATACTATTTACTATAAATGGCTGTTGCTAAAACATATAACTAAGCTGGTATTATGAGTTACTTGAACATGGCTTATTGGAACCATACTTACATTGTATCTTTTGTTTGAGTGTGGATATTGAACTAATATATATTGGTAATGTAATGGTGCATACAATTTCTTAGTCATTCTTTTGGGCAAGCTGATATATAGTTGGTTAATGGTTCCACCCGATATTATTTTGGGTCAAATATAATGATTGCAATGTTTTTATTTGTTTCTATGATAAAAAATAATGGCTTTAATTTTGTAATAAATTGTGGTTTCATGTTTTTCATTTAAGGTGAATGCAATGTTAGAAATAAATCAAATGACTTTTTTTAACATTGACTGGTAAGCTATTTACAGGGGTATTCATATTTTCCCTCTTTTTTCCGCTTTTTCATTTCAATCCAAACACATTATATTTCACAAACACGCTCAATAAGCTAAAGTATTTCGAGTAAATGATTGAAAACAAAACATACCAAAAGAAACATTGAAATAGTATAGAAATGTATGTTTTACTTTTGTTATCATGGCAGCATGATAAAATAACAACTTCATATTGAAATGTATATAATGTATTTGTAAGTTTCTGTAGCATTGTTTCATTTCAAACTCTAACTATTTTTCTAGCCACATTATTATTTGAAAAAAAAGTTTAAAGAAATATAAATTACATGAAAGCAAAACACATGTTTAAGGATATAATTATATATTTCAATGTTTAGTTGCCCGCAAATTTTTAAAAAGTATAATTTTGTTTATTGTAATGATAAAATAATGACAGAATTTCTGTCCGAGTGGAATTCTGTAATTATTGGCTCTCAAAATCAATGCATGCGAATAAACTTGCACTTAAAAATAACAAAGACCCAATCAACGATCTGATACAATTCCTGAGAAGTACAATAAAGTGATAATTGTATCTACTTCGCAAAATAAAAGCTGAAAATGGGTTTAGTATATTAGCATATTTAAATGTTCATACTATGACCTCCAAGGTGACATGGACAACATATAAATGTTTGCAAAAATTCTTGACTTTACGTGCCACACCCTATTCTCTGGAAGTTACAAAGACTTTCTCCTAAAAACCTGGGATGCTCATGTAAAATCATCATCGTATAACTTTCAAATTAAAAAAAAAACTGTGTGCAGACGACCTGGAGCACAAACAAGACGGAAACGAAAAGGATGTCGCACTGGAGGTCTGACAATGGCTGGCTGGTGAGACAAAATAAGGAACTCTGAATAGCACGCCACACTAAAGGTCTGACAATGGCTGGCTGGTGAGACAAAATAAGGAACTCTGAATAGCACGCCACACTAAAGGTCTGACAATGGCTGGCTGGTGAGACGAAATAAGGAACTCTGAATAGCACGCCGCACTGGAGGTCTGACAATGGCTGGCTGGTGAGACAAAATAAGGAACTCTGAATAGCACGCCACACTGGCGGTCTGACAATGGCTGGCTGGTGAGACAAAATAAGGAACTCTGAATAGCACGCCACACTGAAGGTCTGACAATGGCTGGCTGGTGAGACAATATAAGGAACTCTGAATAGCACGCCGCACTGGAGGTCTGACAATGGCTGGCTGGTGAGACAATATAAGGAACTCTGAATAGCACGCCGCACTGAAGGTCGGATAATGGCTGGCTGGTGAGACAAAATAAGGAACTCTGAATAGCACGTCGCACTGGAGGTCTGACAATGGCTGGCTGGTGAGACAATATAAGGAACTCTGAATAGCACGCCGCACTGGAGGTCTGACAATGGCTGGCTGGTGAGACAATATAAGGAACTCTGAATAGCACGCCGCACTGAAGGTCTGACAATGGCTGGCTGGTGAGACAAAATAAGGAACTCTGAATAGCACGCCACACTGGCGGTCTGACAATGGCTGGCTGGTGAGACAAAATAAGGAACTCTGAATAGCACGCCACACTGAAGGTCTGATAATGGCTGGCTGGTGAGACAATATAAGGAACTCTGAATAGCACGCCGCACTGGAGGTCTGACAATGGCTGTCTGTTGAGACAATATAAGGAACTTTGAATAGCACGCCGCACTGAAGGTCTGATAATGGCTGGCTGGTGAGACAAAATAAGGAACTCTGAATAGCACGTCGCACTGGAGGTCTGAAAATGGCTGGCTGGTGAGACAATATAAGGAACTCTGAATAGCACGCCGCACTGGAGGTCTGATAATGGCTGGCTGGTGAGACAAAATAAGGAACTCTGAATAGCACGCCACACTGGAGGTCTGACAATGGCTGGCTGGTGAGACAAAATAAGGAACTCTGAATAGCACGCCGCACTGAAGGTCTGATAATGGCTGGCTGGTGAGACAAAATAAGGAACTCTGAATAGCACGCCGCACTGAAGGTCTGACAATGGCTGGCTGGTGAGACAAAATAAGGAACTCTGAATAGCACGCCGCACTGAAGGTCTGATAATGGCTGGCTGGTGAGAAAATATAAGGAACTCTGAATAGCACGCCACACTGAAGGTCTGATAATGGCTGGCTGGTGAGACAAAATAAGGAACTCTGAATAGCACGCCGCACTGAAGGTCTGACAATGGCTGGCTGGTGAGACAAAATAAGGAACTCTGAATAGCACGCCACACTGGAGGTCTGATAATGGCTGGCTGGTGAGACAAAATAAGGAACTCTGAATAGCACGCCGCACTGGAGGTCTGATAATGGCTGGCTGGTGAGACAAAATAAGGAACTCTGAATAGCACGCCGCACTGGAGGTCTGATAATGGCTGGCTGGTGAGACAAAATAAAGAACTTTGAATAGCACGCCGCACTGGAGGTCTGATAATGGCTGGCTGGTGAGACAAAATAAGGAACTCTGAATAGCACGCCACACTGGAGGTCTGATAATGGCTGGCTGGTGAGACAAAATAAGGAACTCTGAATAGCACGCCGCACTGAAGGTCTGACAATGGCTGGCTGGTGAGACAACATTGGGAACTCTGAATAGCACGCCGCACTGGAGGTCTGACAATGGCTGGCTGGTGAGACAAAATAAGGAACTCTGAATAGCACGCCACACTAAAGGTCTGACAATGGCTGGCTGGTGAGACAAAATAAGGAACTCTGAATAGCACGCCGCACTGGAGGTCTGACAATGGCTGGCTGGTGAGACAAAATAAGGAACTCTGAATAGCACGCCACACTGGCGGTCTGACAATGGCTGGCTGGTGAGACAACGTAAGGATCACTGAATAGCATGCCACACTGAAGGTCTGACAATGGCTGGCTGGTGAGACAACGTAAGGATCACTGAATAGCATGCCACACTGGCGGTCTGACAATGGCTGGCTGGTGAGACAACGTAAGGATCACTGAATAGCATGCCACACTGGCGGTCTGACAATGGCTGGCTGGTGAGACAACGTAAGGATCACTGAATAGCATGCCACACTGAAGGTCTGACAATGGCTGGCTGGTGAGACAACGTAAGGATCACTGAATAGCATGCCACACTGGCGGTCTGACAATGGCTGGCTGGTGAGACAACGTAAGGATCACTGAATAGCATGCCACACTGGCGGTCTGACAATGGCTGGCTGGTGAGACAACGTAAGGATCACTGAATAGCATGCCACACTGGAGGTCTGACAATAGCTGGCTGGTGAGACAACGTAAGGATCACTGAATAGCACGCCGCATTGGAGGTCTGATAATGGCTGGCTGGTGAGACAACGTAAGAGACAATGAATAGCACGCCGCATTGGAGGTCTCATAATGGCTGGCTGGTGAGACAACGTAAGAGACAATGAATAGCACGCCGCATTGGAGGTCTGACAATGGCTGGCTGGTGAGACAACGTAAGGATCACTGAATAGCATGCCACACTGGAGGTCTGACAATGGCTGGCTGGTGAGACAAAATAAGGAACTCTGAATAGCACGCCACACTGGCGGTCTGACAATGGCTGGCTGGTGAGACAAAATAAGGAACTCTGAATAGCACGCCACACTGAAGGTCTGACAATGGCTGGCTGGTGAGACAATATAAGGAACTCTGAATAGCACGCCGCACTGGAGGTCTGACAATGGCTGGCTGGTGAGACAATATAAGGAACTCTGAATAGCACGCCGCACTAAAGGTCGGATAATGGCTGGCTGGTGAGACAAAATAAGGAACTCTGAATAGCACGTCGCACTGGAGGTCTGACAATGGCTGGCTGGTGAGACAATATAAGGAACTCTGAATAGCACGCCGCACTGGAGGTCTGACAATGGCTGGCTGGTGAGACAATATAAGGAACTCTGAATAGCACGCCGCACTGAAGGTCTGACAATGGCTGGCTGGTGAGACAAAATAAGGAACTCTGAATAGCACGCCACACTGGCGGTCTGACAATGGCTGGCTGGTGAGACAAAATAAGGAACTCTGAATAGCACGCCACACTGAAGGTCTGATAATGGCTGGCTGGTGAGACAATATAAGGAACTCTGAATAGCACGCCGCACTGGAGGTCTGACAATGGCTGTCTGGTGAGACAATATAAGGAACTTTGAATAGCACGCCGCACTGAAGGTCTGATAATGGCTGGCTGGTGAGACAAAATAAGGAACTCTGAATAGCACGTCGCACTGGAGGTCTGAAAATGGCTGGCTGGTGAGACAATATAAGGAACTCTGAATAGCACGCCGCACTGGAGGTCTGATAATGGCTGGCTGGTGAGACAAAATAAGGAACTCTGAATAGCACGCCACACTGGAGGTCTGACAATGGCTGGCTGGTGAGACAAAATAAGGAACTCTGAATAGCACGCCGCACTGAAGGTCTGATAATGGCTGGCTGGTGAGACAAAATAAGGAACTCTGAATAGCACGCCGCACTGAAGGTCTGACAATGGCTGGCTGGTGAGACAAAATAAGGAACTCTGAATAGCACGCCGCACTGAAGGTCTGATAATGGCTGGCTGGTGAGAAAATATAAGGAACTCTGAATAGCACGCCACACTGAAGGTCTGATAATGGCTGGCTGGTGAGACAAAATAAGGAACTCTGAATAGCACGCCGCACTGAAGGTCTGACAATGGCTGGCTGGTGAGACAAAATAAGGAACTCTGAATAGCACGCCACACTGGAGGTCTGATAATGGCTGGCTGGTGAGACAAAATAAGGAACTCTGAATAGCACGCCGCACTGGAGGTCTGATAATGGCTGGCTGGTGAGACAAAATAAGGAACTCTGAATAGCACGCCGCACTGGAGGTCTGATAATGGCTGGCTGGTGAGACAAAATAAGGAACTTTGAATAGCACGCCGCACTGGAGGTCTGATAATGGCTGGCTGGTGAGACAAAATAAGGAACTCTGAATAGCACGCCACACTGGAGGTCTGATAATGGCTGGCTGGTGAGACAAAATAAGGAACTCTGAATAGCACGCCGCACTGAAGGTCTGACAATGGCTGGCTGGTGAGACAACATTGGGAACTCTGAATAGCACGCCGCACTGGAGGTCTGACAATGGCTGGCTGGTGAGACAAAATAAGGAACTCTGAAAAGCACGCCACACTAAAGGTCTGACAATGGCTGGCTGGTGAGACAAAATAAGGAACTCTGAATAGCACGCCGCACTGGAGGTCTGACAATGGCTGGCTGGTGAGACAAAATAAGGAACTCTGAATAGCACGCCACACTGGCGGTCTGACAATGGCTGGCTGGTGAGACAACGTAAGGATCACTGAATAGCATGCCACACTGGCGGTCTGACAATGGCTGGCTGGTGAGACAACGTAAGGATCACTGAATAGCATGCCACACTGGCGGTCTGACAATGGCTGGCTGGTGAGACAACGTAAGGATCACTGAATAGCATGCCACACTGGCGGTCTGACAATGGCTGGCTGGTGAGACAACGTAAGGATCACTGAATAGCATGCCACACTGAAGGTCTGACAATGGCTGGCTGGTGAGACAACGTAAGGATCACTGAATAGCATGCCACACTGGCGGTCTGACAATGGCTGGCTGGTGAGACAACGTAAGGATCACTGAATAGCATGCCACACTGGCGGTCTGACAATGGCTGGCTGGTGAGACAACGTAAGGATCACTGAATAGCATGCCACACTGGAGGTCTGACAATAGCTGGCTGGTGAGACAACGTAAGGATCACTGAATAGCACGCCGCATTGGAGGTCTGATAATGGCTGGCTGGTGAGACAACGTAAGAGACAATGAATAGCACGCCGCATTGGAGGTCTCATAATGGCTGGCTGGTGAGACAACGTAAGAGACAATGAATAGCACGCCGCATTGGAGGTCTGACAATGGCTGGCTGGTGAGACAACGTAAGGATCACTGAATAGCATGCCACACTGGAGGTCTGACAATGGCTGGCTGGTGAGACAACGTAAGAGACAATGAATAGCACGCCGCATTGGAGGTCTCATAAAGGCTGGCTGGTGAGACAACGTAAGAGACAATGAATAGCACGCCGCATTGGAGGTCTGACAATGGCTGGCTGGTGAGACAACGTAAGGATCACTGAATAGCATGCCACACTGGAGGTCTGACAATGGCTGGCTGGTGAGACAACGTAAGAGACAATGAATAGCACGCCGCATTGGAGGTCTGACAATGGCTGGCTGGTGAGACAACGTAAGAGACAATGAATAGCACGCCGCATTGGAGGTCTGACAATGGCTGGCTGGTGAGACAACGTAAGGATCACTGAATAGCATGCCACACTGGAGGTCTGACAATGGCTGGCTGGTGAGACAACGTAAGGATCACTGAATAGCACGCCGCATTGGAGGTCTGATAATGGCTGGCTGGTGAGACAACGTAAGGATCACTGAATAGCACGCCGCATTGGAGGTCTGATAATGGCTGGCTGGTGAGACAACGTAAGAGACAATGAATAGCACGCCGCATTGGAGGTCTGACAATGGCTGGCTGGTGAGACAAGGTAAGAGACAATGAATAGCACGCCGCATTGGAGGTCTGACAATGGCTGGCTGGTGAGACAACGTAAGAGACAATGAATAGCACGCCGCATTGGAGGTCTGACAATGGCTGGCTGGTGAGACAACGTAAGAGACAATGAATAGCACGCCGCATTGGAGGTCTGACAATGGCTGGCTGGTGAGACAACGTAAGGATCACTGAATAGCATGCCACACTGGAGGTCTGACAATGGCTGGCTGGTGAGACAACGTAAGGATCACTGAATAGCACGCCGCATTGGAGGTCTGATAATGGCTGTCTGGTGAGACAACGTAAGGATCACTGAATAGCATGCCACACTGGCGGTCTGACAATGGCTGGCTGTTGAGACAACGTAAGGATCACTGAATAGCATGCCACACTGGCGGTCACGCCACACTGGAGGTCTGACAATGGCTGGCTGGTGAGACAACGTAAGGATCACTGAATAGCATGCCACACTGGAGGTCTGACAATGGCTGGCTGGTGAGACAACGTAAGGGTCACTGAATAGCATGCCACACTGGCGGTCACGCCACACTGGCGGTCACGCCACACTGGAGGTCTGACAATGGCTGGCTGTTGAGACAACATTGGGAACTCTGAATAGCACGCCGCACTAGAGATCTGACAATGGCTGGCTGGTGAGACAGCAATGGGAACTCTGAATAGCACGCCGCACTGGAGATCTGATATTGGCTGGTTGGTGAGACAGCATTGGGAACTCTGAATAGCACGCCGCACTGGAGATCTGATATTGGATGGTTGGTGAGACAACAATGAATAGCAAGCCGCACTGGAGGTCTGACAATGGCTGGCTGGTGAGACAGCATTGGGAACTCTGAATAGCACGCCGCACTGGATATCTGATATTGGATGGTTGGTGAGACAACAATGAATAGCACGCCGCACTGGAGATCTGATATTGGCTGGTTGGTGAGACAGCAATGAATAGCACGCCGCACTGGAGGTCTGACAATGGCTGGCTGGTGAGACAGCAATGAATAGCACGCCGCACTGGTGGTCTGACAATGGCTGGCTGGTGAGACAGCATTGGGAACTCTGAATAGCACGCCGCACTGGAGGTCTGATAATGGCTGGCTGCTGAGACAATGAATAGCACGCCGCACTGGAGGTCTGACAATGGATGGCTGGTGAGACAACATAAGAGACAAAAGAGACAATGAAAAGCACGCCGCATTGGATGTGTGATAATAGCTGGCTGGTAAGACAAAACAAGAGACAACGCAAAGTACGCCCACTGGAGGTCTGATAATGGCTGGCTGCTGAGACAACAATGAATAGCACGCCGCACTGGAGGTCTGACAATGGATGGCTGGTGAGACAACATAAGAGACAAAAGAGACAATGAAAAGCACGCCGCATTGAAGGTGTGATAAAGGCTGGCTGGTGAGACAATATAAGAGACAATGAATAGCACGCCGCATTTGGAGGTCTGACAATGGCTGTCTGGTGAGACAACATAAGAGACAATGAAAAGCACGCCGCACTGGAGGTCTGATAATGGCTGGCTGGTGACACACTAATGAATTGCAAGCCGAATAGGAAGTCTGACAATGGCTGGTTGGTGAGACAACATAAGAGACAATGAATAGCACGCCGCACTGGAGATCTGATAATGGCTGGCTGGTGGGACAACATAAGGAACTCTAAATAGCGCGCCGCACTTGAGGTCTGATAATGGCTGCCTGGTGAGAAAACGCAAGAAACAATGAATAGCACGCCACCTGGAGGTAACGCCACACTGGAGGTCACGCCACACTGGAGGTCTGACAATGGCTGGCTGGTGAGACAAAATAAGGAACTCTGAATAGCACGTCGCACTGAAGGTCTGATAATGGCTGGCTGGTGAGACAAAATAAGGAACTCTGAATAGCACGTCGCACTGGAGGTCTGACAATGGCTGGCTGGTGAGACAAAATAAGGAACACTGAATAGCACGCCGCACTGAAGGTCTGATAATGGCTGGCTGGCGAGACAAAATAAGGAACTCTGAATAGCACGCCGCACTAAAGGTCTGATAATGGCTGGCTGGCGAGACAAAATAAGGAACTCTGAATAGCACGCCGCACTGAAGGTCTGATAATGGCTGGCTGGTGAGACAAAATAAGGAACTCTGAATAGCACGTCGCACTGGAGGTCTGACAATGGCTGGCTGGTGAGACAAAATAAGGAACTCTGAATAGCACGCCGCACTGAAGGTCTGATAATGGCTGGCTGGTGAGACAAAATAAGGAACTCTGAATAGCACGCCGCACTGAAGGTCTGATAATGGCTGGCTGGTGAGACAAAATAAGGAACTCTGAATAGCACGCCACACTAAAGGTCTGACAATGGCTGGCTGGTGAGACAAAATAAGGAACTCTGAATAGCACGCCGCACTAAAGGTCTGATAATGGCTGGCTGGTGAGACAATATAAGGAACTCTGAATAGCACGCCGCACTAAAGGTCTGATAATGGCTGGCTGGTGAGACAATATAAGGAACTCTGAATAGCACGCCGCACTGAAGGTCTGATAATGGCTGGCTGGTGAGACAATATAAGGAACTCTGAATAGCACGCCGCACTAAAGGTCTGATAATGGCTGGCTGGTGAGACAATATAAGGAACTCTGAATAGCACGCCGCACTAAAGGTCTGATAATGGCTGGCTGGTGAGACAATATAAGGAACTCTGAATAGCACGACGCACTAAAGGTCTGATAATGGCTGGCTGGTGAGACAAAATAAGGAGCTCTGAATAGCACGCCACACTAAAGGTCTGACAATGGCTGGCTGGTGAGACAAAATAAGGAACTCTGAATAGCGCGCCGCACTGGAGGTCTGACAATGGCTGGCTGGTGAGACAAAATAAGGAACTCTGAATAGCACGCCGCACTGAAGGTCTGATAATGGCTTTCTGGTGAGACAAAAAAAGGAACTCTGAATAGCACGCCACACTGAAGGTCTGATAATGGCTGGCTGGTGAGACAATATAAGGAACTCTGAATAGCACGCCGCACTGGAGGTCCGACAATGGCTGGCTGGTGAGACAATATAAGGAACTCTGAATAGCATGCCACACTGGAGGTCTGACAATGGCTGGCTGGTGAGACAATATAAGGAACTCTGAATAGCACGCCGCACTGGAGGTCTGACAATGGCTGGCTGGTGAGACAATATAAGGAACTCTGAATAGCACGCCGCACTGGAGGTCTGACAATGGCTGGCTGGTGAGACAATATAAGGAACTCTGAATAGCACGCCGCACTGGAGGTCTGATAATGGCTGGCTGGTGAGACAAAATAAGGAACTCTGAATAGCGCGCCGCACTGGAGGTCTGATAATGGCTGGCTGGTGAGACAAAATAAGGAACTCTGAATAGCACGCCGCACTAAAGGTCTGATAATGGCTGGCTGGTGAGACAATATAAGGAACTCTGAATAGCACGCCGCACTGGAGGTCTGATAATGGCTGGCTGGTGAGACAAAATAAGGAACTCTGAATAGCGCGCCGCACTGGAGGTCTGATAATGGCTGGCTGGTGAGACAAAATAAGGAACTCTGAATAGCACGCCGCACTAAAGGTCTGATAATGGCTGGCTGGTGAGACAATATAAGGAACTCTGAATAGCACGCCGCACTGGAGGTCTGACAATGGCTGGCTGGTGAGACAATATAAGGAACTCTGAATAGCACGCCGCACTGGAGGTCTGATAATGGCTGGCTGGTGAGACTAAATAAGGAACTCTGAATAGCTCGCCGCACTGGAGGTCTGACAATGGCTAGCTTGTGACACAGCAATGAATAGCACACCGCACTGGTGATCTGATAATGGCTGGCTGGTGAGACAACATAAGAGACAATGAAAAGCACACCGCATAGGAGATCTGATAATGGCTGGCTGGTGAGACAGCATAAGAGACAATAAATAGCACGCCGCATTGGAGATCTGATAATGGCTGTCTGGTGAGACAACATTAGAGACAATGAATAGCACGCCGCACTGGAGGTCTGATAATGGCTGTCTGGTGAGACAACTTAAGAGACAATGAATAGCACGCCGCACTGGAGGTCTGATAATGGCTGTCTGGTGAGACAACATAAGAGACAATGCATAGCACGCCGTACTGGAGGTCTCATAATGGCTGTCTGGTGAGACAACATTAGAGACAATGAATAGCACGCCGCATTGGAGATCTGATAATGGCTGTCTGGTGAGACAACATTAGAGACAATGAATAGCACGCCGCACTGGAGGTCTGATAATGGCTGTCTGGTGAGACAACTTAAGAGACAATGAATAGCACGCCGCACTGGAGGTCTGATAATGGCTGTCTGGTGAGACAAAATAAGAGACAATGAATAGCACGCCGCACTGGAGGTCTGATAATGGCTGTCTGGTGAGACAACATTAGAGACAATTAATAGCACGCCGCACTGGAGGTCTTATAATGGCTGTCTGGTGAGACAACATAAGAGACAATGAATAGCACGCCGCACTGGAGGTCTGACAATGGCTGGCTGGTGAGACAACATAAGAGACAATGAATAGCACGCCGCATTGGAGGTCTGATAATGGCTGTCTGGTGAGACAACCTAAGAGACAATGAATAGCACGCCGCACTGGAGGTCTGATAATAGCTGTCTGGTGAGACAACATTAGAGACAATGAATAGCACGCCGCACTGGAGGTCTGATAATGGCTGTCTGGTGAGACAACTTAAGAGACAATGAATAGCACGCCGCACTTGAGGTCTGATAATGGCTGTGTGGTGAGACAACATTAGAGACAATGAATAGCACGCCGCACTGGAGGTCTGATAATGGCTGGCTGGTGAGACAACCTAAGAGACAATGAATAGCACGCCGCACTGGAGGTCTGACAATGGCTGTCTGGTGAGACAACATAAGAGACAATGAATAGCACGCCGCACTGGAGGTCTGATAATGGCTGGCTGGTGAGACAACCTAAGAGACAATGAATAGCACGCCGCTTTGGGGGGTCTGATAATGGCTGTCTGATGAGACAACATTAGAGACAATGAATAGCACGCCGCATTGGAGGTCTTATAATGGCTGGCTGGTGAGACAACATAAGAGACAATGAATAGCACGCCGCATTGGAGGTCTGATAATGGCTGGCTGGTGAGACAACAATGAATAGCACGCCGCATTGGAGGTTTGATAATGGCTGGCTGTTGAAACAACATAAGAGACAATGAATAGCACGCCGCATTGGAGGTCTGATAATGGCTTGCTGTTGAGACAACAGTGAATTGCAAGCCGAATTGGAGGTCTTATATTGGCTGGCTGGTGAGACAACATAAGAGACAATGACCAGCACCCCGAATTGGAGGCTGATAATGGCCAACTGGTGAGACAACGTAAGGAACAATCAACTTAGACAGAATGTACAGGGACATTAAACAACGCAGCAAAACGACCAAGACAACTACATGTAGAGAGTTACAATACGATATTTTAATAGTAGTATATCATCTGTCTAGGATTTCAGTCTAAACGGTATTTATACTTTATATGCTTATAAAGATATTGTACTTATTTTTCAGATCCTTCTACTGTAATTAAACGAGACACTAGATTTATATAGTTTTGGTGCAAGTATGATTACCATAGTTTGACTGACACACTTTTAACCTTAAATAGTTCAGTGAAATTGAACACGTTTTAATCGTTTTACTATTGTTTTCAATATTTCACCCTCACTGGTCTCTAATTAGGTTTTGAGTTCAGTGAACGAACGAGGGTTGTTGTATTTGTTCGAGGAAATTTTTGTTAGAACTTGCTCTGACGAGGCGCTTGCTTCGAGTGAAGTCCGAATCAATGAGAACCAATTACAACAGCTCATGGTTTTCCAAACACGCCAGTCCATGTGTACTAAACCTTAAAACAAAACATATCGTAAACTTTACATTTAATTTTAGGTTAAAAATGTTAAAGTTGATAGCTGGGTGTGGCAATATTGCTAGCAGTTGAGCCAGATTTTTAACAGAATGAATACGAAATACGAAATCTGTTTTCTGGTCGTTAAATACCTGCTGTATTCGTCATTTATGGTAAGCATGTAAATGTAATAAAATTAAAAAGAAATACAATCAGTCCTAATGGTGTTTTGACATGTTCATTCTCTTGCACAGTGCAAACTTATTCTGTGCTGTATTAATACTTTACATTCTAACTTAATGTTTGTAAACGTCAGTCAAGTGGCAAGTGAGGTCGACGCAGAATTCTGTCACAAGAGAGAATTGGCAAGTAGAGTCGACACAAGACTCTGTCACAAAATAGAATTGTCAAGTGAGGTTGACGCAGAGTTCTGTCACAAAAGAGAAATGACAAATAAGGCTGACGCAGAATTCTGTCACAAAAGAGAACTGACAAATGAGGCTGACGCAGAATTCTGTCACAAAAGAGAAATGACAAGTGAGGTTGACGCAGAATTCTGTCAAAAAAGAGAACTGACAAATGAGGCTGACGCAGAATTCTGTCACAAAAGAGAACTGACAAGTGAGGCTGACGCAGAATTCTGTCATGAAAGAGAAATGACAAGTGAGGTTGACGCAGAATTCTGTCATAAAAGAGAACTGACAAATGAGGCTGACGCAGAATTCTGTCACAAAAGAGAACTGTCAAGTGAGGCTGACGCAGAATTCTGTCATGAAAGAGAACTGACAAGTGAGGTTGACGCAGAATTCTGTCACAAAAGAGAACTGACAAATGAGGTTGACGCAGAATTCTGTCATAAAAGAGAACTGACAAATGAGGCTGACGCAGAATTCTGTCATAAAAGAGAACTGACAAATGAGGCTGACGCAGAATTCTGTCATAAAAGAGAACTGACAAGTGAGGCTGACGCAGAATTCTGTCACAAAAGAGAACTGACAAGTGAGGTTGACGCAGAATTCTGTCACAAAAGAGAACTGACAAATGAGGTTGACGCAGAATTCTGTCATAAAAGAGAACTGACAAATGAGGCTGACGCAGAATTCTGTCATAAAAGAGAACTGACAAATGAGGCTGACGCAGAATTCTGTCATAAAAGAGAACTGACAAGTGAGGTTGACACAGAATTCTATCATGAAAGAAAACTGACAAATGAGGCTGACGCAGAATTCTGTCATAAAAGAGAACTGACAAATGAGGCTGACGCAGAATTCTGTCACAAAAGAGAACTGACAAGTGAGGTTGACACATAATTCTATCATGAAAGAAAACTGACAAATGAGGCTGACGCAGAATTCTGTCATAAAAGAGAAATGACAAGTGAGGTTGACGCAGAATTCTATCATGAAAGAAAACTGACAAATGAGGCTGACGCAGAATTCTGTCACAAAAGAGAAATGACAAGTGAGGTTGACGCAGAATTCTGTCACAAAAGAGAACTGACAAATGAGGCTGACGCAGAGTTCTGTCATAAAAGAGAAATGACAAGTGAGGTTGACGCAGAATTCTGTCACAAAAGAGAACTGACAAATGAGGCTGACGCAGAGTTCTGTCATAAAAGAGAAATGACAAGTGAGGTTGACGCAGAATTCTGTCATAAAAGAGAAATGACAAGTGAGGTTGACGCAGAGTTCTGTCATAAAAGAGAACTGACAAATGAGGTTGACGCAGAATTCTGTCACAAAAGAGAAATGACAAATGAGGTTGACGCAGAGTTCTGTCATAAAAGAGAAATGACAAATGAGGCTGACGCAGAGTTCTGTCATAAAAGAGAAATGACAAGTGAGGTTGACGCAGAATTCTGTCATAAAAGAGAAATGACAAGTGAGGTTGACGCTGAGTTCTGTCATAAAAGAGAAATGACAAGTGAGGTTGACGCAGAATTCTGTCATAAAAGAGAACTGACAAATGAGGCTGACGCAGAATTCTGTCATAAAAGAGAAATGACAAATGAGGTTGACGCAGAACTCTGTCACAAAAGAGAACTGACAAATGAGGCTGACGCAGAATTCTGTCATAAAAGAGAACTGACAAATGAGGCTGACGCAGAATTCTGTCATGAAAGAGAACTGACAAATGAGGTTGACGCAGAATTCTGTCACAAAAGAGAACTGACAAATGAGGCTGACGCAGAATTCTGTCATAAAAGAGAAATGACAAGTGAGGTTGACGCAGAATTCTGTCACAAAAGAGAACTGACAAATGAGGTTGACGCAGAATTCTGTCATAAAAGAGAACTGACAAATGAGGTTGACGCAGAATTCTGTCATAAAAGAGAAATGACAAGTGAGGTTGACGCAGAATTCTGTCATAAAAGAGAACTGACAAATGAGGTTGACGCAGAATTCTGTCACAAAAGAGAACTGACAAATGAGGCTGACGCAGAATTCTGTCATAAAAGAGAAATGACAAATGAGGCTGACGCAGAATTCTGTCATAAAAGAGAACTGACAAATGAGGCTGACGCAGAATTCTGTCACAAAAGAGAACTGACAAATGAGGTTGACGCAGAATTCTGTCACAAAAGAGAACTGACAAATGAAGCTGACGCAGAATTCTGTCATAAAAGAGAAATGACAAGTGAGGTTGACGCAGAATTCTATCATAAAAGAAAACTGACAAATGAGGCTGACGCAGAGTTCTGTCACAAAATAGAATTGACAAGTGTTGTTGATGAAGAGTTCTGTCACAAAATTGAATGGATAAGTGAGGTTGACGCAGAGTTCTGTCACAAAATTGAATGGATAAGTGAGGTTGACGCACAATTCTGTCACAACAGATTACATAGAATATAACAGCATATATCGTCTGTGAAGGTGTGGGGATCTATTACCGTCTGTGAACCTACACAAGACCATCTTGGGAATACAGTCATGGGTGGAAGTGCTTAATAGATCGACAGAGTTCAATGTATTTAACATCAGACTTTATTATTAAAATCTTAATATTTGTATACAAAAACATGTAAAATTCTAGTTTGTTGTTATATTTAAGAACTATAATTTTTTTAAGTTTTTACTTTTACTAAATTTCTGTGAAATTCAGTTATGATTTGGTTCAATCATTTTGTAATTTTGTTGATGTTTTTACCTTGTGTTGCCTTTTTTTATCTTTTGAAAGAATTGATTAGAGCCGCTCAATCTTGTACACAAAACTGAGATAGAGGACAACTGCATGCAATATGATACATTCTTGGTGCGATCTCCAGTACGTGAACCATAAAAAGTTGATACGGTTGGGTATATTTGCTGCGTTTATTATCCCACGAATAATATTTCAGTAATCTGGGCACGGTGTCAACTTGAGGAAAATAAAGTGCCGCTTTCACTGTGTATAGCATGTGAACAGCTGGCACTATACATCGCCAAGTCAAATTATCCTGACACCGGGCCGAATAGTCTTGGAACTACCATAACATTTCATTGAGAGCACATATGAATTACAAATAGTATTTTAAAAAGTGTTAGGAAATGTTCCGTACTTATGTTCTGCCTTTTAAGTCGGGATTTGGGGAGACATGGTCTAATGAAGAAAAAATACATTCTCTTACCTCGGCAGAAATTACTTTGGACTGATTTATATTTCTTGCTTTATTTAAGTCTGAATTATTTGATTCATCCGTCAGCTAGAAATCTGTCCTAACGCCATGCCAGTTTTTCATCCCAGAAGGCTCGAGGAAACCGTAAGTTAATTGAAATTCCTGCCAAATGATGCAGTGTCACTTAAGCCTTCATATTGCTCACTGCAATGTGACTTTTATGTTTGCTATAAATTTGGCAAAAAGAAAGAATTAGGTGTACTACAAAATACAAGCTTAAATGAACTTCAATACTGGAAGGTCCAACTGAATAAAATACCTCTTATATTTTGACCTAAGCATGTTTTCAGAAATTCAAGTCGAAAGCGTCTTTTTAAAATTCATGAGAATGACACGTGTGCTTGTCATTTGTATAAGCATTACGTAAATATGTCTGACGTGCACGGCGTCTCTGGTTCTATAATGCTATGATTACCATATGATGTCGCTGCAATTTATCGAAATAACAACAATAACAAACTAATAGCTGCAACAACAACAATATTTGAAAAAGACAATAAATGATTAATCGTGGCTATGTTAAAATGTTAGTGACTTGGCTAAATGCCAACTTCCATTTTATTACTGACCAGCAAAAATACAATCGGCACAACATTATATTATTATGTATACCCCATATTTTACTAAAGATTAAATATAAAGTGTGGCGTATTGAGGCCAGAGCATTCCAATAAAAGTTCAAGAAATTATATACACACAGTATAACTAAACATGGCATTGTTTTCACAAACGTGGGAAATAAATGTAATCTCTGGAAAGTGCCGAGTGATGTACGTTTCTCGACTATGACAGCAACGTGACGTGTTGTATTTGTTTTAGTGGTAGTTGGCTGTATGAACAAACACCCACTGACCATCATCACTGATTACTGCCATACATCATCATTCTAGGGTCATCGACCATACTGTTCACCCCA
The DNA here is from genome assembly GCA_007844125.1 of Sinonovacula constricta. Classification (NCBI taxonomy): domain Eukaryota; kingdom Metazoa; phylum Mollusca; class Bivalvia; order Cardiida; family Solecurtidae; genus Sinonovacula; species Sinonovacula constricta. Next base: position 26,054,035 of record CM017558.1, on the reverse strand, counting down.
ATCCCTGACTGGAGCCACAGTGGCGAGAATAGGAGAAATACGACCTGCTTTCCTACACTCACAGATAAAACAATTGTGCACTGAAATCATTACATCTTACCAAACACATGATGATAAAGAATTATTCACAACTGTGTCATTGCAATGCAGACAACTTGATGATATTAAAATCTCATTGTGAGCAATATTAATATTTGTTTAGCAGGTGACTCTGTGCTGATAATAAAGTTAAAGTCATGACCACTCCGGCGAAAAAACAAAATGGTATACAAGACTTCATAGTCAGAAGCACAGAACACTCACCAATACAAAAGCTGTTGTAGACTTGATTGGGTCAGATTTTAATCCGAGTAAACTGATAAATGCCGGTTGAAATCCGTCAAAATATTATTTATTTTGAAAGTTGTTAAATATTATACAAGCATCTTGGGTTTGAATCATACAGAAAGGAACCAAGCATTTGGAAAGTCCTAGTTTGGTTCGATTAGACTTTTGTCTGTTCTTTTTACTAGCAATTATATGTACAGCTCCTAAATGCATAGACAAATTGTTAAGCTCCTAAATGCATCGATAAATTATAAAGCTTCTACATGCATCGAAAAATGGCTTAGCTCCTCAATATATCGACAAATGGTACAGTTCCTAAATGCATCGACAAATGGTACAGCTTCTAAATGTATCGACATATTCTTTACTAGCATCACTTTTAAATCGGCAACAAATTCAACCATTTTATGAGGCGGTAAACATTGTGTCTATAATTGTTATAATCACATCACAGTTACATTCTTTAGTATTCAGTGTAAAATCGTGTATGAAGATATGTCTGTAAATGTTGCGCAAATTGCGATTCTAATCCGGACAGATCTAGTATAAAAATACAACGGTCAACGTAATTTTATTTTCATATCTATTCATATTAATTTGTTCATAGGGGGCGCCCGTGTCTGAGCGAGTACAGTCGCTGACTTGAAACTCCTCAGGCTCCCACCGCGTGGGTTCGAGTCCCGGTCGAGGCAAAAACTTTGATTTGGGGAGATTTTCCAGTTAACCTGCGGTGCGCGGGTGGTTCTACCCAGACATAAATCTGGGATCTTCATCAATAATTAGCTAGACATCGCCAATATGACCATAATTGTGTCAAACCTATTAAACTTATGTTTTATATATAGAACATATTTTAGCTTTAAACGAATATAGAAGATTTTAAACAATAACGAACAAATTGTAGAGTAAGAGTGTCGTCAATGGTTTAATCTTGTTTTGTATTTTTTTGTGTGTAGAGAATATGTTTTTTTTTGTATCCAGCAATCAGGTTGGCAGTCCTAGATATTGACGTTAATGGGATCATCTAGTATTTTAGCTTCATATGTTAAACAATGGATAATCAGACAGGCTGTAATTTGGAAATGAACGGCATTATTTTGTCTGAAGAAATTGAAATTCCCGGGATATTTTTGGAGTAATTGCAACATTACGTGCCTAAACTTAAATGTGGTCCCCTAGAACTGTCTCGCGTGTTATTATATTAGAATAAACTCACTCCTCTGTCGATTGAGACCAGTAAGTCTCCAACCGAAATAACAAATCGGAGTTTTTAAACTACAGAAACATTTGCTTCCGAGGCAGTGTTTGACAACCGAAGTATTCTCGCCATCTGTTTAACAAAAGATGGTCGATATTTCATACGGACACACTCGATCGAATCACAATACACTTTCACTGTGAACTAATTAAAGAAAAGTAATATGTGCTGAAATATGCTTCTATGGAAGACATATTCTTTGGCCAAGTGGCATCGTACCGTGAAACAATCTTGGAAGGGGACATCGATTTTTGATCTTCTCTTAAACGTTAATACAATGGAGAAAATAAAAAAAAGCATGATTGATTGAGAAAGAACTTTGTGCAAATAAATCAAGAGAAAGAATTATTTCCTCGCTTTCCCTTAGTCTGTAAACAAATTGGAATAAAGGCAACATCTAATAAAGTTCTCAAGCAATTGATTCTTCATTTTCACAGCGGGTCATGGTCGACCGTGCCTTTACATAACGGGCTAGAGATCAGAGCAATCATCTTCAAATAAACACTTTGTAATGAAATTAGTGCTCAAAGAATTGTGTGCTTCGACAACGAATTGTACCATTCAGCACTAATAATAGCGAATTGTTCCTAAGTGTAACACATACTGTTTTATTCAGCTTAACGAGTGCTAGTTGATAAGTAACATGCACTTGTTTAGTTAAAATATTAAATAACACTACTTGTTTTATGTAAATAAATAATATACATTTAAGAACAGTCGTGACTTGAAGTCATATACATAGCTTGTAAGACTGACAACAATAAACACAATGATAATATTACTGTAATAATGACAATGATTTCATAATAATAATAATAACAATAATAATAAAACTAATAAATATAAATAAAGTGATAATGATGATGATGATGATACATAATAATTATAATAATAATAATAATAATAATAATAATAATAATAATAATAATAATAATAATAATAATAATAATAATAATAATAATAATAATTATAATAATAATAATAATTATAATAATAATAATAATAATAACATAACAATAGTAATTATTATCTTCGTCGTGATCAGAACAATAATAATTAACAATTGGATTGACAATCAGACTATCACTCATAACAATAATCAGATTGACAATCAGACTATCACTCATAACAATAATCAGATTGACAATCAGACTATCACTCATAACAATAATCCGAGTGACAATCAGACTATCACTCATAACAATAATCAGATTGACAATCAGACTATCACTTATAACAATAATCAGATAATTAGAATATTGCGAATCAGAATTATCCGAAATCTGAGGAAAATGGCGTGTGTTGAAGAATGACTATAATAACAAAAAGAGATAAAGAAGAATAATGAAGAAGAGAATGAAAATTGTACACGAAATATGTGTTCTTGTACAGCTTCAGACATATTATTTTACTTGATAATCAACAACTAGCGACTATTATTGTATATGTTATGACATCATGTTTCTTCGTAACGTGTGTTCAAAGTAAGTGTTATTGAGACTGAATTATACAAACAAGACCTGTCATCGACCTAATAAAGCAGAAGTATAATTAGAAGTTTCACTTACCTGCAGAGGGCCGATACCAGCGCCAGCAGGAGAGCCTGTATCAGTAGACGTCTTGTGTGTGAAGCCATCTCGTGGATGTGAACGGTAAGATATTACGTCTAAGTCTAAGTCTTAGATATTGACGTTAATGGGATCAACTAGTATTTTAGCTGCATATGTTAAACAATGGATAATCAGACAGGCTGTAATTTGGAAATGAACGGCATTATTTTGTCTGAAGAAATTGAAATTCCCGGGATATTTTTGGAGTAATTGCAACATTACGTGCCTAAACTTAAATGTGGTCCCCTAGAACTGTCTCGCGTGTTATTATATTAGAATAAACTCACTCTGTCGATTGAGACCAGTAAGTCTCCAACCGAAATAACAAATCGGAGTTTTTAAACTACAGAAACATTTGCATCCGAGGCAGTGTTTGACAACCGAAGTATTCTCGCCATCTGTTTAACAAAAGATGGTCGATATTTCATACGGACACACTCGATCGAATCACAATACACTTTCACTGTGAACTAATTAAAGAAAAGTAATATGTGCTGAAATATGCTTCTATGGAAGACATATTCTTTGGCCAAGTGGCATCGTACCGTGAAACAATCTTGGAAGGGGACATCGATTTTTGATCTTCTCTTAAACGTTAATACAATGGAGAAAATAAAAAAAAGCATGATTGATTGAGAAAGAACTTTGTGCAAATAAATCAAGAGAAAGAATTATTTCCTCGCTTTCCCTTAGTCTGTAAACAAATTGGAATAAAGGCAACATCTAATAAAGTTCTCAAGCAATTGATTCTTCATTTTCACAGCGGGTCATGGTCGACCGTGCCTTTACATAACGGGCTAGAGATCAGAGCAATCATCTTCAAATAAACACTTTGTAATGAAATTAGTGCTCAAAGAATTGTGTGCTTCGACAACGAATTGTACCATTCAGCACTAATAATAGCGAATTGTTCCTAAGTGTAACACATACTGTTTTATTCAGCTTAACGAGTGCTAGTTGATAAGTAACATGCACTTGTTTAGTTAAAATATTAAATAACACTACTTGTTTTATGTAAATAAATAATATACATTTAAGAACAGTCGTGACTTGAAGTCATATACATAGCTTGTAAGACTGACAACAATAAACACAATGATAATATTACTGTAATAATGACAATGATTTCATAATAATAATAATAACAATAATAATAAAACTAATAAATATAAATAAAGTGATAATGATGATGATGATGATACATAATAATAATAATAATAATAATAATAATAATAATAATAATAATAATAATAATGATAATAATAATAATAATAATAATAATAATAATAATAATAATAATAATTATTATAATAATAATAATAATAACATAACAATAGTAATTATTATCTTCGTCGTGATCAGAACAATAATAATTAACAATTGGATTGACAATCAGACTATCACTCATAACAATAATCAGATTGACAATCAGACTATCACTCATAACAATAATCAGATTGACAATCAGACTATCACTCATAACAATAATCCGAGTGACAATCAGACTATCACTCATAACAATAATCAGATTGACAATCAGACTATCACTTATAACAATAATCAGATAATTAGAATATTGCGAATCAGAATTATCCGAAATCTGAGGAAAATGGCGTGTGTTGAAGAATGACTATAATAACAAAAAGAGATAAAGAAGAATAATGAAGAAGAGAATGAAAATTGTACACGAAATATGTGTTCTTGTACAGCTTCAGACATATTATTTTACTTGATAATCAACAACTAGCGACTATTATTGTATATGTTATGACATCATGTTTCTTCGTAACGTGTGTTCAAAGTAAGTGTTATTGAGACTGAATTATACAAACAAGACCTGACATCGACCTAATAAAGCAGAAGTATAATTAGAAGTTTCACTTACCTGCAGAGGGCCGATACCAGCGCCAGCAGGAGAGCCTGTATCAGTAGACGTCTTGTGTGTGAAGCCATCTCGTGGATGTGAACGGTAAGATCACAGCTGCTACCGTCTCTCAATCTAAATCTCCGACTCCTTAAATAACAAGAACCTTTGATTGGAAAATATCAAGCACGTCTAAGTAATTCTTCCGAACGTTATAACAGATTTGCCGAAAAGTGGAAGCTGTAGACTGTGAAATTGTCGGTTACCATTTCTTGTCTCTACAGATTAAATCAATAGACTTCTACTGGCACTGGTTGATCGGTTCAACTGTAGACCATTAGCGGCCAGTAAGGTACGTTAGATCGCTATCTTACAATCATTCAACGAATCTGTGCGACAATCTGCCACGATTGACAAATCTTTCGATAATACCATGCTAACACCAGCAGGGGCTGCCTAACGAGCGCCTATACAAGCCACGAGTGAGGCCCTCAAGTACCAATTGCCTCAAACACTGTCCGCTCTCCAGGCACCGTACTGACTCCTCCTGTTCATATCACAGAGAGCGTCCTGTACCTATTTGTTTATCCCTGACCCGAGAAGAGAGACATGTTTACTGACACATAAATGAAGCACTGACAGGAACTGATTAAATATACACAGACTTTATCCTATTGTGTACGCCAGGAAATGTCTTATTTACTCAGAAATGAAAATGAACTCGTAGACCAGTCTTTGCCTCTACAATATGGACATAATGACACTATACAACGTTTCTTTAGTGTAGAACATAAACTACTGAATATCGCATAGAATCTCTTTATTACTTTATATACTATTTTAAAGCAATTGTTTTATACTTACAGCTCAGGTTCTCAGACTACAAAATTTGATTACAGTCGGACTCTTTTATATGCGACGACAGAAGCTAGTTTGTGCTCACAAAGAACTGAAAAGAAGATCATTTTGTAAATAGGCATATAAGATAGAAAATATATAAGGCCGTAAGTTACTTTAACTGTTCGCTGAGAATGTTCCCGTACTCGCCTTAACATAGAATGCTCAAAATTATTTTCATTCGAAGCCCATGAGTCGACCGCAGTTGCCGTCTTGAATAAAAACGTGTGATCGGAATAAGAATCTATGAAAGTATTGTGCGAGACCTTTCATTATAGACGCTGAATCAAGACGATATTCAAATGAACGTTTTCGCGCATATCACCTAGAAGGCATGTACTTTAGGTAACATACATAGGCGGTCCATCACCACTTGTCACAGTTAAGTCACTACAGCGGCGGCGGGCCATCACCACCAGTCAGAGTTGGTTCATGTACAGCGGCGGCCCATCACCACCAGTCAGAGTTGGTTCATGTACAGCGGCGGCCCATCACCACCAGTCAGAGTTGGTTCATGTACAGCGGCGGCCCATCACCACCAGTCAGAGTTGGCTCATGTACAGCGGCGGCCCATCACCACCAGTCAGAATTGGTTCATGTACAGAGTCAGCCCATCACCACCAGTCAGAGTTGGTTCATGTACAGCGGCGGCCCATCACCACCAGTCAGAGTTGGTTCATGTACAGCGGCGGTCCATCACCACCAGTCAGAGTTTGCTCATGTACAGCTACGGCTATTTCCACCATTCACAGTCAGCTCATGTACAGCGGCCCATCACCACCAGTCAGAATTGGTTCATGTACAGAGTCAGCCCATCACCACCAGTCAGTGTTGGTTCATGTACAGCGGCGGCCCATCACCACCAGTCAGAGTTGGTTCATGTACAGCGGCGGCCCATCACCACCAGTCAGAGTTGGTTCATATACAGCGGCGGTCCATCACCACCAGTCAGAGTTGGTTCATGTACAGAGTCAGCCCATCACCACCAGTCAGTGTTGGTTCATGTACAGAGTCAGCCCATCACCACCAGTCAGTGTTGGTTCATGTACAGCGGCGGCCCATCACCACCAGTCAGAGTTGGTTCATGTACAGCGGCGGCCTATTACAACCAGTCAGAGTTGGTTCATACACAGCTTAGACAATTAACACAAGAGTTAGCTCATATATAGCGGTGGCCATTTTCACCATTCACAGATAGCTCATGTACAACGGCGAACCATCGCCACCAGTCGCAGTTAGCTCACGTGCAACGGCGGCCCATCACCACCAGTCAGAGATAGCTCATGTACAGCATCGGACCATCACCACCAGTCAGAGATAGGTCATGTACAGCATCGGACCATCACCACCAGTCGCAGTTATCTCAGTTAGCTCATGTACAGCGGCGGACCATCACCACCAGTCACAGTTACTTCATGTACAGCGGCGGACCATCACCACCATATATATATATATATATATATATATATATATATATATATATATATATATATATATATATATATATACTATTGATCCTTGCATAAACTTTAGTTTCCATGCATATACAACAATACAATTCTTTAAACAAAGCATATTTAGGCATTTAAATGGACTTTCGTTTATTTTGATTGCAAATGGCTGGTCTAATATATACTGACTTTCTGGAAAGTAATGACAGAACTACAAAAGGTTGGACTTTTTAGTAGACTGAAATTACGTGCATTGGGCATTCTGTGTTGGTCTTGTTGCCTGTAAGTGTAACAAATAAGCTCACTGGGGAGGTATTGATGTCCAACATGTCCGTTTGTAAACAGCGCATCAGGATTATAAAGGACTCGGTCTTATAAACATAGAAACTGACCGCACAATGTTCTTTTATTCAATATGTAATGCACAATTTTGTCATTCTTAATAAAAGTGTTTACAACATACATTTACGAATTCAAAACTTTTATTTATGAAAGTGTTGTCAGCGTATGTCCAGTGAACAACATTTGGTTTACCAATATCTCATTCATTCCATCGGGCGACATGGCGGACTTAACTAGAGATGGAATCAGTTGGTTTTCGGTCCGAGTGCGCGAATTAATATTCCATTACGGCAGATCCAAACTCGTTTATTCTTCGTCAGACTGGGGACATCAAGTTATAGTTACAATCAGCGAAAGACAAGACAAGGCCCGAGATGAATTTTTTTCATTGATATGCAAATGGCGTCTCTGAGAGAGGACACGCTACTAAGTCCCAGCCGTCGTACGTACATAAACCACCTGTCTGCTGACAGTTCCCAGTACTGCTGAATTAAGATATGCCGCAATATGCTGTCGGGATGTCTTCGAAAATGTCAATTTGCATTCGGGCTATAATACTTTATGTTTTCTGTAAATTGTATAAAAGAGAAACTTATCTCGTAAATTATTAAAATTACAACCTAGGATGATGTGTAAACAATATGATGAGAAGGAACAATATTATCGAAGTAACCTAGAAAATAAGATAACGGATATTATTTATGTAACAGAGTTATATAAACACTTCCTTGTGAAACTTTGTACTTCGATTTAATAGAGATCATAAGAAGCAGGTGTGACACATGATACTTATATGTACATGTAGTACTTGATTGTTATAAGAAAACACATATTTTCTGTATTATTAAACCTATGCAAACACAAAAGTAATTGGCATAAAATGATTTTTTTCAAACTGCTTAACTTAACACATTCAGTTGAACAAAATTTAAAGTAATTTATGTACTATAATGAGGGACGGTACCAGAAAATTGTGGCGGGGGTATGAATCAAGATCCATTCAACTTTATCTCAGTAAATACTGGATATACATACACAGTTAGGGACCATAACTTCGACCTTAGTCGTCAACAGACAAAATTGACTTTGAAAGCTTAGCATTTTTAAAGTTTGAATGTGTTTTCACACCTCTACTCTTTTACCGGTTGGTGGTGGATGCTTCCCACCCTGACTATAATACCTTTCTTATGAACATATAGAAATGCTTCATAGTAAAAGAACACAGGTATTTATCATTTTTCTGTGTACGAACAGCATTATTTAATAGGTTTACCAAGTTCGGGACTTGATCTAACGCTGCAAACGCTCTACCGACAAATCTCACCGGACCTATAACAATGTATTCCATACACCATGAAGAAACGTGATTGTATTGCCACTCAACTGTCATTTAACAAACGCGTGTGTACCTTTTTGCAACGTTAATGACATTGTGTGCATTAGTAACATACTAAGAAACGGTGTGAAGCCAATCGAAGGTTTGATCTTTGACTCTTGCCATTTAGACATGGTCCACCGACTGAGACTACAAGGTACCTAGCGCGTAATCAAG
>CM017558.1:25791343-26037231 GCA_007844125.1 Sinonovacula constricta | reverse complement strand
TGTTATGTTTTATTCCTAGATATTCACAGACATTATCTCAATATGTGCTCATTGTGCTGATGGGAGTGTACATTCAATTCCAATTCCATTAACAGTCCATGCCGAAACATCCGTCACTCAGATGTGACATTTTATGCCAACTTCATCTGTTACAGACAATTTAGGCAAACACGATTATTTATCAAGAAAGTTGGAACAACTTGAAGTGTCTTGTCTAATGGACCATACATGTATAGTTGCCTGAGGCTAGACATTGGCAAATAAATCATCGCCGAGGGAATGATAAGCATCACGGTCAAGTCGGATGTCAGATATTTGTTTCTTATTACAGAAGCAAAATATGTGTTGACATGTAATATGGTTTTAAATAAGCTTTGCGGCTTGTCTAACAAATGTGAACAGCACACAAGTGCTTAATATACACAAATACTTAAAAGCTTCGCTAAAAATGTTACAAAAAGAGTACATATTACTTTTGAAACTGTTTAAATTTTAATTATATTAATATTCTTTTAAGCAGAACTTGTAGTAATATTAAGAGCTGCCTATTGTAATAACTAATTTTACTAACATATAACAGTATGATCATGGCTTTGGTGAATAAAGCAGTTTAATTCAGTAAAGTATTGCAACATTAACATAATGCCACTTGCCAATAAGAGTCAAACATGTACAACACTACAAGAGATGGTACTACAATTGTGACCGTACTGTTCTTGTAAAGTGTCTAACAATTGTGGGGTTAAATTTAACAATTACATATTGTCTTAATTACAGCCAGTAACACGATAACTTCACAACGACACTCTATGAGGGCATACTGTCATGGATTTACTCTGCTTTGAAATACATCTTTATATCACACTTTAAAGCGGCCTGGACACGTTTCACTGACTTGGTACTTTTATTTGGCTTAAAAGCGGAAATGGTTAAATAACAATAAAATGGATCGAAATATATAACAGTCCTTTGTTGTTTTATATATATATATATTAAAATGATGTTTCTGATGTCTTGGAGTTATGTGAATAGAATAACAAACCAACGGTATAATGATTTACATCTATCTTAGCCGGTAATAGTTACTCGTACATTATAACAAGAACATATTTCCCCCTCGATTTAAGCGAGTACAAGCCATATCGTTAAGTGAATTATAGATAATAAACTGAGCGAACAAATGGAACCACAAAGCCCATTGATGCCACTTTTCAGTGACTAAGAATAATTGTGATAATTCATTTTTTTATTGAAGTGTAAGTAGGTTATAGCATTTTGACAGAACTTTCAAACCATTAGTTTTTATCATATACAGCTATGGAAAGTTCCATTTGCACAAAAGGAATTATGTTGAACCTCGCCAACGAGTGTAAAAGACTCTTTAAAAGTATATGAAAATAATTTGTAAAAACTGCACAAAAGTTATTAAGAAACATAAAGAGTAGACACGAATGTCCGTAACTTTTGATTGTAGATAAAATCAAATGATGTATGATAAAATATAAATGTTTTGTATATGATGTCTTAGTTGTTATGCACACTACAATAGAAAGATGTCGTTTACCAAGTCACTAGACATCTTAATGTTGAAGAATAAACATAAGCCACACAATGATGAAAAAGATAATTTTAAAGTACTTACTATTTGTCGTTTTGTAAAAACATATTAAATATTTAAAAGTAATTGTGTAGTTATGTCGAAAATAGTTGAAGATTCTTTTTAGGACTTGCAACACGGATGAAAATTAACTATTGTACAATTGCAAAAGTTTCAGATGTGCACAAGTTATACAACTCTCCGCCTCCACTCCTTTAAAAAACAAAATGTAAACACCCATTCGTTAGCAGCGTATACATACCAATTTTAGAAACGTATCCACACACGGGATATAGCCGTACCAGCGTTTGGAACGTAACCGTACCAACTAGAGGGATGTATCCACACTCCCATTAGGGACGTTATCATACCCACGTTAGGGATGTATCCATACCCACGTCATGAATGTGTCCATACCCAATTTAGGGATGTTTCCATACCCAAGTTAGGGATGCGTCCATACCCGCGTTAGGGATGTATCCATACTCAAGTTAGGGATGTGTCCAAACCCAAATTAGGGATATATCCATACCCACGTTAGGGATGTATCCATACCCACGTTAAGGATGTATCCATACCCAAGTTAGGGATGTATCCATACCCGCGTTAAGGATGTATCCATACCTACGTTAGGGATGTATCCATACCCACGTTAGGGATGTATCCATACCCAAGTTAGGGATGTATCCATATCCAAGTTAGGGATGTGTCCATACCGACAATAGGGATGTATCCATATCCACGTTAGGGATGTGTCCATACCCACGTTAAAGATGTATCTATACCCACGTTAGGGATGTGTCCATACCCACGTTAGGGATGTATACATATCCACGTTATGGATGTATCCATACCTACGTTACGGATGTATCCATATCCACGTAAGGGATATATCCATACCCGCGTTAGGGATGTATCCATACCCACGTTAGGGATGTATCCATATCCACGTTAGGGATGTGTACATAACCGCGTTAGGGATGTAGCCATATCCACGTTAGGGATGTATCCATACCCGCGTTACGGATGGATACATACCCACGTTAGGGATGTAATCATACCCACGTTATGGATGTATCCATACCCGCGTTAGGGATGTATCCATACCCACGTTAGGGATGTATCCTTGACCGCGTTAGGGATGTATCCATGACCGCGTTAGGGATGTATCCATGACCGCGTTAGGGATGTATCCATACCCACGTTAGGGATGTATCCATACCCACGTTAGGGATGTATCCATACCCACGTTAGGGATGTATCCATATCCACGTTAGGGATGTATCCATACCCACGTTAGGGATGTATCCATACCCACGTTAGGGATGTATCCATACCCACGTTAGGGATGTATCCATACCCACGTTTGGGATGTATCCATACCCGCGTTAGGAATGTATCCATACCGGCGTTAGGGATGTATCCATACCCACGTTAGGGATGTATCCATACCCACGTTAGGGATGTATCCATACCCACGTTAGGGACGTGTCCATACCCACGTTAGGGATGTATCCATACCCAAGTTAGGGATGTATCCATACCCACGTTAGGGATGTATCCATACCCACGTTAGGGACGTGTCCATACCCACGTTAGGGACGTATCCATATCCACGTTAGGGATGTATCCATACCCACGTTAGGGATGTATCCATACCCACGTTAGGGACGTGTCCATACCCACGTTAGGGATGTATCCATATCCACGTTAGAGATGTATCCATACCCACGTTAGGGATGTATCCATACCCACGTTAGGGATGTATCCATACCCACGTTAGGGACGTGTCCATACCCACGTTAGAGATGTATCCATAACCACGTTAGGGACGTGTCCATACTCACGTTAGGGATGTATCCATACCCACGTTAAAGATAAATCCATACACACGTTAGGGATGTATCCATACCCACGTTAGGGACGTGTCCATACCCACGTTAGGGATGTATCCATACCCAAGTTAGGGATGTATCCATACCCACGTTAGGGATGTATCCATACCCACGTTAGGGACGTGTCCATACCCACGTTAGGGATGTATCCATATCCACGTTAGGGACGTGTCCATACCCACATTAGGGATGTATCCATATCCACGTTAGGGATGTATCCATACCCACGTTAGGGATGTATCCATACCCACGTTAGGGATGTATCCATACACAGGTTAGGGATGTATCCATACCCGCGTTAGGGATGTATCCATACCCACGTTAGGGATGTATCCATACCCAAGTTAGGGATGTATCCATACCCAAGTTAGGGATGTGTCCATATCCATGTTAGGAAAGTATCCATACCCACGTTAGGGATGTGTCCATACCCACGTTAGGGATGTATCCATACCCAAGATAGGAATGTATCCATACCCAAATTATGGATCCGTCCATACCCACGTTATGGATGTATCCATACCCACGTTAGGGATGTATCCATACCCACATTAGGGATGTATCCATACCCACGTTATGGATGTATCCATACCCGCGTTAGGGATGTATCCATACCCAAGTTAGGAATGTATCCGTACCCAAATTAGGGATGTATCCATACCCGCGTTAGGGATGTATCCATACCCAGTTTAGGGATGTGTCCATGCCCACGTTAGGGATGTATCCATCCTCACGTTAGGGATGTGTATATACCCACGTTAGGGATGAATCCATCGACGCGTTAGGGATGTATCCATACCCACGTTAGGGATGTGCCCATACCCAAATATAGGGATGTATCCATAACCACGTTAGGGATGTGTCCATACCTAATTTAGGGATGTATCCATAACCACGTTAGGGATGTATCCATACCCGCGTTAGGGATGTATCCATAACCACGTTAGGGATGTATCCATACCCATGTTAGGGATGTATCCATGCCCACGTTATGGATGTATCCATAACCACGTTAGGGATGTATCCATACCCACGTTAGGGATGTATCCATACCCACGTTAGGGATGTATCCTCGCCCACGTTAGGAATGTATCCATATCCAAATTAGGGATGTATCCATACCTACGTTAGGGATGTATCCATGACCGCGTTAGGGATGTATCCATATCCAAATTAGGGATGTATCCATACCCACGTTAGGGATGTATCCATACCCGCGTTAGGGATGTATCCATACCCACGTTAGGGATGTATCCATGACCGCGTTAGGGATGTATCCATGACCGCGTTAGGGATGTATCGATACCCGCGTTAGGGATGTATCCATACCCAAGTTAGGGATGTATCCATACCCAAGTTAGGGATGTGTCCATATCCATGTTAGGAAAGTATCCATACCCACGTTAGGGATGTGTCCATACCCACGTTAGGGATGTATCCATACCCAAGATAGGAATGTATCCATACCCAAATTATGGATCCGTCCATACCCACGTTATGGATGTATCCATACCCACGTTAGTGATGTATCCATACCCACATTAGGGATGTATCCATACCCACGTTAGGGATGTATCCATACCCGCGTTAGGGATGTATCCATCCTCACGTTAGGGATGTGTATATACCCACGTTAGGGATGAATCCATCGACGCGTTAGGGATGTGCCCATACCCAATATAGGGATGTATCCTTAACCACGTTAGGGATGTGTCCATACCTAATTTAGGGATGTATCCTTAACCACGTTAGGGATGTGTCCATACCCGCGTTAGGGATGTATCCATAACCACGTTAGGGATGTATCCATGCCCGCGTTAGGGATGTATCCATACCCAATTTAGGGATGTATCCATGACCGCGTTAGGGATGTATCCATGCCCACGTTAGGAATGTGTCCATACCCAAGTTAGGGATGTATCCATACCCACGTTAGGGATATATCCATACCCACGTTAGGGATGTATCCATGCCCACGTTAGGGATGTCTCCATAACCACGTCAGGGATGTATCCATACCCGCGTTAGGGATGTATCCATACCCAATTTAGGGATGTATCCATGACCGCGTTAGGGATGTATCCATGACCGCGTTAGGGATGTGTCCATACCCAAGTTAGGGATGTATCCATACCCACGTTAGGGATGTATCCATACCCACGTTAGGGATGTATCCATGCCCACGTTAGGGATGTATCCATACCCACGTTAGGGATGTATCCATACCCACGTTAGGGATGTATCCATACCCGCGTTAGGGATGTATCCATACCCAATTTAGGGATGTATCCATGACCGCGTTAGGGATGTATCCATGACCGCGTTAGGAATGTGTCCATACCCAAGTTAGGGATGTATCCATACCCACGTTAGGGATGTATCCATACCCACGTTATGGATGTATAGATGCCCACGTTAGGGATGTATCCATACCCACGTTAGGGATGTATCCATGCCCACGTTAGGAATGTATCCATATCCAAATTAGGGATGTATCCATACCCACGTTAGGGATGTATCCATACCCAAGTTAGGAATGTGCCCATAACCAATTTCGGGATGTGTCCATGCCCACATTAGGGATGTATCCATACCCACGTTAGGGATGTATCCATACCCAAGTTAGGGATGTATCCATACCTACGTTAGGGATGTATCCATACCTACGTTAGGGATGTGTCCATACCCACGTTAGGGACGTGTCCATACCCACATTAGGGATGTATCCATCCTCACGTTAGGGATGTATCCATACCCGCGTTAGGGATGTATCCATAACCACGTTAGGGATGTATCCATGCCCACGTTAGGGATGTATCCATACCCACGTTAGGGATGTATCCATACCCGCGTTAGGGATGTATCCATACCCAATTTAGGGATGTATCCATGACCGCGTTAGGGATGTATCCATGACCGCGTTAGGGATGTGTCCATACCCAAGTTAGGGATGTATCCATACCCACGTTAGGGATGTATCCATACCCACGTTAGGGATGTATCCATGCCCACGTTAGGGATGTATCCATACCCACGTTAGGGATGTATCCATACCCGCGTTAGGGATGTATCCATACCCAATTTAGGGATGTATCCATGACCGCGTTAGGGATGTATCCATGACCGCGTTAGGGATGTGTCCATACCCAAGTTAGGGATGTATCCATACCCACGTTAGGGATGTATCCATACCCATGTTATGGATGTATCCATGCCCACGTTAGGGATGTATCCATACCCACGTTAGGGATGTATCCATGCCCACGTTAGGAATGTATCCATATCCAAATTAGGGATGTATCCATACCCACGTTAGGGATGTATCCATACCCAAGTTAGGAATGTGCCCATACCCAATTTCGGGATGTGTCCATGCCCACATTAGGGATGTATCCATACCCACGTTAGGGATGTATCCATATCCAAGTTAGGGATGTATCCATACCTACGTTAGGGATGTATCCATACCTACGTTAGGGATGTGTCCATACCCACGTTAGGGACGTGTCCATACCCACATTAGGGATGTATCCATCCTCACGTTAGGGATGTATCCATACCCGCGTTAGGGATGTATCCATACCCAATTTAGGGATGTATCCATACCCGCGTTAGGGATGTATCCATACCCAATTTAGGGATGTATCCATGACCGCGTTAGGGATGTATCCATGACCGCGTTAGGGATGTGTCCATACCCAAGTTAGGGATGTATCCATGCCCACGTTAGGAATGTATCCATATCCAAATTAGGGATGTATCCATACCCACGTTAGGGATGTATCCATACCCAAGTTAGGAATGTATCCATATCCAAATTAGGGATGTATCCATACCCACGTTAGGGATGTGCCCATACCCAAGTTAGGTATGTATCCATACCCACGTTAGGGATGTATCCATACCCACGTTAGGGATGTATCCATGCCCACGTTAGCAATGTATCCATATCCAAATTAGGGATGTATCCATACCTACGTTAGGGATGTATCCATGACCGCGTTAGGGATGTATCCATATCCAAATTAGGGATGTATCCATACCCACGTTAGGGATGTATCCATACCCGCGTTAGGGATGTATCCATACCCACGTTAGGGATGTATCCATGACCGCGTTAGGGATGTATCCATGACCGCGTTAGGGATGTATCCATTCCCGCGTTAGGGATGTATCCATACCCAAGTTAGGGATGTATCCATACCCAAGTTAGGGATGTGTCCATATCCATGTTAGGAAAGTATCCATACCCACGTTAGGGATGTGTCCATACCCACGTTAGGGATGTATCCATACCCAAGATAGGAATGTATCCATACCCAAATTATGGATCCGTCCATACCCACGTTATGGATGTATCCATACCCACGTTAGTGATGTATCCATACCCACATTAGGGATGTATCCATACCCACGTTAGGGATGTATCCATACCCGCCTTAGGGATGTATCTATCCTCACGTTAGGGATGTGTATATACCCACGTTAGGGATGAATCCATCGACGCGTTAGGGATGTGCCCATACCCAATATAGTGATGTATCCTTAACCACGTTAGGGATGTGTCCATACCTAATTTAGGGATGTATCCTTAACCACGTTAGGGATGTGTCCATACCCGCGTTAGGGATGTATCCATAACCACGTTAGGGATGTATCCATGCCCGCGTTAGGGATGTATCCATACCCAATTTAGGGATGTATCCATGCCCACGTTAGGAATGTGTCCATACCCAAGTTAGGGATGTATCCATACCCACGTTAGGGATATATCCATACCCACGTTAGGGATGTATCCATGCCCACGTTAGGGATGTATCAATAACCACGTTAGGGATGTATCCATACCCGCGTTAGGGATGTATCCATACCCAATTTAGGGATGTATCCATGACCGCGTTAGGGATGTATCGATGACCGCGTTAGGATGTGTCCATACCCAAGTTAGGGATGTATCCATACCCACGTTAGGGATGTATCCATACCCACGTTAGGGATGTATCCATGCCCACGTTAGGGATGTATCCATACCCACGTTAGGGATGTATCCATACCCACGTTAGGGATGTATCCATACCCGCGTTAGGGATGTATCCATACCCAATTTAGGGATGTATCCATGACCGCGTTAGGGTTGTATCCATGACCGCGTTAGGGATGTGTCCATACCCAAGTTAGGGATGTATCCATACCCAAGTTAGGGATGTATCCATACCCACGTTATGGATGTATCCATGCCCACGTTAGGGATGTATCCATACCCACGTTAGGGATGTATCCATGCCCACGTTAGGAATGTATCCATATCCAAATTAGGGATGTATCCATACCCACGTTAGGGATGTATCCATACCCAAGTTAGGAATGTGCCCATACCCAATTTCGGGATGTGTCCATGCCCACATTAGGGATGTATCCATACCCACGTTAGGGATGTATCCATACCCAAGTTAGGGATGTATCCATACCTACGTTAGGGATGTATCCATACCTACGTTAGGGATGTGTCCATACCCACGTTAGGGACGTGTCCATACCCACATTAGGGATGTATCCATCCTCACGTTAGGGATGTATCCATACCCGCGTTAGGGATGTATCCATACCCAATTTAGGGATGTATCCATGACCGCGTTAGGGATGTATCCATGACCGCGTTAGGGATGTGTCCATACCCAAGTTAGGGATGTATCCATACCCACGTTAGGGATGTATCCATACCCACGTTAGGGATGTATCCATGCCCACGTTAGGGATATATCCATACCTACGTTAGGGATGTATCCATACCCGCGTTAGGGATGTATCCATACCCAATTTAGGGATGTATCCATTACCGCGTTAGGGATGTATCCATGACCGCGTTAGGGATGTGTCCATACCCAAGTTAGGGATGTATCCATACCCACGTTAGGGATGTATCCATACCCACGTTATGGATGTATCCATGCCCACGTTAGGGATGTATCCATACCCACGTTAGGGATGTATCCATGCCCACGTTAGGAATGTATCCATATCCAAATTAGGGATGTATCCATACCCACGTTAGGGATGTATCCATACCCAAGTTAGGAATGTGCCCATACCCAATTTCGGGATGTGTCCATGCCCACATTAGGGATGTATCCATACCCACGTTAGGGATGTATCCATATCCAAGTTAGGGATGTATCCATACCTACGTTAGGGATGTATCCATACCTACATTAGGGATGTGTCCATACCCACGTTAGGGACGTGTCCATACCCACATCAGGGATGTATCCATCCTCACGTTAGGGATGTATCCATACCCGCGTTAGGGATGTATCCATACCCAATTTAGGGATGTATCCATACCCGCGTTAGGGATGTATCCATACCCAATTTAGGGATGTATCCATTACCGCGTTAGGGATGTATCCATGACCGCGTTAGGGATGTGTCCATACCCAAGTTAGGGATGTATCCATACCCACGTTAGGGATGTATCCATACCCACGTTATGGATGTATCCATGCCCACGTTAGGGATGTATCCATACCCACGTTAGGGATGTATCCATGCCCACGTTAGGAATGTATCCATATCCAAATTAGGGATGTATCCATACCCACGTTAGGGATGTATCCATACCCAAGTTAGGAATGTGCCCATACCCAATTTCGGGATGTGTCCATGCCCACATTAGGGATGTATCCATACCCACGTTAGGGATGCATCCATATCCAAGTTAGGGATGTATCCATACCTACGTTAGGGATGTATCCATACCGACGTTAGGGATGTGTCCATACCCACGTTAGGGACGTGTCCATACCCACATTAGGGATATATCCATCCTCACGTTAGGGATGTATCCATACCCGCGTTAGGGATGTATCCATACCCAATTTAGGGATGTATCCATACCCGCGTTAGGGATGTATCCATACCCAATTTAGGGATGTATCCATGACCGCGTTAGGGATGTATCCATGACCGCGTTAGGGATGTGTCCATACCCAAGTTAGGGATGTATCCATACCCACGTTAGGGATGTATCCATACCCACGTTAGGGATGTATCCATGCCCACGTTAGGGATGTATCCATACCCACGTTATGGATGTATCCATGCCCACGTTAGGAATGTATCCATATCCAAATTAGGGATGTATCCATACCCACGTTAGGGATGTATCCATACCCAAGTTAGGAATGTATCCATATCCAAATTAGGGATGTATCCATACCCACGTTAGGGATGTGCCCATACCCAAGTTAGGGATGTATCCATACCCACGTTAGGGATGTATCCATATCCACGTAAGGGATGTGTTAGGGATGTATCCATATCCACGTAAGGGATGTGTTAGGGATGTATCCATACCAACGTCCGAGGTGTATCCATACACACATTTAAGATGTATCAATATCCGCTTTAGGGGTGTAATCATACCCACGTCAGGGATGTAATCATACCTTTTCGTTGTAGCGATAATCATGTAAGGACCTATCTATATCCTTATTAGGGATGTAGGCACGTAATCAAAGTTGTCCCTCTGGGAGCTCTAACATGTACATTATACAATTTTCCTCATGGTTTGAAAAACCTTCAACAAAGCCCAGATATATATTGTTTTAATTTAACATTACTAACTACAATTGGAACTCATCGGTTAATTCCGTCTTTGGGACAATCATCTCTCAGATATATCTAGTGCATTGATACTTAACAGAATAACGATCGTTTTGTTCGCCGAAAGAAGAGTAATAAACAGTTTTTGAAAAAAAGCTATAAGTGTAGTATAAAGTATTATTTGATCCTATAAACTTTCATTTATCAATTTAACTGTTCACATCTCGTTAGATAAATAACTGTTACTGCATTTTCAGCAGAGATAAACATTTCTCTTTGTTGTTTTGATGACGTCATAGGCACCGACATATTTATTTTCGCGGAGTTTTCTACTCGTACATACAAGAGATGCTTCGTGAATTATCCCAGGCGTTCCGATTATGAACTATAATAAACTATTGATTTTTGAACTCAAACAGGGACTACCTTAAATGGC
Source organism: Sinonovacula constricta (assembly GCA_007844125.1). NCBI lineage: Eukaryota > Metazoa > Mollusca > Bivalvia > Cardiida > Solecurtidae > Sinonovacula > Sinonovacula constricta. The sequence continues at coordinate 26,025,701 of CM017558.1, read as the reverse complement.
TGCACATTTTAGGATTTTATTTTTTATTATTGTAACTTTAAAATATATTTTGGTACGGAAGTCTATTTTTAATGTTTACTGCTTCTACCACAGTGATGATAACTTCCGATAGACAGTGTGGAGAGCAATAGTAATCCCAGCAGATCGGCCCTTGTGGGTGGTTTATTTTCAGCTATATGCAATTAATGCAGCGCGCCTAAATACTCCAAATATATTAATTTACTAAAAGATACCACTCGGGTTAAACTGAACTTAAAAAGATTGACAAAATATTGCAAATGGAGGTGTGTTTTGTTTGTTTTTTCCTTAGTAAACACACTAAGTAATTAATTTAGATCCTTGATTCACACGTGATCAAATTATCATCCACGTGTTAGCCGCACTTAAAACACACAACTATCTTAATCGATATTTTTCAGTACAATGTAGTCTTAAAATAAATGTATTTTCTACAAGAGACAACAACAGCTACTGTGTATCTGGGCCGTACTTGAAACAGCTCTGACGTGAGAAGATAAACGTGGAGCATAGAAAAGCTCAGGGTGTCTGTGTAAATGAGAAGTAAATTGATTTAAGCAGCGACGTTTGGACAAATAAATTATTTCCCATAAGGCTGACGAAATAAAACGTATTGTAATTATAATGTTCAGAAAAGACACAGAAATATGAACGACAGAAGGCATTCTTCCAATCAGTATTATTCTTATACATGTATTTAGGGACGTATCTAGGATGATGTCAAACAGTCACTGAGAACATTGTGGTAACTTATTTATTGTCGACAAAGCTTTAATTTGTGTTCCAGACATAGTCAATTGTGAAGAAGATTTCATTGGTGAAACACATAATTTTCTTATATTTCTATAAAACATGATTTTGTCATGGGTTTCTGAATCCGCTAGTCTTTATAGACACCGATTAAATCGTTAATTATTATTGCGTGTGTTTTTATCATAATCTCTTATATATAAGTCATATTTGATGTTCGTGGCATGTCTGTGTTGTTTGAGATGTGGCTCCTTTTTATATGAATAAGACCTAGAAATAACTTTATTAGAAACAGCGTTATAACCTTGGCTTTAGACCTGGTATATATTTGCGCTCAACATATCACTGTCGGAACTTTTCACATGCTTTTTGACCGGGGACCTCATCTGACAATGGCATTGAACATTTTTTCCAGAAATTAAAAATAAAAACTTATTTAATTTTTGACTCTTTAAATAAAGACCGCCATTTTATATATTCCTGGTTTTGACATTTTGCATTGACAGCTGGTGTCAGTTGTACCATGACTGAACGTAACATGCTGGGCCGAGATGATAAAACGCGCCGAAATCAGAACGATCGCCAGACCAGTTATGGTGCATTTACATATAAATTCAACGGACACTCAAGACGTAAAATATTAACATTAGCCAGATGTCAAAGAAAGTCGTGCTCTTGCTGAATTAAAAGATAAACATTTGGTACACATGTAAGGGCATTGCTCGTCGTATGGTTACTATGTAAGACATTGTGTATAGGCAAGATACATCTTATAGTGGGAAACGGAATGCATCTGTATACATTATTTGTTATTCATCGGTTGTGAGTCTAGCAGTACAGAATGAAACTGTATATCATATCACATTCAGTTATTCAGTATAATACATAAGACTAAATCATATAATTTTCATACAATTCCAAGGTACCCGGAAAAGTAAGATAAATAAATCTCATCTTCACTACATTTTGGATATTCTGTAAATAGTTAAGGTATTAATTGGCAGCCCTTGTTTCTAAAATAGATCAATAGTTGACGCAAGTTACCTCATTATATTGTTACACGGCAACATTTCAAAAAAGAAGCACATGCTTAATATTAAAGCTTGGCGGTCACTGCTATATTCACTGCTGCAACTAAGCAAAATGTATAGCGTTGACATACGTCGTGCATCTTGTAATTGCATTTTATACACCACACTAGATAAACTTGCAGACTGGCCGTTCATCTTCTCAAATGTCGTAACTTACAATATAATAGACATTTAACAGAAGGTAAGGACCAAACGGCTGGCCAGCTTAATAAACGCTTACTACAAAATTGTACATCAAACCGTATTGCATTTATTGCATTTAGTCCTGCACTTTACAACACTATAGTTTAATTTTATATCAAATAAAGACAAAAATTGGTACGTTGTGAGACCTAAAGTGTCAAAATGGGTGCTTCCGTTGAAAGGCTATAAATGATTTGACGGACCTCACAATTTGTATCGCTAAAAGTATGTACACATCAAAATGTTAAACAATCCCGTGCTATTTTTTATGTTAAAGGCTGTAATCGTCAGTTTTGCCCTCACGCCACTGCAATCTACCAAATATAGTATTGTTGCCTAAAATAACAAGCGAAATGCTGTTTTTTGGTGCCCTGTATATATATAAAAAAATGTAAGCATAACACTCGGGGCGGGGGTGGTGGTGGTGGTGATCACGTACCATCATCATCCGAATAATCAATTCAACGTCGATATCTACAAACATAGACAACATATTTTCTTATTTTCACAATTTGTACCTTATTGCGATTGAGTCAGTTTTCAAAATTGTCTTTTCTTAGCTGAACGGTTGAGGTTTTGCAAGTTTTGCAAGAGCTATGCCTCAATTCACCGCAACAAGAGAAAGGCATTCTTAAAGAGCCACACAAGTGAATACATCAGAAAAATACATTGCGAGCGATATAATAGCAATCTTTAGCAATATTGATAGATGCACATTACAAACCATGACGCCATTGTCTCGCGCATTACATTCATTTTATGACGTGACGTCGAAATTCTCAGAAGGGCCATGTGTGCTTTTGAAACAAGAAATCTCTGGATATCACTTATGAGATTACTATTGATAACTGATATCATTTTAGAATGTGAATAAAGCAAACGAATTAAATATAAGGCACCTAATCATAGAAAGGTAAAATTACATGTAAATAACACACTTTGCCACATATTCATACATTCAGTATATGCAAAGTTAGTACAATTAAGCCCAAAGAGTTAAATTGTCGTCTAAAATATTGTTATCAAGTATATACGAAAAAGAATATACGACAACGTCCGATGAGAATTGCAACATATATCAAAAGTGAAAAGGCACAGGACAAAGGTATTCACATGCAAGCCAAATGTAAAAAGGACAAATTTGTGATGAGTCATTTAACAAAAAGAGCAAACCCGAAAATTACCGCCTTGGAACGGTCGTTCGGCAATATGGACCGACTGGGGCGCCTAAACCGGTTTTACAGAGCTCTAACGTCGCACTTCCTGATTTATTTCTTAAATGCAAGCAATGAAAAGAAAATCCATTTCAATTAAAATGTCCAAGCGCTGAGGTTTTCTTTGATAAGTTATGACAAAAGTAGTGACGTCATTGAAAAATTAATGTCCGCATAGTGATTAGCAGAGAGAGGTATTATGCGACGTAATAAACTAAAGCCAGGTCATATTAAAACGAAGACAGAATCAGTTAAGGTGTTTTCGATACAAAGAATCGATAGTTTAGGCTAATACCTAAAACTATCTCTATCTTTATTCAGATGTTTTAAAATATACAAAGTTTGTACTGCTTGGTTTGTAACAGTTTTGTAAAAATTAACTTTCTATTCGGACATGCTAAAGGATTTTATCCTTTGCATGCAATAAAATGGTTAACAAGATAAAATAATTACTAACGTAGATGTGATAGTCATAACATGTCCAGTGTATGCATGTAAAACAGGAATAAATATATTGAGCTATTGTAATTTGACGGACTATATTTTTAGCTTATTAAGTGAATTGTCCTCTATAGTGAATTAAAGTATATTTGATATAAATTGCAACCATCAATTGGCAGCTGTTGTAAACTGTATTTGAAAACACCAAAATCGAAAACACCAAATCACCAAAAACACGACACATCAGCAAATCATAAATCTGGAAAATTTCGAGGCATGGTTTTTCAAGATAAAGCTCTCAAATTGATTTGCAATTATAATTATAATTAACAAGGAATTTAATGATGTCACATAAATAATCTTTTGTTTGAAACATAATATTAACTAGAGTTCACTCTGATTAGTTCAATAGGGTGAATTTAATTGGGTGAGCTTTGTGTATGGTAAGAGAGTTTGAGAGTTACTGCTGTAAATACAGATTACACAGGTTACTAAAACAATTCAGAAAAAAGAGAGGTCAGATGGCAGAATGGGAGTGTCTGGTTTGTGTCTGGGCCAGGGTGTGTTCGTTTAAGGTGCCAGACAGTTCAGCTCTGTTCCTGGTGAGAGTCACATCGTTGACTGAGTATGGTTGGAGTTTTTGTTTGTTAGAAAAGCACATCCCTGGTCAAAGGAAAGAGTAGATAACAAAATGTAAAAGTTTTGATATTATAGTCACATCGTGACAAAATAAGTAAACATATAAAAGAGAGTAGAAGTTGACATAAAACTAGGAATTCTGTTGAAGTAATGAGATCCACCCTGGGGAGAGACACATCGTTGACGAGAGTGTTGGAGTTTTGCTGGTGAACTACGTCGCTGGTCATTGGCAATGGTAAATGATGTGTGTATATAAAAGTCATATCGTGACTGAATACGGAAACATTGTAAGAGAGGGAGAGAGATCATTATACCAGAAATTGTTTGAGTACTGAGTATCAGCCTATGCAGTATAGAGACCTAACATGGGGAGAAAATAAACAGAGGGTAAATATGGAGAGAGACATGTACAGATCCATTTTCGGAAGTATAGAGACCCAACCTGCGGAGGAAATAGATAGAGGCAAATATGGAGAGAGACATGTAGAGATCTATTTTGGGAAGTATAGAGACTCAACCTGGGTAGGAAATAGATAGAGGGCAAATATGGAGAGAGACATGTAGAGATCCATTTTGGGAAGTATAGAGACCCAACCTGGGGAGGAAATAGATAGAGGCAAATATGGAGAGAGGCATGTAGAGATCCATCCTGTGGAGAATAGAGACCCAACTTTGGGAGGAAATAGATAAAGGGAAAATATGGAGAGAGACATGTAGAGATCCATCCTGTGGAGAATAGAGACCCAACCTGGGGAGGAAATAGATAGAGGCAAATATGGAAAGATACATGTAGAGATCCATCCTGTGGAGAATAGAGACCCAACCTAGGGAGGAAATAGATAGAGGGCAAATATGGAGAGAGACATGTAGAGATCCATCTTGTGGAGAATAGAGACCCAGCCTGGGGAGGAAATAGATAGAGGCAAATATGGAGACATGTAGAGATCCCTCCTGTGGAGTATAGAGACCCAACCTGGGGAGGAAATAGACAGAGGGCAAATATGGAGAGAGACATGTAGAGATCCATCCTGGGGAGTATAGACAGAGCCAAATTTATAAAGAGACGTTTAGAGAACGGCACTGAGAAACCTAGAAGAGACGTATAGAATTCTGTAGATTGGGTCAATAGGTGACGGCATAACTGACACCCATTGAGAGAGCGCTACTAGTAATCAGAGAAGAAAACACCCCACACGATTAAATATTCAACATTCAGCAAAGAAATATGCAACTTTAACTTGTGTGTTAAAACTTACAACTATAATTACATACAACAGCGGAACTGTGAACCTTCAACCATTTATGTATATGCCATGTATTACCATCTTGTGTAAGAAATCAATTGGATCACAAGAAAGAAGGACTGAATTGTGTGAAACTAAAATAAGAACATATTTTGACATCGTTTTATGCAAGCTCTTTAAAAATTGGTGTTTTAATTGTTTCTTTTAACTGGATAAACTATTTTCATAAAACAAAACAAACAAACTTGATGTAAACCACAAAGCTGTATATGTACCATCTGCGAAACCCACTATATAAATTCAATTGTTATCGCTCCATCGGTATCGATTAAAACAGAATTCTGCAATTTGTAGAATTATCTGTGACAAATGAGAGAATTCGATTAGGGCCACATATGTGGGTCGCTTGCTTACTTAATCTTTCGACTTTTCCTAGCCTGAGATCGTTATACACCATCGCGTAATCATTAACAATTATAACCTACTGGAGACCGTAGACGACAAACGTTTAATGCAAACATGGTTCTTGAGCTAAACAGGTAAAAAGTTAATATAAGACGTAAAACATCTCTCGATACATAAAGCCTTCTGTATCCTGCTTTAGATACACCTGAACAACTAACTCAGTGTAATTTGTTTACCGTAAACAGCACGTGCAAATCATGATTGGACCTGTTTTTTTTTTAAATGTTCGACGGATACACCGATTAAATATTTTTGAAATATTTAACGATCATGAACATCCATTGACAAATTGTATATTATGTATATAAGCAAGATTGTTTTTAGATATAATAGACATTGCAGTGGTTCGAGGATGTTTTTAATGTACGCGGCATTGTTTGGAGTTGTGATTTTAAACGTACACAGCGTTGGTTCGAAGTGTAACTGCGTTCATGTACAATGCATAAAATCGAGGTGTGATTGTTCATGTACGCTGCATTGGTTCGAGGAGTGATTGTTAATGTACGCTGCATTGGTTCGAGGTGTGATTGTTAATGTACGCTGCATTGGTTCGAGGTGTGATTGTTAATGTACGCTGCATTGGTTCGAGGTGTGATTGTTAATGTACGCTGCATTGGTTCGAGGTGTGATTGTTAATGTACGCTGCATTGGTTCGAGGTGTGATTGTTAATGTACGCTGCATTGGTTCGAGGAGTGATTGTTAATGTACGCTGCATTGGTTCGAGGAGTGATTGTTAATGTACGCTGCATTGGTTCGAGGTGTGATTGTTAATGTACGCTGCATTGGTTCGAGGTGTGATTGTTAATGTACGCTGCATTGGTTCAAGGTGTGATTGTTAATGTACGCTGCATTGGTTCGAGGTGTGATTGTTAATGTACGCTGCATTGGTTCGAGGTGTGATTGTTAATGTACGCTGCATTGGTTCGAGGTGTGATTGTTAATGTACGCTGCATTGGTTCGAGGTGTGATTGTTAATGTACGCTGCATTGGTTCGAGGTGTGATTGTTAATGTACGCTGCATTGGTTCGAGGTGTGATTGTTAATGTACGCTGCATTGGTTCAAGGTGTGATTGTTAATGTACGCTGCATTGGTTCAAGGTGTGATTGTTAATGTACGCTCCATTGGTTCAAGGTGTGATTGTTAATGTACGCTGCATTGGTTCAAGGTGTGATTGTTAATGTACGCTGCATTGGTTCAAGGTGTGATTGTTAATGTACGCTGCATTGGTTCGAGGTGTGATTGTTAATGTACGCTGCATTGGTTCGAGGAGTGATTGTTAATGTACGCTGCATTGGTTCGAGGTGTGATTGTTAATGTACGCTGCATTGGTTCGAGGTGTGATTGTTAAAGTAAAGTGCATTAAGTCGATGTCTGATTATTATTGTACACTGCATTAGATCGAGGTATGATTGTTAATGAGCACTGCATTGAATCTAGGTGTTATTGTTAATGTACACTGCATTAGATCGAGGTAGGATTGTTAATGAACACTGCATTGAATCCAGGTGTTATTGTTAAAGTACACTGCATTAGATCGAAGTATGATTGTTAATGAACACTGCATTGAATCCAGGTGTTATTGTTAAAATACACTGCATTAGATCAAAGTATGATTGTTAATGGACACTGCATTGAGTCTAGGTGTTATTGTTAAAGTACACTGCATTAGATCGAAGTATGATTGTTGATGAACATTGCATTGAATCCAGGTGTTATTGTTAAAGTACACTGCATTAGATCGAGGTAGGATTGTTAATGAGCACTGCATTGAATCCAGGTGTTATTGTTAAAGTACACTGTATTAGATCGAAGTATGATTGTTAATGAGCACTGCATTGAATCCAGGTGTTATTGTTAAAGTACACTGCATTAGATCGAGGTAGGATTGTTAATGAACACTGCATTGAATCCAGGTGTTATTGTTAAAGTACACTGCATTAGATCGAGGTAGGATTGTTAATGAGCACTGCATTGAATCCAGGTGTTATTGTTAAAGTACACTGCATTAGATCGAGGTAGGATTGTTAATGAGCACTGCATTGAATCCAGGTGTTATTGTTAAAGTACACTGTATTAGATCGAAGTATGATTGTTAATGAGCACTGCATTGAATCCAGGTGTTATTGTTAAAGTACACTGCATTAGATCGAGGTAGGATTGTTAATGAACACTGCATTGAATCCAGGTGTTATTGTTAAAGTACACTGCATTAGATCGAAGTATGATTGTTGATGAACATTGCATTGAATCCAGGTGTTATTGTTAAAGTACACTGCATTAGATCGAGGTATGATTGTTAATGAGCACTGCATTGAGTTCAGGTGTTATTGTTAATATATACTACATTAGATCGAGGTAGGATTGTTAATGAGCATTGCAGTGAGTCCAGGTGTTATTGTTAAAGTACACTGTATTAGATCGAAGTATGATTGTTAATGAGCACTGCATTGAGTCCAGGTGTTATTGTTAATATATACTGCAATAGATCGAGGTAGGATTGTTAATGAGCACTGCATTGAGTCCAGGTGTTATTGTTAATATATACTGCAATAGATCGAGGTAGGATTGTTAATGAGCACTGCATTGAGTCCAGGTGTTATTGTTAATATATACTGCAATAGATCGAGGTAGGATTGTTAATGAGCACTGCATTGAGTCCAGGTGTTATTGTTAATATATACTGCAATAGATCGAGGTAGGATTGTTAATGAGCACTGCATTGAATCCAGGTGTTATTGTTAATATATACTGCAATAGATCGAGGTAGGATTGTTAATGAGCACTGCATTGAGTCCAGGTGTTATTGTTAATATATACTGCATTAGATCGAGGTATGGTTGTTAATGAACACTGCATTGAATCCAGGTGTTATTGTTAATAAATACTGCAATAGATCGAGGTAGGATTGTTAATGAGCACTGCATTGAGTCCAGGTGTTATTGTTAATATACACTGCATTAGATCGAGGTAGGATTGTTAATGAGCACTGCATTGAGTCCAGGTGTTATTGTTAATATATACTGCATTAGATCGAGGTAGGATTGTTAATGAGCACTGCATTGAGTCCAGGTGTTATTGTTAATATACACTGCATTAGATCGAGGTAGGATTGTTAATGAGCACTGCATTGAGTCCAGGTGTTATTGTTAATATATACTGCAATAGATCGAGGTAGGATTGTTAATGAGCACTGCATTGAATCCAGGTGTTATTGTTAATATATACTGCAATAGATCGAGGTAGGATTGTTAATGAGCACTGCATTGAATCCAGGTGTTATTGTTAATATACACTGCATTAGATCGAGGTAGGATTGTTAATGAGCACTGCATTGAGTCCAGGTGTTATTGTTAATATACACTGCATTAGATCGAGGTAGGATTGTTAATGAGCACTGCATTGAGTCCAGGTGTTATTGTTAATATATACTGCAATAGATCGAGGTAGGATTGTTAATGAGCACTGCATTGAGTCCAGGTGTTATTGTTAATATACACTGCATTAGATCGAGGTAGGATTGTTAATGAGCACTGCATTGAGTCCAGGTGTTATTGTTAATATACACTGCATTAGATCGAGGTAGGATTGTTAATGAGCACTGCATTGAGTCCAGGTGTTATTGTTAATATATACTGCAATAGATCGAGGTAGGATTGTTAATGAGCACTGCATTGAATCCAGGTGTTATTGTTAATATATACTGCAATAGATCGAGGTAGGATTGTTAATGAGCACTGCATTGAGTCCAGGTGTTATTGTTAATATATACTGCATTAGATCGAGGTAGGATTGTTAATGAACATTGCATTGAGTCCAGGTGTTATTGTTAAAGTACACTGCATTAGATCGAGGTAGGATTGTTAATGAACACTGCATTGAGTCCAGGTGTTATTGTTAATATATACTGCATTAGATCGAGGTAGGATTGTTAATGAACATTGCATTGAGTCCAGGTGTTATTGTTAAAGTACACTGCATTAGATCGAGGTAGGATTGTTAATGAGCACTGCATTGAGTCCAGGTGTTATTGTTAATATATACTGCATTAGATCGAGGTAGGATTGTTAATGAGCACTGCATTGAGTCCAGGTGTTATTGTTAATATATACTGCATTAGATCGTGGTAGGATTGTTAATGAGCACTGCATTGAGTCCAGGTGTTATTGTTAATATACACTGCATTAGATCGAGGTAGGATTGTTAATGAGCACTGCATTGAGTCCAGGTGTTATTGTTAATATATACTGCATTAGATCGTGGTATGATTGTTAATGAACACTGCATTGAGTCCAGGTGTTAGTGTTAATATACACTGCATTAGATCGAGGTAGGATTGTTAATGAGCACTGCATTGAGTCCAGGTGTTATTGTTAATATACACTGCATTAGATCGAGGTAGGATTGTTAATGAGCACTGCATTGAGTCCAGGTGTTATTGTTAATATACACTGCATTAGATCGAGGTATGATTGTTAATGAGCATTGCATTGAATCCAGGTGTTATTGTTAATATACACTGCATTAGATCGAGGTAGGATTGTTAATGAGCACTGCATTGAGTCCAGGTGTTATTGTTAATATACACTGCATTAGATCGAGGTAGGATTGTTAATGAGCACTGCATTGAGTCCAGGTGTTATTGTTAATATACACTGCATTAGATCGAGGTATGATTGTTAATGAACATTGCATTGAATCCAGGTGTTATTGTTAATATACACTGCATTAGATCGAGGTAGGATTGTTAATGAGCACTGCATTGAGTCCAGGTGTTATTGTTAATATATACTGCATTAGATCGAGGTAGGATTGTTAATGAGCACTGCATTGAGTCCAGGTGTTATTGTTAATATACACTGCATTAGATCGAGGTAGGATTGTTAATGAGCACTGCATTGAGTCCAGGTGTTATTGTTAATATACACTGCATTAGATCGAGGTAGGATTGTTAATGAGCACTGCATTGAGTCCAGGTGTTATTGTTAATATACACTGCATTAGATCGAGGTATGATTGTTAATGAGCACTGCATTGAGTCCAGGTGTTATTGTTAATATACACTGCATTAGATCGAGGTAGGATTGTTAATGAGCACTGCATTGAGTCCAGGTGTTATTGTTAATATACACTGCATTAGATCGAGGTAGGATTGTTAATGAGCACTGCATTGAGTCCAGGTGTTATTGTTAATATACACTGCATTAGATCGAGGTAGGATTGTTAATGAGCACTGCATTGAGTCCAGGTGTTATTGTTAATATACACTGCATTAGATCGAGGTAGGATTGTTAATGAGCACTGCATTGAGTCCAGGTGTTATTGTTAATATACACTGCATTAGATCGAGGTAGGATTGTTAATGAGCACTGCATTGAGTCCAGGTGTTATTGTTAATATACACTGCATTAGATCGAGGTAGGATTGTTAATGAGCACTGCATTGAGTCCAGGTGTTATTGTTAATATACACTGCATTAGATCGAGGTAGGATTGTTAATGAGCACTGCATTGAGTCCAGGTGTTATTGTTAATATACACTGCATTAGATCGAGGTAGGATTGTTAATGAGCACTGCATTGAGTCCAGGTGTTATTGTTAATATACACTGCATTAGATCGAGGTAGGATTGTTAATGAGCACTGCATTGAGTCCAGGTGTTATTGTTAATATACACTTATTGGTTTTAGCTGTTTCTCTCTTACACTGCACTTTCAAAGCACACTGCATTGGTTCAAGGTGCGATTTTGAATGTAAAGTACATTGGTTTGAAGTGCAATCTTCTATGTACACTACATTAGTTCAAGGTGTAATTTTTAAGGTCACATACTACTCAAGGAATGGCGCAAGCCTTAGTGACTATTTGTTGTTATCAGAAAATGATTTTAAGCATGTAAAAGAATTTGACGTCAAGGAACCCAATGAATTTTCAGATCATTGCGGATTAGAGCTAATTATACGAAAAAAAAATCTAAACCAGAATAGTGCTAGGGACGAAAAACCCAGAACCACATTTATTAGATATGATATAAACAAAATCGAAGACTTTAAGACTAGAATAAATGCAGACACACAGAAAATAAATCAATTAATCGACCGAACGCAATGCGGTGATGATATTAACAACATATTAGCGCAATTTACAAATATACTTCCTACAGCCGCAAGTGACATATTTGGCAAAACAATAAAATGGTCAACAGGCACTATAAGGACAAAACAAGAATGGTTTAATGAGCAATGTTATTTAGCTAAACAAGAGTATTGTCGAGCCAGAAATGAATTCCGAAGAAATAAGAATGACGAAAACAAGGGTAATTTTTAGATACAAGATCATATTTCAATAGAGTGAAAAGAAATGAGAAAACACGATATAAACAATTTCAAAAAAGGAAATTATCCGATATGGCGGTACGGGATTCTGGCATTTTCGGAACACAATAAAGACACAATATGCGAGACAAACAGAAAATGGAGAGCTACCGTCAATAGATCATTTATATAGACATTTTGAATCATTATTATCAGGTGAGGCTATTGAAAGTCTGAATTTAAATGAAACTGAAAGTCATAATCTGTTGATAGAAGACGAAAAATAAGATAAGGATATAACTATAGAAGAACTCACAGCAGCAGTATCTTCTTTAAAACAATGTTGCGGAAATGATGGGCTTGCAGCTAATATCTATAAAAGTTCTTTTAATATATTTTCACAATTTTTACTTAATTATTTTAACGTCCTGTTACACAAAGGCTTATATCCATATTTATGGATATATATATATATCATATAAAAGGGCATGTATTTACTCAATGGAAATTTCTTTTTAATTATACAGACCTATAAATAACATTCTAGGGATGTAATCATAAAATGTATAAAGGAATATAAAATTGTATGCCTACTGTTCGTTTTAAACAAAAACTGAAAATATCTTCAATTCATTTCCCCAAAAGGCGATTAGCATCTTTTTAATATCAGATAACAAGTTTGAAAGTCTGCCTATGCCACCTGCCGGATCTTAGTTTTCAGGAAAGTACGTGCATTGCGTGTGCCCAACAATTGTATATGCATATACCTTGCATCACCATAATACACTGTAATACGGACACGGCCAAATAATTATATTTTATATCGTGTTCTACTCACTGATAGACCAGAGGGTGGACATCACACCAGTTCCTAATGTTATTTAACGATAATTAAAAGTGTCCTTGTCCATATAAATTCTTGTTTCATACATGGCAAGTTTACAATAAAAATCATCATTTTATATTGGAATTCTTAATGTTAAATAACTATATTACATTTTTGAAAAGTAAATGTAGTTTTAAAGAGGTTCGCAACATAGTATGTATACAATAGCTTACTTCACAATTGCCCGTAGACTGTGAGGTTAAACCACATGTATCTTTAATGATTGTATACGGTAAGATTACCCGAACAGATAAGTTACACCGTTACTTTAACAGACACCGTTCATGCAATCACAAGGCGTATATATCCGTGTGTCAAAACTGCACATTACCATGATATACAGGCGAGCAATTTTGAAGTATTGGCATCTTGTATGGAAATGACCATCCGGAAATTGAAGGAAGTGATTGATTGAAGCTTCAGACAGCTAAATGGTACACTTTCACCAAGGCAAGTCTGTGAAATTGAATTGGTGCTAGACCATTTAGTGTCACAAATTCTAGACATAAAACTTTGGACCAGGCTTTTCTTTCGCTCGAGAGGTTTTAAATAAAGTGTTTTTGTCAAGGATAAGAAATATGACCTATGAGCATTGCAACGATGTGAAAAGGCAGAGGACAGCGTTATTCACATGCAAGTCAAATGATTTATTTAACAAAAAGAGCAAGCCCACCACTTACAGCCTTGGAACGGTCAATCGGCAATATGGACCCGTTGAGGTGCTTAAACTGATTTTACAGAGCTCTAACGTCGCTCTTGCTGAGGGGTTTCTAAAATGTAAGCACTCTAAAAGAAAATCAATCTATTTGAATAAAAATGTCCCAAGGCTGACGTTTTCTTAGATAAGTAATAACGTCAAAGTAGTGACGTAATTGAAAAGAAATGTTCACATAGTATTTAGAAGAGAGAGAAGTATCATTTCTATTACAAGAATTAAACGATTTTTTATTGTAATTGAAATAAATTTTTAATCAAGACAAAAATGGTGAGAGAAGAAGTGTAAATTGTAAACATCATGTTCAAGTTTGGATGGAATTAAGGAACCAAAGTCCCGGTCCATCGAAGGAAAATGTACGTAATCATCCTTAGCAGGATGAATTAGATGACAACGTAGATAACATGTACAGGGAGATATTTTACGACCGCCACACTGCACAGGTAACATTGTTGTAATCATAAATAAGGAAATACGACATAAGTCCTATGAGCATTGCAACATATACCAAAATTTGAAAAGGCACAGGACAAAGGTATTCACATGCAAGCCAAATGTAAAAGTAAGATCCAATAAGACACGTGCAAATAATAAGAACGCAAGCGCAAAGTCCTTTTGTTTTGATCTGGTATATACGATCTTTGTCCTTTGATACCTTAAAATTGTTAGAAGGCATATAACGAATACTACCTATACATTCGTTGGTTGTTCGCTGGTTATGCGTTTTATCTTGAATTCGTATGGTCCGTATCCATTGTTCGTCCTGTACTAGACTGGAAGACTCCCGTTGGTTTCCGGTAGACTAAATGAGCAGAAGTATGTTTAAACCGAATTTCTAACGAAGATGAAACATATACATTCCGTAGGAAACTCGTCAGCCGATGTTGTTGTTTTGTTCTATCTGTCATTTGTCCGTTCAGGATATCTGATATAGTGTTCCCCTACACTAAATGTTATGTAAATTTTATCAGAATATCGAATACTGATAATATAAGCTTAATGTGATATCAAGTTATCTCCCCTTATCATTGTGTTTTGATGTGATGTCAAATTAATTGTTCAGAAGCTTATTTAAGTGGTGCAGTTAATCTATTAATGTCAAATATTTTAATATACATGTATAAGAAAAACATTTACGTTTTGCTGAATTGACTTATGATAAATTTGTTTAAACTGAAATGAATCATATGGTCTTTAATTTAACTCTTCCAGTTCAATCAGCTGGCGATAAACTGATTTCAAAGTAAAGTTTTCATCATTAAAAAAATGAAACTCACTGAAATATAGATCTTAACCATGAAATTTGTAGTCGTCTCACTTTCAAATGTTTTCGTAGCAAGAGAATCTTTTTAAAAAGACAATATTAAACAATAACTAAGAATTGTGATAAAAGACGACTCTCTATGAGCACATTTATTTCAACAATCTCAAAATTGTAAATAAGAAAACATCAGAAAAACGGTCAGCACGTTGCCAGTTAAATGTAGAAGTTACAAAAGCAATGACACCATATATTAAACCAACGCAGACCAGTCGCAATAGCTCAGGTGGTAGAGCGTCGGCTTGCGGATCGGGAGGTTGTGGGTTCAAACCCCGGCCGGGTCAAACCAGACTTTAAAGTTGGTAGTAGTGGCTTCCCTCCTAACGCTCGGGGTTTAGGGTGCAGCATTACGCCTGACCAGTCGGTGTCATTATTATGGACCGGCCGAATTCAGTCCCTAGGCACCTCATAAGTGCCCCTGTGCTATAATGATAGAAATGTCGCTGCACAGTATCGGCAAAAATGCCGGCACATCCCATCCTATCCCTAAACCAACGCAAAGACTACTTTGTACTTTGTAGCGGTCAGTCGGTAAAAGAACTGATTGAGGAGTTCAAACGGTTTACAGGCCTCTAGCCTTGCACTTCATCAAGTGTTTTCTACTAAAGAGCCCACATTGAAAAGAAAACAAATATATCAATCGGAAAATAAAATTTCTGAATTTAGGTACCCCTGTACGTCAAAGAGTGAGACATGCCACTCGTAGCGTATCCTGATGCATACGATCACAAATATATATCCTTTCCATGTCTGTAGTTTATCACTCTTTTAATAACTGTATACCCATGGGAACTACACGCCTTAGATACATATCACTGTCAAATACAATGCCAACATTATACCGCTGTTAAGAATATTTATGAAGGAAACAGATAAAACATTGTATGCATGTTAAGCATATTAACACATACAGCTGTGTCTCGATTCCTCGAGGTCGGACGGAGATGACTTGAAACCTCGAAGAATCGGCACATGCGAGCTACCGTTCACAATTTCCAAACTTAACCAGATAACACGTAGGAAGAGTTAGACGTTGAATGTTATGAGACTTTACGGATTATTTTTTCAATTTTTCTGTAGCTAAAATATTAATTTGGAAATTAATATTAATTTTAAAATGTTAATTACATAGAAAAAATATAAGATAAGTGTAAAGTTGCAAGTTCATTAAGAAATTCACACAACTTTGTACATTTACACGAATTGGTTGTCCATGATGATTCAGACAGGCCGATGTCGTAGACCCATAAGATATGGTAAACTATGACTATTGCACGGAACTGTCGGCCACATAAGCAACTGGCAATGCGTATATATATATAGGCCAAACTTTTGTACTCATCTAAATAAGAAACGCACCAGTATCAGGGGCGGATCCAGGATTTCAGAATAGGGGGGGCCGAGGGAGTAACATTCGGCCGCAGGCCGGAGCTGATCGTAACATGACAACAGAAGTAGGCTCGTCGCCGCAGAAATATGCGTGACAAAGCTCTAGTGGAAACGGGCCTTAAGAGGCGTAGCCCTTTGAAAACCTTCGCGTTATAAAACTAAAAAATTAACACTTTTTTTGTTTGTCGTCGAAAAATAGGGGGGCCGCGGCCCCTTCGGCCCCCCCCCTCTGGATCCGCCCTTGAGTATGTTAACATATTCAAATTGTGTATTAGAGTCTGCTGCTATCTGTAGGCTATGTTTTTTTCACCGCAAGTGTAGTAAATAATAGTATTCGGAGCTGCTCAGTGATGGCTGCGTTATCGCTTTTGGCTACCTTATATATACGTATTTTGACGTGAAAACTGAAATCTTATGATAATCTTAACTGCATCTGTCTTGAATCAACTAATTCTAGTTTGGTTATATGAAACATAGTTTGAAGAAACCGCGACATCTTTGTACAATGACGAGTTGATAAGTGGTAAATTTTAACTATAACTTTATATGTTGTGTTCTACAAAGATATCCACCTGCTTTAGAAATTTTAAAACATCTATAAAGCAAAAGGCGAATTTTGTATAATTGAAATTAATTTTGTTAGGTATATAAGCATGTTTTTTATCTAAAGAAGTGGATTTTTCTAGATTAAGGCTAACGGCACTTAAACAATTTAAAATATTATTAGGGTCAATAATTGTAATTTCTATAAAAAGATAAAACTGTTTTTATTAAAGCACTGACACGGCATATATGTTTTCATTTTATAAGATAAAATTGTTTAAAACATACAAAAGAGCTTCTAGACACTCTATTCAATACTACCTGTATAGTTACTGTATACCTTTATACATTTACTTCGCAGAATCCATACTTTAAATTAATTTATATAATTAAGGTTAAGGATAATTATTTACCGTGACCTTTTCTGTTTATGTTTAAAATTTATTTCATATACGTCGACTAATATGTCTTACTTTCAATGCAATGTCAATGCCAATAAATGAGGCACTATCTGGAACTCTTTCGATAAACTATGCTTTGCTATCTCTACACCACTGCCTTTGCCATCCTCCAATGTATTACACGATACATTAAGTGACGGGAGTTAAAAACAAATGATTTTATGGGTACCATATTTTCTTTTGCAATGTTACCGGATACAAAAACGACATTAACAACAGTCAAGGGACAATTATGCGGTTTTAATGCACGCCGTTCAAAAAGAAATCAGTATATTGGTGCATTAATTTATGTACATTTAAAAAAATAAGATAAAATAACAATACATGCAAGTAGTAAGCTCTAAAAATGAGGGGGCGATCTGTGAGATACTTATCATTGTGTCTGCATATTTGAACATTCTTTGAAAAAGCAGTCATCGGCAAAATAGAGATATTGTTATCCCGCAGGCATGATAAATTATACACAATTAGTTCGTACTGAAACTAGAATCATTTCACACTTAAATCATCCCTTAATTGTCTGAAGAGAAGAAAATTATTATCATTTTAGACAGGAATACAAAGTTGATTCTGATATCTTGGTATCAGATTAGGTTCGTCGAACATTTGCTCCTGTTAATCACAGAGGAAGCAATGGCGCATTGTAAATGGCTACGTATATATGTAACTTTTAATTATAAAAGCCTTATTCGATAAAACATGCGTATCTACATCGGACTTTGGTATATTCTATCCTCTGACCTACATCGGACTTTGGCATGTTCTATCCTTTGATCAGCACCGGACTTTGGTATATTCTATCCTTTGACCTACACCAGACTTTGGGGTATATTCTATCCTTTGACCTACACCAGACTTTGGTATATTCTATCCTTTGACCTACATCGAACTTTGGTATATTCTATCCTTTGACCTACATCGGACTTTGGTTTATTCTATCCTTTGACCTACATCGGACTTTGGTATATTATATCCTTTGACATACAACGGACTCTGATATGTTGTATGTTTTGACCAACACCGCGCTTTCGTATGTTCTATCCTTTGACCTACATTGGACTTTGGTAAATTCGATCCTTTGACCTACAGCATACTTTGGTATATTTTGTCCTTTGAACTACATCGGACTTCGGTATATTCTATTATTTGACCTACATCGAACTTTGGTGTATTTTATCCTTTGACCTACATCGGACTTTTGTATATTCTATCCTTTAACCAACAACGGACTTTGGTAAATTCTATCCTTTGTCCTACATCAGAATTTGGTATATTTCATCCTTTGACCAACATCGGACTTTGGTATGTGCTATCATTCGACTAACATCGGATTTTGGTATATTCTATCCTTTGTTCTACACCGGACTTTGGTATTTTCTATCCTTTGACCAGCACCGGACCTTGGTATTTTCTATCCTTTGACCTACACCTGACTTTGGTATGTTCTATCCTTTGACCTACACCGGACTTTGGTATGTTCTATCCTTTGACCTACACCGGACTTTGGTATGTTCTATCCTTTGACCTACACCGGACTTTGGTATGTTCTATCCTTTGACCTAAACCGGACTTTGGTATGTTCTATCCTTTGACCAGCACCGGACCTTGGTATTTTCTATCCTTTGGCCTACACCTGACTTTGGTATATTCTATTCTTTGACCTACACCGGACTTTGGTATGTTCTATCCTTTGACCTACACCGGACTTTGGTATGTTCTTTTCTTTGACCTACACCTGACTTTGGTATGTTCTTTCCTTTGACCTACACCTGACTTTGGTATATTCTATTCTTTGACCTACACGGACTTTGGTATGTTCTATTCTTTGACCTACACCGGACTTTGGTATGTTCTATCCTTTGACCTACACCGGACTTTGGTATTTTCAATCCTTTGACACGTCGGACTTTGGTACTTATATTCCATCTATTCCTTAATAAGTGACTACAATCTATGTTACTCCTCCTCTGATTGTTTGGTCTGATTGGGTGGGATAGGGTCCTCGACAAGTCGAGTGTTTGGTGTAACATTTCTACTATACTGGTTTTAACGGTTAAACTACTACTCTAACCCGAATATCAAATGAACATTTTTGTTTTAAATGACGTCACTACTTTTTATGAAGTCAATACTTACATCTCAGTGTACGCCATCGGTTGGAGTTTCAAATGAATAAGTTTTCTTTTCTGTTTGCATTGGAATAAAACCAAGTGCGTGTTAAGAGCTTTAAAATGGTTTTAATCTCCCTATTTGGCCACTTTGCCGATTGACCTTTTAAATGCGTTAACTTTTCGGCTTACTGTACTTTTTAATCTCTCGTGTCAGTGTTTTGTCAATTTTATACGTGACTGTCGTGTGAATACAGATATTGTACAGTTTGTTTTTATTCTCGCAGGATCATATTTTATGATACTTAAGAAACAGAGTGAAAGCACGCACTCATGCAGATTATTTTTTGTTTTAAAGCTAATATATAAAACAGTGGAAAATATTCAAGAGTCTTTATGTGAATGTCTAGAATTACCTGTTTACTTCACTGGAACCTATAACGACGCAGCCTTGTCCATGATTGCTGCTTACGCACATGCACAATGTTTGTAGGATATAAGGAAGCAAATGTGACTTCTGACACCAAGTATGATGTCCCTAACTTAAAAAGTCCGATTCATTTTAATTCCAGCTAAACATATGCGATATAACTAGTATCTATTGAGTGTACAGTAAGACAACAGCGAACATTTAGTTTTGAACTTGGTTACAGCTAAAAACAACATTCTAATAAACGTTTAGAGTCGACTTCACACATCTGAAAAAAATCGTTCTTAAATTGTCCTAAAACGATAAATAACTTAACCAAATTACAGTTTTATTTATAAAAAGAACCAGATTACTAATACGCAGATTTAATGTGAAGTACTCATAAGTTCATTCTATATGCAAATATTTTCCTATTAGTCCTTCATGTACCTGCCTACAACCTTTCACATTAACCATATATATTTGATTTATCTAAAAGTCTTTATTTTGCACTAGTTTTAGTCGTTTTAAGTTCTATGAATATAAACTTTTATAGTACCTTGCTATAAATGTATTTAATGTTCTTGTCTAATTTTGAAACAAAGGCTTAACATCCATTAAGACCCATGCAACTAAATTTTAATGGCAATGTTACATTTAATCACAGCGTGCTTCCATTAAACATAAAACGGTATATTATCAGTAAATTATTATGAACGTGCTCTTATTTAATTGGTGAATTGGTGAAAGAAACTTTAAAAGACCTATCTATACACGAACAATTAAAGTAGACAATATCGTAACATTCGATATAATTATGTTTGGGGCATCTTTTTCAAATACCTTACAAATGCAGAACACTCCAATTCTGGTGATTTGTTTTATGGAAACTTTACAAAGCGACACCATGGCTGTTACCAAAAGCAGTTTTTGTAATCTATGATTGTTAAAATGTTCCATAATCATATATACACACATCGAAGTAACCTGTCTAGTCTGGGATGGAATAGGCTGTTTGACGGTAACACCGTGATTGATAAACTCGTCAGTCAGATGGAAATATATTGGCTAAATATTTGACCAGACGTTTTTTATTATCTGCTTAGATATAATGCCATTATTTACTTTGACCCAAACGATTTATTTTAGTTGACTTTCCTCTGGCGCCAAATAAGATGATTAGTTTAAGTATGGCCTTGCATTATCAATGGAAAAGAATTACAATTTTCTGATTGGCCTGTCGCCTTTATCACGCTTGATTTGCAGTCAAGTTACCGTTCTATAACAACAGTGAGTTAACGCGATAGTTTATGATTTGTCATTGGTATGGCCTTACTCAACAATTTTAAATTTCACGCGATCGTTGTATGGATCGGCACTGTTCAATACATGAGTCTTCGTGTTTGTATTCAGAACAGAAGTGTTTTGATTAAAGTGTTTTACATTTGGCGTGCATGTGAATACCTTAGTCCTGTTTCTTTTCAATTTTTGTATATGTTGCAATGCTCATAGGACTTTGTCCTGATATATTCTTATTCATGATCACAACAATGTTACTTGTGCAGTGTGGCGGTCGTAAAAAATCTCCCCGTGCATGTAATCTATGTTGTCATTTAATTCACCCTATAAGGATTGTTACGTGTATTTCCTTTGATAGACATTGGACTTTGGTTCCTCAATTCCATCTCCGCATGAACAGGATGCTACAAGCATTTACTCTTTTCTGGTAATTTTGTTCTTGATTCAAAAAGTCAATTTCACTGTTAATGTTTTTGTAGGTCTTCTAATCGAAATAATACCTTTCTCTCTTCTAAGCACCATGTGGACATTATTTTTCAATGACGTCACTACTCTCGTCATAACTTGTCAAACAAAACGTCAGCACTTGGACACTTATTCAAATGGATTGGTTTTCTTTTCATTGCTTGAATTCGAGAAACCCATCAGGAAGTGCGAGGTTAGAGCTCTGTAAAACCGGTTTAAGCACCCCAGTCGGTCCATATTGCCGACTGACCGTTCCAAGGCGGTAACTGTCGGGTTTGCTCTTATTGTTAAATGACTCATCACGGATTTGTTCTCACATTTACATTTGGCGTGCATGTGAATACCTAAGTCCTGTTTCTTTTCAATTTTTGTATATGTTGCAATGCTCATAGGACTTTGTCTTATATATTCTTATTTATAATTTAGTTAGGTAATGACTGTTTATATAAAATAATCAGATATCAGCATATAACGCAATGTATGCATTATTTTAATCAGTTGTTTGACTACTCGTAATGGAATAGATTCAATGGTTTCAAACTCGAACAAAACATGCTTAAGTAAAAAGAAATTTTAATTTAAGAAATACACTATTTTGATGCATTTAAATTTATTTATCGCATACCTGCAAGTCATATAATTTTCATTTTACCGCATTTGTAAAATAAAATACTTGGAATAAAACAGCGAAATGACGACCGATTGTCAGCATATACATGTAACTTATATTTTAAAAATATATTTGTAGTTTTGACACGGTCGTTACCAACTGGGTGATAGTATAACGGCATGCTACTATCCATAAGTAATGTAAACGGAAATGTGTAACACAGGAATGATGAAGATAAAACAAACAAACAGTATCTTTGTTTGAAAGGCGTTGAACGTTTATGAGAGAAACTGCCTTAGTGATGTGATTATATGAACCATACACTCTGAATATTAATATTCGGATTATGAAGCCAGTGTGGGAGCAGGGAATTCATTAAACCATTCGATGTTGCTTCTTTTCTTTTTAATCTTTTTTAAATGACCTGCTGTACCCAACTATAATACTGCGATATTACTCGGGTAAAATAATGCACATTTATAAGAATAAAATGTATAAGCTTATCCTTATATTTATAAGGGTTAACGTTATTACTGTGGACCATACATGTATGTATGCTTTAATATTGACAAGTTTTATTAATAACTTAATAACAACAATTATGATGCATAATACTTTTTATTCGTAAATGATTATTCTCTTATCGTATGAATCATACACACCACGCCATTGTGATATTTATGCATACAACGACGTCTGGATAATGTAATACTTGATCAGATGTATACACTATCTCCGTCTGTTGTATGTACCAACCAGTTTTCCCAAGAGAAGTTCTGAGCTGGAAGATAGCAATAGCGAAGCTTATTGTCAAATATATAAAGTTAAGCCATTTTATCAAAGCAGCTTGATATTATTGTAGTAATTGGCTTTGTCCATGTATAAATTGTCTGCGGTAAAATATTGCAAAATAATCGTAGAAAGACTATAGGTTGTACAAAGTTTGACTTAGCACCAATGGTAGGCTTCAATTATTTCTATCCTCTTAGAATGACCTGTGGTGACTTGAAGCCCTTTTAAAACAGATAGGAAACTATTTATACTTATGAGGAATGATATTTCCATGGATATTTAAACCTTCAAGATTTAGCAACACAGAATTGTTCATCATTCTACCCCATTTCTGATCATGTTGATCTAGAGGTAAGGGTACATTGGAAGACCACACCCCTACAAAGCTAGCCTATGTCTATAATATGTCATTGTGAGTTGCTAGGTTTAAATCAATTTTTTTAGATGACTGAGCACACAGTTCGCCATCGGATTAGGCTCTGTGTCGAAATTATGAGGTTTCCAAAGTTTTACCCAAATATATTCTTTGACGGAATAAACGTTATGAAGCAGTTCATTTAACAAACCGAAACTAGAGATGAAGGTAATTGCTTGAGCTTTTCGTAGCGGATTCACTAAAAATTCAAACCATCAAATATATAACTTATTTATAAACATGATTCCTAGACTAATATATTATATAAATTTGATCCACTGCGACTAAGGTGTCTTCTCCGTGTGTGCTTTAATACATCAGATGAATTGTATCAGCATATATCAGTACAGACAGACTGCAAATATAATTATATTCATATTAGATAACTCTTGGCACGTCAGATGGTATTTAGAGTTGTTCGATTTTGGATATTTCGTTTCGCATCATGAATTATTTACATTAAATACTTTAGTCAAAAAGCGCTCAATCAAATTAATATTTGTTATCTTTCCACAACATATAGTTTTAAAATACTACTATTATATAGTGCAATGCAGTGAATTTATACTATTAGGGCGTTACTTTTCTATTTCGAAGGAGAAGGGTATCGCATAAACATTAAGAGCAATGTTAATATCTATAATACATTAGTTTATTATTTTGTGACACTAAATCCAAGTGCAATAACTGATTGAAATATAGGCTTTTGTAGAACCCACTTGACTATACTGGAAAACATATACATTTTTCTGGTTGGTCTGTCGTCTTTCGTCGCGATAAATTACTGCCAAATTACCGCCCTTAGGACAGTTTATATAATCCTATAACGATCTTTGGTCTGAATTGTCTTTGTTAACAACTGTTATTGACACGCAATCGTTGCATGAAGCCTCCATTTATATTACAAATGTGTCTACAAGGGTATATAGATAACAGGGCCACTTAGACGCCGGTCTCAAATAGGCTGTGTTGAGTTGATTCATGACGTTCATGAGGTTTTCATAAATAACCAATCAACGAATGTTAAGTGTATTTCAATGACAAGTTAAGTATATTTCTATATCGTCGGACATGACAGTAGTTGGTGGCTCTTGTAGAAAGTTTAAAACGTCCATTGTTTCAAGTAACTTCTAAATATGTGCACCAATTGCACTGTCTGCACCTTACTGTGTCTAATAATTATTATTAAAATACGTTCTATGTATACATGTATCAAGTACTCGTTTTGTATGCTACATGTGTATGTAAACCAGACAGTCGTAAAATATTATGCAATATAAATCTATAAAGTCTATAATATCTACCATATACCTACCGTTTACGATGCTACACATTAAACATTGTAATATAATATTTTATATATTATACAGAGAGAGGAGAGAAGAGAGAGAGAGAGAGAGAGAGGAGAGAGAGAGAAGGAGAGAGAGAGGAGAGCGAGAGAGGAGGGAGATGATGGAGGAGAGAATAGAGATGGACGGCAGAAACCGATCAATACGACTTTAGATCAAGGTCACTGTACACAATGCATGGGCAAAATTTAACAATAATTACCTGTTTTACCGATTATAGGAATTTGTAAACCTGTTCTATGTATCCACTCAATGTTTAGTAGCAAAGATGACTTTATAAATGTAACAAATCAGAACAAAGACTTCATCTCATTTATGACTTAACATTGCACAAGACGGATAAGGTCTTGTAGATTACATTTTGGACATAAATCGTTTACCGATATTTACAAAAGTTACATTTTATAATATACACGGCTCTGTGCCAGTAAATAATAGAAATTAATAACATAAGGCACAACTATTGTAAATTTACATTTCATTGCAATTGCCGTCATCCGTAGATACAGTTGTTAACAAAATGTAATGGCAAAACTAATTAAAAAACAAAAACCACATTATTTGTATTAAATATCTTAAAATATTTAAAGCAAAATGAAATTCATAGGGTTATATATAGTTTTACTTTTTTTAGAAAAAAGAAACGAAACAATATAAAATGCCATTTTATACCTAATGATATAAGTACATAAGCAGAAGTATTGCTTTTTTAAAATTAAATTTCCCTTTGTTCAGATACATGTAAATTCATTATAATGCTACATCTTTTGAATATAATGCCCATCAAGTAACTACCCAACTAGGACTACAAACTGCGGTCTTCATTACGTCCTATGCTTCAAAGAATCTACATCCTGAAAAGGTTATCGTCATTGTGTATGTTCCCTCGAATACCAGTTACATAGTGGTTACGTACTGACACCTTACATATATTTCTGGATAGATCAACAGAAGATCCATACACTAACGTCGGCATAAATTGGATGTATATTGATATGGAACCAGATAGATCGAAACGTCCCAACGTAATTACTATAATTAACTTAGTTAAACATATACTTAAGAAGCCTACTTTTTAACATAACATAAACATTGCACAAATGGTATATTACATATCGAAAATAGGAAATGACTCATAAAATATCTGCGTATTTTCCAAACCTTAACAATTACAAAGGCATCAACTGTATTTATGTAATCTATATGCACATGTATATAAAAACAACAACACACAACAACAACAACAACAACAACATAATAATGATAATAATAATAATAATAATAATAATAATAATAATAATAATAACAATAATAATAATAATAATAATAATAATAATAATAATAATAAGTACATACTTAGAAAAAACAATGCAATAAGTGAAAATTGTATGAGGAGAAAAGATGCTGCGAAAATATGTTGTAGTGATATCAAAACTTTTTGTAAAAGATTCAACGTACTAAACTGTTCTGTTGTAATAACTGAAATACGTGAAATGTGTATGGCTGAACTAAATGCAAATGTGTTGTCAGTGCTTTCAGATGTATTAACAGAAAGATAAAAAGAGACAAATTTCAACATGTCGCTAATAGACAAAGCAAACATGCATTACCGGTGATAAACACGTTTAACCAATTTGAAACTGTTTCGGGAGGGATAATGTCTTCCGTTACTAAAAAACCTGAAGGAATTCTATCAGTGAGTAGTTTTATCTATTTTGCGTGAGTTTTTTTTATCCGTATTGCCTTCGCCTTTCTAGTGACTTCAAATTGACACGAAGTTGGTTAATATTACTACGGCGAAGCGACTCGATTTTACTTCATAGGCGAAGCAACTTCACTCCCTCAATTTTCAAGCGAAATGACACGTGACATTTTCTAGCCTGTTCTTCAGCGAAATATGCAATATATTCCTCCACACTTCGTGTTTTTACAATTTTCCGCCTGAGCTGTACTGTATCTCTGATATTTTTGTTGGGAATAAATGTCTAAGCATGATAATTTGAAACTGTGTGGGTTATCACCATCGAACTATTTGTTTCAACATAGTGAATGATGTTAAATTGCACAAAATGCATTTTAAAGTAATAGTTCCATCATGAATAATATTTCTCGCTAAATGCATGTGCTGAATATTTAACAGTCATCAAAATAGGTTATAATAGTGTATTTCATTTGTTTTGTAAATGTTAAACGACCGTAATTTTACGTGTTTTCACCATTCTCTATATAAACTAATTACACATGAACTACATGCAACTGTAAACGGAAAAGGATTTTTTCAATATTAAGAAATGTTGTCATGTATAAAATGCATTTTGTTTCAAAAAGGCAGACTGTTATGTATTCATATGTAACTATCGATCGACCATCTGCTCAAACACAAAGCCAGCATCTGCTTCTATGCAATCACCAAGCTACATTCCAATGACAATCTTTATCCGACGGAAAATATTGTGCTAACTACTGTATACACAGATTAATTGAAGATGTATTACCAAGAGCAATGAATAGGAGGTGTCTTGTACATTTGTTTCCAATATAACAAGTGGGTAAAAGAAATTTGACAGCAGCAGTTCATATGTCGAAATATTTTTTTCACTTGATAACGACATATGCATAAAACATGTCGTTTCATAGAAATTATCTTTTTTGTAAAGCAATACAACTTACTGTGTCGGTCTTCTTGATGTCATTTGTTTTCACGTTAGCAAGGCAAGTCACGTGACATAAGGAACGCATTGTTCACTGATTATTAGCCAATGGCAAGTCCTCCGTCCCTGTTTGGGGTGAACTAGTTGTCAAGATAAACTATTTAGTACTAGTACTATTTTTAAAAAGACATGCAGCGTTGATGAGGCTTTAAAAACGTGCGATGTGTTTGCAACTGTGACGTATATTCACAAAGACATTAACACAGTTAAGTGATTGGTTACTTTAATAGAAAATAAGTTTTTTACGAGTAATGACAACAAAAGAGTATACATGTTTACATTAAAACTCATTTGCGCCTTATACATACAGCTACCAGACTGGTAATAATGTATCCACTTTTGTCATATAACTAACAAAACGCTCAATATAAAGTTACCAATTACTAATATTATCTTGCATAGCTTATTAAAAAGTAAATACATGTAAATATCTTGTGGGAAATAGCAAAACCTTTCCTTTATTAACTTTTCAAAGAAGAAAGTTTACTCTATTCTATACTTCTTGGTAGCGTTGGACAACATGTATGTTGTTTAGATAAGTTTATTGGTGCAATAGGTAACTTCTACTAATGCATACCACTTTGATATTCAACACAATGTCGCTTTTGTTCTTGGAGGCCCTTTTCATAGAAAAGAACGGGGTGTTCGGGTTTTTTTAACAGTGTTGCTTGCAACAATAAAGTGTAATTTGCAAGTGTAAACAGCAACAGAAATTCGTAGGACTTTACAGCCGTTTGACGTGGTTAAGCAACAGAAACCGAGTATGCTACCAATGTACCCTGTAATTACAGATTTGGTGGACAAAAAGGACGAACGAAAAGTAGCAGACAGTCTAGTTTCCATTTTACGATCCGTTACTCTAAAATATTAATGCAATGAATCGACAGTTTAAACTGAGGGTTTAGTTCCCAGGATAGCAATTTTCTTGCAGCGTATGCTCTCTACGGCGCCTTGGAGGTATTGCATCCGTGCTCGCTCTTGTAGTTAATGGGCTTGGCTGGACTGTGAAAGATATAGAACCACTGTTAGCGTCCGTGAATAAGGCGTTGGACTCAGGATCTATAACACTTGGTCAGAATCACAGGACAACCTTGTAATATTAATCTTTGTACCAGACGATTCACTGCAAACTCACTGTCATTACCAGGCAAGTTTCAAATTGTCTAATGTAGCTACGAGGCGAGTACAAAATTGTCTAATGCATTTGCGAGGCGAGTACCACATTGTCTAATGTAGTTACTGGGCTAGTAACAAATTGTTTAATGTTGTTACGAAGCGAGTTCCAAATTGTCTAATGTACTTACTAGGCGAGGACTGCTTCTGGTCCGATGTGAGGAAAGGGATAATTTTGAGTTTAAAGTGGTTGTTTTCCAATCGACGGCTGTATTAACAAACATTATAGAACTGTATAGCATTGATATAAGTTAACTTTACATTAAAGCAGCATTCTATATGGAATTTTAGAGTAAAACTGTTACATTGAACTTTGAATGTAGGTTGTGGAGAATAAGGTGAACATATACAGATTGGAAATATTTAGTTTATTAAAAAAGAACTTTGTTCTGGTATAAGATAATTTCAAAATTGTAATCAACTGATATTTTCCTGGCCATTTGGAGATCAACATGTAGAAAATCCATCTTACTCCAGACAAAACCCGAACCATCTATTTCTAAATCTTTATCCTAAATGTTATATATGTTTAAATTAAAATATTAATAACTGCAGTCATCAGACGGAGTTGTGTTGTGACCATTATGTATACTGCAACCGCAATCGTTAATGTGTCTATTTATTTATTTTTTGCAAAACACAATAGTTACGCATACCTAATTATACGTGGGGTGGGTGGGTGGAGAGTTGATGGCAGGAGGTCTTCATACAGTCTTGTGGTTGGCCGGTGCTTCTACCAAGATATTTTTCTGGTGTCTTCCTCCAAAAGTTATCAGTAAGCCTCGGCAATATGGCTATAAGTGTGTCTGTTCGATATAAAGAAAGCGAATAGACAAAATAAAGAAATCACCAAGGCACGAACGTCATATAGATTAAGAAAGGGTCGTCGTGGCAGAGTCGCGGATTTGTAACTTCTCTGACTGCTTAGTCTCTCACCGCGTGGGTTCGGGTCCCGTTTGGGGCGGAGGACTTAATATGGTAACATTTTAAAAGCTGACCTGCGCTGCGCCTGTAGTTCTACTTAGACATTTTTCTGGGATATCACTCCACCAAATACCTATACTGATCATAGTTGGTCGCTGCGATATATTTCAAAGATAAAACAATTAAAAACATTTAAGATGTCAATCAGAAATATGTTCAAGTGACACATGTTAGCACTGCATATCATTACTGTCTTTCTGAGATAGTGGTAGGCACTGCATATCATTACTGTCTTTCTGAGATAGTGGTTGGCACTGCATATCATTACTGTCTTTCTGAGATAGTGGTTAGCACTGCATATCATTACTGTCTTTCTGAGATAGTGGTAGGCACTGCATATCATTACTGTCTTTCTGAGATAGTGGTTGGCACTGCATATCATTACTGTCTTTCTGAGATAGTGGTTGGCACTGCATATCATTACTGTCTTTCTGAGATAGTGGTTGGCACTGCATATCATTACTGTCTTTCTGAGATAGTGGTTGGCACTGCATATCGGTCCTGTCTTACTGGGATAGTGGTTGGCACTGCATATCATTACTGTCTTACTGAGATAGTGGTTGGCACTGCATATCATTACTGTCTTACTGAGATAGTGGTTGGAACTGCATATCGGCCCTGTCTTACTGAGATAGTGGTTGGCACTGCATATCATTACTGTCTTACTGAGATAGTGGTTGTCACTGCATATCATTACTGTCTTACTGAGATAGTGGTTGTCACTGCATATCATTACTGTCTTACTGAGATAGTGGTTGTCACTGCATATCATTACTGTCTTACTGAGATAGTGGTTGGCACTGCATATCATTACTGTCTTACTGAGATAGTGGTTGGCACTGCATATCATTACTGTCTTACTGAGATAGTGGTTAGCACTGCATATCGGTATTGTCTTACTGAGATAGTGGTTGGCACGGCATATCGGTCCTGTCTTACTGAGATAGGGGTTGGCACTGCATATCGGTATTGTCTTACTGAGATAGTGGTTGGCACTGCATACCGGTCCTGTCTTACTGAAAAAGTGATTGGCACGGCATATCGGTCCTGTCTTACTGAGATAGGGGTTGGCACTGCATATCGGTATTGTCTTACTGAGATAGTGGTTGGCACGGCATATCGGTCCTGTCTTACTGAGATAGGGGTTGGCACTGCATATCGGTACTGTCTTAGTCAGATAGTATTTTGGCACTGCATATCTGTACTGTCTTACTGAGATAGTGGTTGGCACTGCATATCGGTCCTGTCTTACTGAGATAGTGGTTGGCACGGCATATCGGTCCTGTCTTACTGAGATAGGGGTTGGCACTGCATATCGGTATTGTCTTACTGAGATAGTGGTTGGCACTGCATACCGGTCCTGTCTTACTGAAAAAGTGATTGGCACGGCATATCGTTCCTGTCTTACTGAGGTAGTGGTTGGCACTGTATACCGGTCCTGTCTTACTTAAGTAGCGGTTGGCACTGCATATCGGTACTGTCTTACTGAAATAGTGGTTGGCACTGCATATCGGTCCTGTCTTACTGAGATAGTGGTTGGCACTGCATATCGGTCGTGTCTTACTGAGATAGTGGTTGGCACTGCATATCGGTCGTGTCTTACTGAGATAGTGGTTGGCACTGCATATCGGTACTGTCTTACTGAGATAGTGGTTGGCACTGCATATCGGTTCTGTCTTACTGAGGTAGTGGTTGGCACTGCATATCGGTACTGTCTTACTAAGATAGTGGTTGTCATTGTATATCGGTTCTGTCTTACTGAGGTAGTGGTTGGCACTGCATATCGGTACTGTCTTACTGAGATAGTGGTTGGCACTGCATATCGGTTCTGTCTTACTGAGGTAGTGGTTGGAACTGCATATCGGTCCTGTCTTACTAAGATAGTGGTTGTCATTGTATATCGGTTCGGTCTTACTGAGGTAGTGGTTGGCACTGCATATCGGTTCTGTCTTACTGAGATAGTGGTTGGCACTGTATATCGGTACTGTCTTACTGAGATAGTGGTTGGCATTGCATATCGGTACTGTCTTACTGAGGTAGTGGTTAGCACTGCATATCGGTCCTGTCTAACTGAGATAGTGATTGGCACTGCATATCAGTACTGTCTTATTGAGATAGTGGTTGTCACTGCATGTCGGTCCTGTCTTACTGAGATAGTGGTTGGCACTGCATATCAGTACTGTCTTATTGAGATAGTGGTTGTCACTGCATATCGGTCCTGTCTTACTGAGATAGTGGTTGGCACTGCATATCAGTACTGTCTTATTGAGATAGTGGTTGTCACTGCATATCGGTCCTGTCTTACTGAGATAGTGGTTGGCACTGCATATCAGTACTGTCTTACTGAGATAGTGGTTGGCACTGCATATCGGTCCTGTCTTACTGAGATAGTGGTTGGCACTGCATATCGGTCCTGTCTTACTGAGATAGTGGTTGTCACTGCATGTCAGTACTGTCTTACTGAGATAGTAGTTGGCAATGCATATCGGTACTGTCTTAGTCAGATAGTATTTTGGCACTGCATATCGGTACTGTCTTACTGAGATAGTGGTTGGCACTGCATACCGATCATGTCTTACTCAGACAGTGGTTGGTAATGCATATCGGTACTGTCTTGCTCAGATAGTGGTTGGCACTGCATATCGGTAGTGTCTTACTCAGAAAGTGGATGGCACTGCATATCGATACTCTCTTAGTCAGATAGTATTTTGGCACTGCATATCGGTACTGTCTTACCGAGATAGTGGTTGGCACTGCATACCGATCATGTCTTACTCAGACAGTGGTTGGTACTGCATATCGGTACTGTCTTACTAAGATAGTGGTTGGTACTGCATATCGGTCCTGTCTTACTGAGGTAGTGGTTAGCACTGCATATCGGTCCTGTCTAACTGAGATAGTGATTGGCACTGCATATCAGTACTGTCTTATTGAGATAGTGGTTGTCACTGCATGTCGGTCCTGTCTTACTGAGATAGTGGTTGGCACTGCATATCAGTACTGTCTTATTGAGATAGTGGTTGTCACTGCATATCGGTCCTGTCTTACTGAGATAGTGGTTGGCACTGCATATCAGTACTGTCTTATTGAGATAGTGGTTGTCACTGCATATCGGTCCTGTCTTACTGAGATAGTGGTTGGCACTGCATATCAGTACTGTCTTAGTGAGATAGTGGTTGGCACTGCATATCGGTCCTGTCTTACTGAGATAGTGGTTGGCACTGCATATCGGTCCTGTCTTACTGAGATAGTGGTTGTCACTGCATGTCAGTACTGTCTTACTGAGATAGTAGTTGGCAATGCATATCGGTACTGTCTTAGTCAGATAGTATTTTGGCACTGCATATCGGTACTGTCTTACTGAGATAGTGGTTGGCACTGCATACCGATCATGTCTTACTCAGACAGTGGTTGGTAATGCATATCGGTACTGTCTTGCTCAGATAGTGGTTGGCACTGCATATCGGTAGTGTCTTACTCAGAAAGTGGATGGCACTGCATATCGATACTCTCTCAGTCAGATAGTATTTTGGCACTGCATATCGGTACTGTCTTACCGAGATAGTGGTTGGCACTGCATATCGATCATGTCTTACTCAGACAGTGGTTGGTACTGCATATCGGTACTGTCTTACTAAGATAGTGGTTGGTACTGCATATCGGTCCTGTCTTACTGAGATAGTGGTTGGCACTGCATATCGGTCCTGTCTTACTGAGATAGTGGTTGGCACTGCATATCGGTACTGTCTTACTGAGATAGTGGTTGGCACTGCATAGCGGTTCTGTCTTACTGAGATTGTGGTTGGCACTGCTTATCGGTCCTGCATTACTGAGGTAGTAGGTGGCACAGCATATCGGTCCTGTCTTACTGAGATAGTGGTTGGCACGGCATATCGGTCCTGTCTTACCGAGATAGTGGTTGGCACTCATATCGGTCCTGTCTTACTGAGATAGTGGTTGGCACTGCATATTGATCATGTCTTACTCAGACAGTGGTTGGTACTGCATATCGGTACTGTCTTGCTCAGATAGTGGTTGGCACTGCATATCGGTAGTGTCTTACTCAGATAGTGGATGGCACTGCATATCGATACTCTCTTAGTCAGATAGTATTTTGGCACTGCATATTGGTACTGTCTTACTGAGATAGTGGTTGGCACTGCATATCGGTACTGTCTTACTCAGATAGTGGTTGGCACTGCATATTGGTACTGACTTACTGAGATAGTGGTTGGCACTGCATATCGATCATGTCTTACTCAGACAGTGGCTGGTACTGCATATCGGTACTGTCTTACTGAGATAGTGGTTTGCACTGGATATCGGTCCTGTCTTACTGAGATAGTGGTTGGCACTTCATATCGGTACTGTCTTACTGAGGTAGTGGGTGGCACGGCATATCGGTCCTGTCTTACTGAGATAGTGGTTGGCACGGCATATCGGTCCTGTCTTACTGAGATAGTGGTTGGCACTCATATCGGTCCTGTCTTACTGAGATAGTGGGTGGCACGGCATATCGGTCCTGTCTTACTGAGATAGTGGTTGGCACTGCATATCGGTAGTGTCTTACTCAGATAGTGGTTGGCACTGCATATCGGTAGTCTCTTAGTCAGATAGTATTTTGGCACTGCATATCGGTACTGTCTTACTGAGATAGTGGTTGGCACTGCATATCGGTCCTGTCTTACTGAGATAGTGGTTTGCACTGCATATCGGTTCTGTCTTACTGAGATAGTGGTTGGCACTGCATATCGGTCAGGTCTTACTAAGATAGTGGTTGGCACTGCATATCGGTCCTGTCTTCCTCAGATAGAGGTGGGCACTGCATATCGGTAGTGTCTTACTCAGATAGTGGTTGGCACTGCATATCGGTACTCTCTTAGTCAGATAGTATTTTGGTACTGCATATCGGTCCTGTCTTACTGAGATAGCAGTTGGCACGGCATATCGGTCCGTCTTACTGAGATAGTGGTTGGCACGGCATATCGGTCCTGTCTTACTGAGATAGTGGTTGGCACGGCATATCGGTCCGTCTTACTGAGATAGTGGTTGGCACGGCATATCGGTCCTGTCTTACTGTGATAGTGGTTGGCACGGCATATCGGTCCTGTCTTACTGAGATAGTGGTTGGCACTGCATATCGGTACTGTCTTACTGAGATAGTATTTTGGCACTGCATATCGGTACTGTCTTAGTCAGATAGTATTTTGGCACTGCATATTGGTACTGTCTTACTGAGATAGTGGTTGGCACTGCATATCGGTAGTGTCTTACTCAGACAGTGGATGGCACTGCATATCGATACTCTCTTAGTCAGATAGTATTTTGGCACTGCATATTGGTACTGTCTTACTGAGATAGTGGTTGGCACTGCATATCGATCATGTCTTACTCAGACAGTGGTTGGTACTGCATATCGGTACTGTCTTACTAAGATAGTGGGTGGTACTGCATATCAGTCCTGTCTTACTTAGATAGTTGTTTGCACTGGATATCGGTCCTATCTTACTGAGATAGTGGTTGGCACTGCATATCGGTACTGTCTTATTGAGATAGTGGTTGGCACTGCATAACGGTTCTGTCTTACTGAGATTGTGGTTGGCACTGCTTATCGGTCCTGTCGTACTGAGGTAGTGCCTGGCACGGCATATCGGTGCTGTCTTACTGAGATAGTGGTTGGCACGGCATATCGGTCCTGTCTTACTGAGATAGTGGTTGGCACTCATATCGGTCCGGTCTTACTGAGATAATGGTTGGCACTGCATATCGGTCCTGTCTTACTGAGATAGTGGTTGGCACTGCATATCGGTCCTGTCTTACTGAGATAGTGGTTGGCACTGCATATCGGTCAGGTCTTACTGAGATATTGGTTGGCACTGCATATCGGTACTCTCTTAGTCAGATAGTATTTTGGCACTGCATATCGGTACTGTCTTACTGAGATAGTGGTTGGCACTGCATATCAGTACTGTCTTACTGAGACAGTGGTTTACACTGCATATCGGTCCTGTCTTACTGAGATAATGGTGGGCACTGCATATCGGTCAGGTCTTACTAAGATAGTGGTTGGCACTGCATATCGGTCAGGCCTTACTAAGATAGAGGTTGGCACTGCATATCGGTAGTGTCTTACTCAGATAGTAGTTGGCACTGCATATCGGTACTCTCTTGGTCAGATAGTATTTTGGTACTGCAAATCGGTACTGTCTTACTGAGATAGTGGTTGGCACTGCTTATCGGTCCTGTCTTACTGAGATAGTGGTTTGCACTGGATATCGGTCCTGTCTTACTGAGATAGTGGTTGGCACTGCATATCGGTACTGCCTTACTGAGATAGTGGTTGTCCTTGCATATCGGTCCGGTCTTGCCCAGATAGTGGTTGGCACTGCTTATCGGTCCTGTCTTACTGAGATAGTGGTTTGCACTGGATATCTGTCCTGTCTTACTGAGATAGTGATTGGCACTGCATATCGGTACTGTCTTACTGAGATAGTGGTTGGCACGGCATATCGGTTCTGTCTTACTGAGGTAGTGGTTGGAACTGCATATCGGTACTGTCTTACTAAGATAGTGGTTGTCATTGTATATCGGTTCGGTCTTACTGAGGTAGTGGTTGGCACTGCATATCGGTACTGTCTTACTGAGATAGTAGTTGGCACTGCATATCGGTCCTGTCTTACTGAGGTAGTGGGTGGCACGGCATATCGGTCCTGTCTTACTGAGATAGTGGTTGGCACGGCATATAGGTCCTGTCTTACTGAGATAGTGGTTGGCTCTGCATATCGGTCCTGTCTTAATGAGATAGTGGTTGGCACTGCATATCAGTCCTGTCTTACTCTGACAGTGGTTGACACTGCATATCGGTCCTGTCTTACCTTGATAGTGGTTGGCACTGCAAATCGTTCCTGTCTTACTGAGATAATGGTTTGCACTGCATATCGGTCCTGCCTTACTGAGATAGTAGTTGGCAATGCATATCGGTCCTGTCTTACTCTGATAGTGGTTGGCACTCATATCGTTACTGTCTTACTGAGATAGTGGTTGGCACTGCATATCGGTCCTGTCTTACTGAGATAGTGGTTGGTACTGCATATCGGTCCTTTCTTACTGAGATAGTGGTTTGCAATGCATATCGGTACTGTCTTATTGAGAGTGTGGTTGGCACTCATATCGGTACTGTCTTACTGAGATAGTGGTTTGCACTGCATATCGGTCCTGTCGTACTGAGATAGTGCTTGGCACTGCATATCGGTCCTGTCTTACTGAGATAGTGGTTTGCACTGCATATCGGTACTGTCTTATTGAGAGAGTGGTTGGCACTCATATCGGTACTGTCTTACTGAGATAGTGGTTTGCACTGCATATCGGTACTGTCTTATTGAGAGAGTGGTTGGCACTCATATCGGTACTGTCTTACTTAGATAGTGGTTGGCAATGCATATCGGTACTGCCTTACTGAGATAGTGGTTGTCCTTGCATATCGGTCCGGTCTTGCTCAGAGAGTGGTTTGCACTGCATATCGGTAGTGTCTTACCAAGATAGTGATTGGCAGTACATATCGGTACACTCTTAGTCAGATAGTATTTTGGCCCTCCATATCGATACTGTTTTACTGAGATAGTGGTTGGCACTGCATATCGATCATGTCTTACTGAGATAGTAGTTGGCACGGCATATCGGTCCTGTCTTACTGAGATAGTGGTTGGCACTGCATATCGGTCCTGTCTTACTGAGATAGTGGTTTGCACTGCATATTGGCCCGGTCTTACTGAGATAGTGGTTGGCACGGCATATCGGTCCTGTCTTACTGAGATAGTAGTTGGCACTGCATATCGGTCCTGTCTTACTGAGGTAGTGGGTGGCACGGCATATCGGTCCTGTCTTACTGAGATAGTGGTTGGCACTGCATATCGGTCCTGTCTTAATGAGATAATGGTTGGCACTGCATATCAGTCCTGTCTTACTCTGACAGTGGTTGACACTGCATATCGGTCCTGTCTTGCTCTGATAGTGGTTGGCACTGCATATCGGTCCTGTCTTACTGAGATAGGGGTTTGCACTGCATATCGGTCCTGTCTTACTGAGATAGTAGTTGGCACTGCATATCGGTCCTGTCTTACTCTGATAGTGGTTGGCACTCATATCGGTACTGTCTTACTGAGATAGTGG
This sequence comes from Sinonovacula constricta, assembly GCA_007844125.1. Classification (NCBI taxonomy): domain Eukaryota; kingdom Metazoa; phylum Mollusca; class Bivalvia; order Cardiida; family Solecurtidae; genus Sinonovacula; species Sinonovacula constricta. Next base: position 25,987,547 of record CM017558.1, on the reverse strand, counting down.
TTGGCACTGCATATCGGTCCTGTCTTACTGAGATAGTGGTTGGTACTGCATATCGGTCCTTTCTTACTGAGATAGTGGTTTGCACTGCATATCGGTACTGTCTTATTGAGAGAGTGGTTGGCACTCATATCGGTACTGTCTTACTGAGATAGTGGTTTGCACTGCATATCGGTCCTGTCTTACTGAGATAGTAGTTGGCACTGCATATCGGTCCTGTCTTACTGAGATAGTGGTTTGCACTGCATATCGGTACTGCCTTACTGAGATAGTGGTTGGCACGGCATATCGGTCCTGTCTTACTGAGATAGTGGTTGTCACTGCATGTCGGTACTGTCTTACTTAGATAGTGGTTGGCAATGCATATCGGTACTGCCTTACTGAGATAGTTGTTGTCCTTGCATATCGGTCCGGTCTTGCTCAGATAGTGGTTTGCACTGCATATCGGTAGTGTCTTACCAAGATAGTGATTGGCACTACATATCGGTACACTCTTAGTCAGATAGTATTTTGGCACTCCATATCGATACTGTTTTACTGAGATAGGGGTTGGCACTGCATATCGATCATGTCTTACTGAGATAGTAGTTGGCACGGCATATCGGTCCTGTCTTACTGAGATAGTGGTTGTCACTGCATATCGGTCCTGTCTTACTGAGATAGTGGTTTGCACTGCATATTGGCCCGATCTTACTGAGATAGTGGTTGGCACGGCATATCGGTCCTGTCTTACTGAGATAGTAGTTGGCACTGCATATCGGTCCTGTCTTACTGAGGTAGTGGGTGGCTCGGCATATCGGTCCTGTCTTACTGAGATAGTGGTTGGCACGGCATATAGGTCCTGTCTTACTGAGATAGTGGTTGGCTCTGCATATCGGTCCTGTCTTAATAAGATAGTGGTTGGCACTGCATATCAGTCCTGTCTTACTCTGACAGTGGTTGGTACTGCATATCGGTCCTGTCTTACTCTGATAGTGGTTGGCACTGCATATCGGTCCTGTCTTACTGAGATAGTGGTTTGCACTGCATATCGGTACTGTCTTACTGAGATAGTAGTTGGCACTGCATATCGGTCCTGTCTTACTCTGATAGTGGTTGGCACGGCATATCGGTCCTGTCTTACTCTGATAGTGGTTGGCACTGCATATCGGTCCTGTCTTAATGAGATAGTGGTTGGCACTGCATATCGGTCCTGTCCTACTGAGATAGTGGTTGGCACGGCATATCGGTCCTGTCTTAATGAGATAGTGGTTTGCACTGCATATCGGTCCTGTCTTACTGAGATAGTGATTGGCACTGAATATCGGTCATGTCTTACTGAGATAGTGATTGGCACTGCATATCGGTCCTGTCTTACTGAGATAGTGATTGGCACTGCATATCGGTACTGTTTTACTGAGATAGTGATTGGCACTGCATATCGGTCCTTACTTACTGAGATAGTGATTGGCACTGCATATCGGTCCTGTCTTACTGAGATAGTGATTGGCACTGCATATCGGTCATGTCTTACTGAGATAGTGGTTGGCACGGCATATCGGTCCTGTCTTACTCTGATAGTGGTTGGCACTGCATATCGGTACTGTCTTTCTGAGATTGTGGTTGGCACTGCATATCGGTACTGTCTTACTGAGATAGTGGTTTGCACTGCAAATTGGTCCTGTCTTACTGAGATAGTGGTTTGCATTGCATATCGGTCCTATCTTACTCAGATAGTGCTCTTTGCTACTAAATAGATACATAACAAACTGTTTAGCGAAAGGAGCTTAATATTTTCAATATTCATGGGATCAACTGAATATATGATAGTTGCAATTCAAAGATAAGTTGTGTGTGATACTGCATACAAATTGTAGATTATGAAAGCATCAATTCTAAGTATGTGGGCGTGGCACACTGTATAAGTTATAGCTAGGAGCAGGCATTATAAATTGCAAACAGCCTTTAACTGTATTTAGCTGCACGTTAACACTATGGTATTATCTATCAAATAAATGGATTCCTACGAAGTACATTGCCTGTCATTTTCAAGTTACTGAAATAATTATTGCTGTATTCTTTTACCGCGTCCATTCATTTATACCATAAGACGTAAAATATCTTTAGAAATGTGAAAGGAGCAACAACTTTAACTTAAAAATGAGAGTTGTTGATGTTATTATGTCAAAAACGCTGTTTTCAAATAGATCGCGATATTTTCTATAAGAAAATTAATAAAGAGATCATAAATTGACGTTTGTTCACATTTGTCGTTAATCTAAATATTGTAATTGATTACATAGGTATACCAATGCCATATGTCATATTGATAATATTTTAATGATAATGTTTATATAATGGTTAAATAAGCGCTTACATGGTCTCTTTTCACATGTATACAGTAACAAAACCAATCCTGTCTTACGACTCTTCTAGCATGGAAATGGACATACATGTAAGGTTAATAACTGTATGAGTTAATTCAGCGGCATTACAATTGCTTACATGCATGTTACTCCGAAATTAAACATGTACTGCAACAGCTGGATTTAATCCTGCTGCTGCAAGTAATACATTAAGCACCCAACACATGTTAACGAACCCGATGTCAAGTTTGCAATTATTACTTGCAGTCTTTCGCTCATCTCCTCCGACAAAACAATAAAGCATTATATCCATATGATTTCTCCTGAAAGTCACTTGATTCAATTACCTTTCACTCTCACAGAGACCTGTTCAAGCAGAAATCCCTTAATCCACAACCATATCTGACTTTAATGTGAACATTTGAAATGAAAGAAAGATCCGCAGAAATAACTCGTGCATTGCATAACAGATGGGATGATAAAATGTTATTGTTTTATTTTGAAAACAGCTGATCATTCCCGAAGAAGTATCTGCTCACATATTTTGTCAATGTCGTATTCTTTGACGTTTAAATAAAAGTTAAAAAGTTTAACTTAGGTTCTATGTTCAACATTCCCATTGAGAGCTTTGTTGCCGCCCTTTAATGGTAATTGTCATCGACATATAATAATAGAGTACAGGAGTATTGTCTTTTTCACTTAACAATTTATTATGCAGACAACACAGCTGCACATTGAGAACTGGCATATCAATCAGATGAGATATAACCAGGAATCAAACATGCCTCGCGATGTACCAGCCGAATACCAGTTGGGTATAAGTTTATTATCTGTAAATCTTTCCTAATGCATTTCGTCGATTTGCAGCGTTATTTGTATATATCTATATTTGCATCAAACTTGACATAATGTCAATTTAGGATCAACAATGTCCACGCGAAGGTGTCGTTAATGCCGAATGTGGCAGCATATCAATATTATATTGAAATGCGTCTGGAACGGTATTAAGTTTGATGTTCGGCTTTGACATTGTAATTTATTGAGGCAAAAATATCATTGAGATTTCTAGTTTTAGCCAACATTGGTATGTATAGACAATGTCTTTCCTTCATCAATACACTATTTAACAATAGAACATTATAACAGTGACTACAAACATAAACGGAGAGTTGCTTCAGTATCGGCTTGCATTTATTGAGTCATAATACACTGGACATAAATGTAAATTACTTAGAACAAATCGTTTATGTAACTGTATACATATTTTAAGTCTTATAGATGTAGACTATGTTCAAAGGGGGCACAGATTTATGCGGATAATCTCATAATTTAGCCGATTTATTACATATTTAAACTAGATCGAATTAATAAAAGATTGATTAATAAAACACAATGTTGTAAATTATTCCACATGGAACTGAAATATATATTTTATAATAATGCTTACATTAAAAATATCGGCAAATTGACTTTACAAGAGAAATACACAAAAGTTGCTTTACGAATAAATTGTTTGTGTTTAACTCTTGAAAAAGGCAATTTGGCGAACATTTTAGTGTGAGCGTTACTAGAAAAAACAACAGTTTTTATGCTGCAATTCCACTTAGATTTAATATATCTGATTTTGCTCAACGTATCTACATTTGCTCTAATATTTGTGTATTGATGAGCCGGTATCTTTAACAAATAATAGTTTGAGTTCGTTCTTATATTGTTGTTGTGCAATTAGTAAAATATTATTAAAAGTTTATGTGAAAGAGACATCGTAATGCCTATCCTCAGGGAGCGAAACAACTCTAAAAATCATGAAACTGTTACATCTAAACATATATGTCACTTTTTGTCGCGTTTTTATGAAACGTTAACTATTTGATAATAGAACATATTGCGCATTCTTGTGGTGGTCGTGTCTATATATGATTCATTGTAAATTACCCCCATGCATCAAATAAATTGTTATGTTACAGGCAATTGAACTATGACTCACTTGCGGCTACATTTGTTTCTTTTGATTGACGATCTGTTCTGTAAGTACAATTCGCAATCAGCTGCAATAAAATAACAGATCTTTGAAGTTTACAAAAAATATAGTTTAAGTGTCAGGATAAAGTTCTTATTTAACAAGCACTACGGAGTCAACGCCGTGGTTTCGAAACAAAAGTTAGATTTACAAAACCAGAACAGAAGTGTCAGTATGATTCGATGTACCAAAATCATCCACTTACACTGAACATGTCTGAAGCAGGCTACAGACTAAGAACCTAAAGAAGATCACCGTCTTGCATACAAGCATAACATACCTTAACAATTATCGAGTCTCTGTCTTTGAACATTTTCCCTATGACGGTCTTGGTTCCTAAGTCACATCACATTTTTACCGTTTTTAAGGTTTATGTTCCTAAGCGAGATCAGTGTTAGGTTGAAGAAATGGTAATCCCAGATTCACTGACTTTCAGCAAGCATTGTTCGTTAAAGAACTGATCGCTAGGTCATGTATCATATCTTCACGTAAACTTATGGATATCTCAATGCTGTCTGTTCTGTTAGCATTCATAGCAGCATTCACTACCTTCTAAGTTTTGCCCTTTGGAACCGTCGTTTAATTGATTAATTTTTATTGTCCATTAATCAAGATGTTGCAAATAAAATAATGTTTCATACTACATTACTTTAAATATCCTCAGTTTGTTATAGTTCGGATTTATAGTATCACTTATATCATTGCTAACTAAGTGTTGTTATGAAAGATGTTGTCCTAAACGTTGTAAATGTCTTGTGTTGTTCTGACTTGATCTTGCACACTTTCTTTAACAAACCTTCCAGCATGGTTAGCGTTGTTGAATCATTTTTAAATAAATGATTTTATTGTTTCTAATTTGGCTAAACACTGTTTTGGAAGAAAAAATCTTAAAATATATAAAAGAACGTTTACATGTAGCATTGACTCAAGCCACTGTCATACCATACATAGGTTTTTAAGTACGTGTTTATTGGCGAATGACAATAGCCATGATGCCGTAGTGTTGGTGTGCAGTAATACAAGCCTGACACTCGTTGCTTAGTGTGTTTTTGGAGCTTACACATTTAATTAAACAGAAAGTGTAATAACATTTATTGATAGAATGAGACATTTGACGATCTAAATTTAATGGTTGTTATGTATTATTAGTATGCCTTATGTATTAGGGAAATTTAAATTCAACGTAATTATTCATAATAAATAATCATGATGGTAAGGATTTAATAGTTACTTTGAATAAACAATTGATTTAGAATAAGAATCCAATTTCACCAAAATGAATAAAGTCAATCTGAAATGGTCTAAATAGCCATTATCCATAGTAATGTTAAAAAAGGTGATGTCTTTAATAGACTTATAGTCCTTCTTGTTTCTTAAAATGGATTTTTTCATGAATAATTCATTATATCCATAAAACAAATCTCGTTTGATGAGAGATTAAAGTTTTATTTTGTTACCAGCTCTCAGAAAAACGGCACTTTTATGTTTGCTTCATGTCTTCATTTGTCCTTTTATGATAACATACAAGTACTGTGATAAAACAAGGAAAGCATACTTGTCCTGAATGAAATTTGAACACGTAAATATAAATTGTAAATAATCTAAGAGTTGACGTGTAAACAATCTTGTACATAAATACAGAAAGCCAAAAAATAAATGGCTGGGATTTAGCCTTATTTGATCAATATTTTACTTAATTCAAGCATGACTGTAAGAAAATTTATTTCAAAGGATTGTATCTTTCAAAATATTATAACGGAATTGGAAAAAAAATGCCAACCGTCAAAAATACAAATTCAGATATAACAAGCATATAGTTTTTGTTACATGTACAAACACTTATGGTCAAATATGTGACATCCAGCTAATTCTTGGTAGAGGAACCTCGGACCTATAATTCGAAAGACTCACCAGTGCACTGCAGGCTAGCTGGAAGACCCACAGACCAGAAAGGACTCGTACATGTAACTAGGCGGTTAGTTATAAGTCGGCGGCCCTAATTGCTCGTCCAAGGGCGTCCCTTTATATAAGGTGGTGCCTATTTTAATTAAAGTTAAAAAAGTAAAATGTCAGACGCATTGTACTATTAACTGGCTTTTAAATTTTCTTTATATAAATATGTGATTAACGTTATTATTACATGTCCATATCATGACAGTTCTTTATTGGTTTGCTAACTTTGCATTTGTGTGCATCTTCGCCTCTTTATTTGCATTTTTCTTTATGTAAAATTGTATTTGCTGTAAACAAAAGCACTGACTACACTTCTATCGTGTGGAAAAAATATGAAGATGACCCACATAGACCTGTCAGACCAAAATTTTACATATAAAAATAGGGATATAAATGCCACAGCATACATGTACAAATTCCGCGGTGTAAAAGGATATCTATGTAATAATTTAAATATGTTCAAAATTCCGATATATAAACAGTTATTTTCTCTTATTTGAGTAAACCGTTTATTTCAGTAAGGTTACACACACTGTCTTATTTTATGTCCCTGATACCTGTATAATGACTACGGTTTTCATAGTCTTGACAATAAACAGACATGAAATACAGTTTTGATTATCCTAATATTAGGCTTATTATAACAAACAAAACAAATTCTTTATTTACTTTGTGTGTTCAACATCAGAAGAATGCCAAGGTATTTTTTAATTTGAATTGGTCATCTAGCATTTAATATCTTCCTGGTTCTAATATAGCTGTATGCATGTATCAGCTGGATATATACACACTAAACGAATAATAGCTGCATTCAATCACAAAATATTTCTTTTAACTGTTTCATGAATATATTCAACTTTCAGTTCAACTGAAACATCCCTACAGAGTGAAAAGATACAACTTTATGGCGGCACTAACTTATATTTCATAATTACTCAATATAATACAATAATTTTCAGTTGTGCTATCATCGGCTGAAAGTCCTATGGATGGCGCCATGTTGTTTTATAAACAAATGAAGTGCGGCGCTTTCATGCATTGAATTTCGGTAATTATTAAACTTTTGTGAATCTCAGAATTAAATTAGATTCTAGTTTAAACTATTGTTGCATCATAAGCAGTCACTTAGAATTGTTCATGTTCAGTATGTTTTATTTTTTGTTTTATTTAAATTGCATTTCTTACGACGATATATTAGATTTTGATAAGTAACTATGGACAACTCAAATGTTAATCTCTATTCTTTTGTCTGCATTCGGACCTTTTCACGTGCGGCCAAAGGAAATTCGTTACTGCATATAATTTTAAGAAATGGAAATTTGACGGAATGTAAGTCTTTTCATAAAAGCAAGGCTTTTCTGTCTCTTGATCGGTCTGTTGTTAGGCAAGACAGTTGCATTATTGAACAGGACCTCGACAGCGACCGTCTATGCTTTGCATCAAGTGCTGTCTTGTTGTTATTATTATATATTGAAAATAAATTATCTATAATACTTGCTTGGTAAAATCTTGAAGAATCTGTATCAATGATACTTACTATTGTGATTGTCCTACTTGGGTATCAGCAACTTGCTAAAGTTTGTATTCATAAAAGATTATTTATAGTTTCCTTTTTCATATTGTGCTAGGACAACATGTAGGTTTAAGACCAAAAAAAAAACCAATAAAAAACAAAACAAAACAACAAAAAAAAAGTTTAAAATAAAAATACTGACATTCAAACGTGTATCTATTATCATATAATAAATACTACTAATTTGACATTTCTGTTAATTTTGTATAATAATAAAAAAGTCCGTTTTATTTTTTGGACTTTCGTTTGCCAATACAAGCTGATCGTCTTCATATTGAGTATTGATGTATCAGCAGAAGTAACTTACTTGTAACAAATAGTAACTGATAGTTGTACTTTTTGTCCTTCTTACACACAGACAAAAGAACAGCGATACATTGATGTTGGAAGATTTGACTGCCGCCAAACATATTTAAGACAGTCTGGTGTTTGTACATGTTTGGCAGTGGCACCATTTTCAGTCGTAGAGACCTGCCTTAAGTTCTTCTGCACTACACAATAGAATGCTTCGTATTTAAGCCACGCTCACAAGTCCAGCATAACAATAAAAAGGTAGTTTCCCATTTATAGTTCTTTAATTGTCGCTATTGCAGATTTTTTTTAAATGTGTATGAAACAACAATTAAATATAATGTGTTAGCAAACAAATGAATAAAAAAAACTTTTAACAAACAACACATGCTTTGAAAGTATTTTACATATCTGCTGTAGATTGTATGCCTAATTTGAAGTCACGTTTACGTTAATTTATACTGTTGATCATCGAGAAATGAACGTAATTGTATGTATAATTAACAGCAGCGGTAAACATTGGAAATGTAAATATTGTACGTTTTTTTATTCCCTTTTTATTAGACATATACCGCCTGGGAGGAAATAGTTAAGTGTTTGACTGACTGCTGTGGCCAATCAGATGCCGTTGTTTTAAAAAGGCGTCAACTCTTATTTTCCAATTTGATAGAGCTCTTTGCTGTTACATAGCTATTATTCTTTGGGAAAGTATTAACTATTTCCCAAGAACGGGAGGTCCCGGGTTCGATCCTGGGTCGCTACATATCAAAGTCGTTAAAAATGGTATTGGTATATTGGAAGGCCCGGTGTCAGGATGATGTGTCAGGGTGTGGAATCATGCCAGGTGTTTACGGCATGCTATACACAGTAACTGCAGCACTATATCTGCTTCAAGAGGGCACCGTCTCCAGATAACTGAAATACTGTTGGGGGTAGGGAGAGACGATAAAGCCAACAAACAAACAAACATAACAATTTCCCCCTGATTTACAGAAGGGCAAGCACTACAATCGGGGTTAATTCTAGTAATCTTCGGGACGGAAAAGCAAGCTTCCTTGCTTTGGGGTAGTTTATATTCAGAAACTGTTTTGTTTTGTTTCTTCCCACAAAAGTGTATTACAGCATCTTCTGTCAAAGTCAAATTCACAATAATGGATATATGCATAAAATATTGCAATTTATTTTCATCTTAACCAAATAAACGCAAACGAGTCTAACCAGTCTTCATTAAATAAAACACGCTTTCTGAACTGTCAGCTCAGCGTTGTCGCCAACAGAGATTCAAGAAACAACTGAAATACGAACCACGTAAGTATTATCCGACTTTGTCTAGTTTTTGCCATTTGTGCCTCAATTATCTTAGACAACTGTATTCTCAGTGAATTGATGTTACATACTTTAAATTAAGTATATGTTAACTGTTAAACTGCACTTAAAGTTTTGTAAAAATGTATTAAATGTCCGTTCTAGTACAATAGTACAATAGCTGTTTATGCAGAACTTGGACGCTATACTTTATATATTATTCGTTTTGTGAGAATTATTAAGTACTGGTGTAAAATAATACATTCTGTAAATAAAATAACTGTTATATTGTATGAACAAGGTTTGAAAGATTGTTTAAATGGTTGCAAAAACTGGGTTTACAATGTAAAAACCTTATTAGACAGGTATGGTTTTTCAGAAGTGTTTCAGAATCAAAATTCAATTAATAAGAAAACATTCTCTCTGATATTTAAACGTATTTTAACGTATTATTGACACTTTTACACAAGAATGGTATGGCTTATTGAATAGTAATAAGGTATTAGATTTTTATAGAATATAAAGGACATGCCAAGCTACGAACCATACTTAGATATTTTACCAAATGATCTAAGACATTTTATTACAAAAATGAGAATTTCTGCACATTCTCTAAGAATTCACACTGAACGATTTTCAAGAAATCCTTTATCTAGAGAAAGCATATACTGTTTGATGTGTAATAACAGAGACATTGAAGATGTCTTTCATTTTATTTGTATATGCCCAGTATACACTGATTTAAGAAGAAAATACCTCAACTCAACTTTGTATAATAGACCGGCTGTATATAAAATGTGTTTGCTGTTTGATTCAAAAGACAAGAACATACTTATTAATCTCGCCTTTTATCAAGAAAGCAACCTAAGTAAGAAGGAACATAAGCGTTAATAATGCATAAAGTTCATTCTCTAATGTTGTTTCTTCTATTCTTTTATAATGCAACTATCACATAAAAAGCTTAATATATTTCATAATTATTTCTTCGCTTCCATATAAATAGTTAAACCGGATACTATATTTGTATATTGTATGTATAATACGATGATGTACATAAGTACAAATCTGAATAAAAATATGTTCTGTTCTGTTAAATACATATGAATTATTCCGATATGATGTTGATCATAACAATTTAAACAGGGGAAGTTGCAAAAAGCATAAAATCCCGCTGTCATTTCTTTACAAAATGTAATAATTGTTTATCAAATTTAATTTGTATCTAAGCTTTAATGGAATTTCCAGCACACTTTTACATTGTGCAAATGAGATACATGTGGTAGTGTTGGCTTAATTAGATTTATGAAAGCTTCGTTCGATGTACAAACATTGCATGAAGCATAAAGGTTGATACTCACTTTTTAGAGCTTCAACAACCTTACACATATTCTCTGAAAATTTTATTCAACGGCAGCAGTATTTCAAATCAAGCGCATTAAATAATACCCTAAATCGGGATTATTTGATATTATCCTATGTACTTTTATTTTGATAACCATCGAAAAAAAACGCGAAAAGTAACAAAAATATTGTTTCGAATTAAAATTGGAAATGAATGGTACATAATGAAGCGTAAGACAGGATTCGTGCAGTTTAAGGTTTCAAGATCCCGTAAAAATGCAAATGAAATGCGTTATATAAAAGATAATTTTGATTTCAAGTTTGACTATTTTCTCCGTTTAAAATAAGCGCGTGTCTTAGCATATTTAATAGAAAGGTGACATCAAATAGTCCTGCTCACAACTGCTGTAGAATAAAATAAAACTAAAAAACAAAAAACAAAAAAACGAATGGAATTTGAATCCTTTATCCCTTCCAAAGTTAAATATGCTTGATATAAGCACTTAATTACTTAACGCATTAACCGATAATATGATATCAATAAAACAAATATACTGATTTTATAATTTTACATTTATGTGCTTCGATTTAACATACAGCGCCCAAAACAGCAATGACCACACGTGGATCAAGAATGCTTAATTGTACGCTTGTCTTCAGTTTCGCCTGGCTATATATTACCAACAAAATCCGAATATTTCTAGTTATTTAAGACCCCATAAAATGAAAGCGCTGAAGGCGTAGAAAGGTGGGAGGACGTATGGCAAAAATGAAAAAAGTGTGTAGTGTGAACAGTAATAAAAGCGTGATGAATATTGGCACAACAGTTCCTGTTGGTGTGTCTCAAAACTTGAAAGCGTCAGTGGATGTGAGAGAGTGAAAATGGTGTTGATAATAGAAGTGCGGTTTAAAGGTACACATAAATATTTACCATAGGAAGACAATATCAATCATACACCCGAAATTGGATTGACTCGTATCCAATTTTAGTTTGCATGACACAGATTTAAAGGTTTTAAGGCAGACACCATGGCCAGTTATGATAAGGTATAAAATATAACATATGACGAAGAATGAAGAACTATTGTTTGCACAAACTAGTTATAAATGGCGAAAAGACAGGCATGCTAGTATGAAATGTCAAACGATTAAATATCGTGATCAAAATAATGATGTCCAAAGAGATTAATACATAAACATAAATTACTTTAGCTTGTTGTGTTTTAAAATGCTTGAACACATCTGTATAACACATCCTATAAACGTATAAAATACCTTAGTTTCAACTGAAGCAATATGAATAAAGATAATGAATACAACCTAAAGTATGTTGTTTATCTAAAACGTAAGGCTGCCAGTGTCACAGTAATACATTTTTGTTAAACTGCCGATTCTTGAAATGGGCGGAGGGAGGGGGGGGGGGGGTCTGTCTTACAATAGACATACCTCTTATATAGCTAGACATGTCCTAACATAACAAATAGTAATCATAACATTTCTACTTAGAACGACAAAAGAAAACAAAAATCACTTAAGGAGTACACTTGATAAGTCGTACTATATAACATTATTGACGTAAAGTTGGATAAAATACGTTCAATATTGACCATGAACCTGTGTAGCTTACTATGTTTTATTTATCTTTGTTCCGACATCTAATAGACTATTGCTGCACATAGGTTATATCAACATCAAAGTCTACAAGTTCACGGAACTTTAGTACTCAAATAAATTAAATGAAAAAAAAGTTGCTTGTACTTTGCGTTTATTGATAAACCTATAAAATTGGAACTATTGCAGATTCCTTTTGTTATAAATGAAATTGTCAATTTCAAATTCACCAAATTAATTTTTCGAATTAAAATATTTGTTTAGTTATTTTATTAACTGGTAGGTATTAAATATAAAGTTAAACCAATGACGGTTTATTTAGCGGTTGTCTTATTCAAAATCCGATAACACTTTACTCAAAATAAATACGGAGGTTTCACACAGCAATTTAATGAGGTGTTCAGCAATAACAAATACAAGTCATGACACAATACCATTGTCAGTGGATAATAAGAAATGATATCAGGCCATATTTCAATGTCAATGCGGCCCTTTTAAGACGATTTGGTACATGTATCTCTTTCAAAATGATTGGAGAGTGTAAACCTTCTCAGTTGTATAATTAAATTGGATATAAAATAGTTTATATTTGACTGATTAAATTAAAATGTTTAAATTATTAATTATACATTTAATAAAATAAATTATATTTATTTGTTTTATCTTCTTTCGTCACAAAAGAAGATCTGGTTATACTTATGACAATGGCATGTTTATATAAAAATTGTATAAAACGTTAGTCTGAGGGGTAATACATTATTATGCAAAGTATCAAATATTATGTCTAAAATTATGTTTTAATAATATGAGTTTTTATCATCACTTCATTGATACACGTTTTAACCTTGGCACTTTTATGAGATTTGAAGTAAATAATCGCTGGTTCAACATGAAAAATGCTGTTGTGTTATGTTATGTATTAAAATAAAATTAGAGAACGAACAATGATAAAAATAACAAACAACAGCAAGACCAACATTAAGTGATGTTTGTATTATTGTCCATGAATTATATTTACAATTTAAATGTAAGTTGTTGTTTGTTCAGCTCCATAGAATGGATTGTGGCGCACGGGATAAAGGGTAAATCTCGTTAAGTCCTCTGTCGTGATTTTGTTCTTAAATATTTACGTATTACTTTATAGGAAAAACAATAACGGCGGCGTTACTTTTCTTTAAAACCCGCACTACTCCCGTAGCCCTTAACTTGCCTGACATGTACAATTCATAAACCATTTAAATTCAGGAATTTGTTTATAACGAAATGCTTTTGTCAACTATTTAAGTGGGACACTAGATGCATTCCGCAAGAGGATCAGTCATAAGGACGCGCCATGTTGCTGAATCAAATGATCCTGACAATTTCAAATTTAAAACGTAGCATATTTTTACTTTTAAGGGGTTTTTACTTATAAAGGTTGGTTCAATGATGTGTCAGTTTTGTCATTTTCGGCAAGTCCCCTGGGCCAGATGCTTCATGTGTTGATTGTGTGTGTTTATATAGGTGTTAAGATGGCTTTATGATTGATACACCCTGATTTGGAGTCATTCTCATAACACAGTGTGTCAAGAGTTAATGGAACTTCAATACCGATTTATTACCTTTTAAATATCTTTTACAATATGCTGTCTTTATGAGAATCAATATCGTTATTTAAACCAGAAGGTATCCTAAAAATGGGAATGTCTTGAAAACTGCTGGAAATTTAGTTCTCCTTAAATGCTTTTAGGTTGTTACAAATAAATAATTCAACCAGTTTTAACATGATCTAGTTAATGAGATGCAGTTTTAGGCACGCTTGGCCTGTATAAACTGCATGTACGTAATTTATTTTATTGAAAATATAAACCAATAAATTCATGAAAGAAAACATATTAATAAAAAGTAATAATAACAGTATTATGGAAACAATATCAATATGTGAAATTTAAGAATACCTCTTTGAAATTAACAATATGACAAACGGCAAATACAACTAAGTTATTTTTTATTACTATAATTTATAAGATTAACTTATTACTTTTACGATATCTTTATTAGTAAAGTAGAAATGTTTATTTAGCTGTATACAAATTTAACACATTTTGCTTTTTAAGGAATACTCTATGAGTATGTTGTTTACATTCATGGCGAATTGTTACGTATATTTAGCAAATGTGTTTGATAATGGGTAGGTTTTTTTAGTGTTAATATTATTCTTTTGCACATTTTATATATTGCAATATTCCAAGGACCTTTTATCTTATTTAATTTAACACATACACATTTGAGCTGTGTTGTAATTGCATTTAATTATATACAGTTTTAAAAAGTTTTATGCAAAATTTACTCTCGACACTTAAAAGAGACAAATTAGATTAACGAGCGTCGCATAAATTCCGAAAATGCTTAGATCTGGAAATTCCTGTAAAGTTCATTAACGTAAGATTATAATAGTATTCATAACAGCATCGATCGCGAACGAGGTTAGGATGTATTATACGCAATAAGGCACGGTGTAAAATTTGTCATTCAGGTGATAATATGGCTGAGACGCTATGTATGTAACCATCCTTAGGGTACGGCCATGATTTACTGCATAGCGTGAACAGAGAGATAAACATCGATTTCAAATTATTCTGTGCCAAAATGATGTTCGCCGTCTCCGCAACTTTCGCGATCGAGGTACATGTATTAATTATGTACGACGTACATTGAGCACGAATAACGAACCTGTAACGGAACCAAAAGACATCAGCGAATGTATAACTTGACCATTGGGTGTGTAAGGGCTAAGTAAAGGATGAGTATGGATAAAACATGCGTGAACATGGCAATGGACGTTAATGAAAACGGAAATTTAAATACCTGTATTTTCAGTGCAGTTTATATCTTTCATAAAATGATCGACATCATCATAGACACATGAGAAACGTAATATTACTAAACGTACAAGAATACAATGAACTTATATAGTATTGTGTGCTTATATCACAAAAACCAAAAGGCCAGACCGAAATATATTGTTATGGACTGCAGATAAGAGACATGGAAACGATATTTGCAAATATGCTGTATATGTATCCTTAATCAAAATAGTATCAATGTGACTATAATATATAACAAAAGGGCAGGTAGTGTTACATGTATTTCCCATGATTGGTGTCTGTTTTTTGCATGTCTTCAACTTATCCAATAATTCACAGTATATCTACTGACATCCCATTGTTATCCGTTCTTGTCCGTTAGGTGTACGGTAATTCTCCGAAACACACAAGGGTTTCCGTTTACAAAACTGCTTTAACGAACATCACCGGATGCGAAACTAATGTACTCGACAAGAACAATGGATCCATACACAGCGCACGAGTTCAGGATAAAACGAATAACCACCAGATAACTACAGGGTAACATCACCGGAAAACTACAGGATAACATCATCGAAAATGAACGGATTTTACGAATGAAAAACAGAATGGATGAAATTGGATACGAACGAATATTATTCGTTATTCACCCGTATATTACCATACTGTTACGCTTTTAAATAAAGGAATAAAAAGTTGGCAAGGAGGGAAAAGCAAACGGTGTGAAGTTTGACAAAGAGGAAACAAACTGGTAATATTGCCTACAACTTACACCTTTCAAACACATCAGCACATGCATCTCACTTAACCGAGGACAAGATAACGAAGTTTCATAGTACTTTCTTATATTTTGTTAAATTTAATTAAATTATTTTGTCTTAAATTGACGTTCATGTAATTCATTCAAGACAAAAATGTAAAACAAATTTAACTAGGAAATGTAACAAACGCGATTCTCTCTTCTGTCTATTTGAATCAATCGGCTTGTTGATATAAAACTTTCATAATAACTTTACTTCTATTCCAAAATGAAGAAATCGAATAGGATTTATCATCTAATTAACGGTTACTTTTTATTTTACCTCATGAAATATTAATTTAGTGTTTAAACGGTTGAATCTGCTTTTCAAACTGAAAATGAATTTAAATGGATGTATATTTTACGAAATTTGTTGAAATAATTTACCGACTGAGCAAAGTAAGCAGACAATATTCACTTGTGCTGATGTTTAACCCTTCTTTAGACGTACTGAAGCCACGATTACCTTGCCGATAGGCCCTTGGAACTTTGCTAGACAAACACAGGACAAACTAGCATCGCTTATATTTAAAGGTTTGCAAGATGTATGTATTTGGAATGGTTTTAAAGCTGCCAAAATCAGAGTGACTTATATATAAAATTGATGCGTTGTATTGTTAAGAATAATTGATTAAATCCTATTTTTCTGTGGTAATAAACATTGTTTTTCTTATTCGAAAGATTGCTTAAGACTTTGGAAGGAAATGTGAATAGAAACTAAATAAACATATGTACATCTTAAATCAGTTAGTGCCTTTTTAGTTCAAGGGCCACATTAAATGTATATAGGAAATTGTTTTGTATTGTCTTAAAAGTTATTTTTATATTGTATGTGATCTTTATTTGGGAGAGCGAGTGTGCAACTGAAACACGAGGCTTTTTGTTATTGCTTTTCCTAACATTTTTCTATAACGTCTATAATATCATCATCATCATCATCAAATGCTCAGGCCGGGTGGCCCTTGGCACCTTTCACAGTAGCAGACCATTTCTTGCGGTTTTGTGCCTGTCTTATTGCAGTAGCTATAGGAATACCAGTGTCTTTCCTAACTTGATCTTGCCATCTCAGTGGTGGTCTCCCTCTACCGCGATTGCCTTGGAAGTCTTGTATTAGGACAGTTTTGACAAAGCTGTCGTCTGGTCTTCTCGAAATGTGTCCGAACCATTTTAGCCTCCTCATCCTGATGACCTCACTAATGTTTTGGATATTAAGTATTTTCCTTATAGTGATGTTGGTAATTCTTTCAAGCTTATTAACACCTAGAATTGCTCTCAAGCATCTCATTTCGAAGACTTCAAGTTTTCTGATATCTGACGTGGTGACACTCCAGGTCTCGGAGGCATACAGTACAATTGGCAGAATGAGTGAATTGTAGAGGCGTGCTTTCAATTTATTTGTTATTGATAGTTGGTTCCAAATGTTGGTTTTCAGCCTGCCAAAGGCAGATGATGCAATTCCAATCCTTCTTTCAATTTCCGTTGAAGTGTCTGGTATATTACTTCCCAGGAATACAAAGTTGTTAACATGTTCGATTTGGTTGCCATCGATGGTAATGTCTATATCATTTTCTGAGGAAAGGATCTTACATTTAGAGGAGTTTATTTTCATGCCCCATTTCTTGCACGCTGTTTCGAGTGCTTCAGATGATAGTTTCAGCTTTTCGAAAATGCAAGAAATAAGTGTGGTGTCATCTGCATATCGAATGTCATTAGTAAGGTTATTATCCAGGGCAAGAGAACTGTTGGTGTGGCTCCTTAGCTTTTTCATTACAAACTCAAGGAAGATGTTAAAAAGGGTTGGGGAAAGCAGACATCCTTGTCTCACACCAACATTGACTTCAAACCATTCTGTGAGCTGCCCATTGATTGTCACTGCACATTCTGTGGTCTTATACATTTCTTCAATAAGGTATACTACTGTTGGATCAACTCCTATCGCCAACATCATTTTCCAAAGTGCTTTCCTCCAGATGGTGTCAAATGCAAAAGTTAAAATGCAAGGGGACTTTATGTTCGTTGGCCTTCTCAATTAGTTGTCTAACAATAAAGATAGCGTCTACTGTTCCCCTACCAGGTCTGAAACCGAACTGACTCTCACTCATCAGGTCTTCTGCTCTTAGCTTAATTCTGTCTAAAAGGATTTTACAGAACACTTTACCTGGAATGGAAAGAAGGGAAATTGCACGGTAGTTTGCAGGATCTAATTTATCCCCCTTTTTATAAACTGGAGTGACTATCATTTTAGACCAGTCTTTTGGTATGCTTTTATCCTTCCAGGCTGAATTGAATATTTTGACAAGCATTTCACACATTGGTTTCCCCCCCTGCCTTCAATACCTCTGCAGTGATATTGTCTATACCTGGTGCTTTGTGCAATTTCATTCTCTTGATTGCATTTGTTACTTCTTGTATAGTGATGTCTGTGTGTGTCTCTACATTATTAGGTGGATCAGGTAAGGAGTCATAGGCTTCCTCTTCATGTGGAAACTCTGTATTTAGGTGACTCTTGAAGTGCTTTTTCCAGCAATCAAGTATTTCATCAGTGTTGGTGTGGATATTACCCATGACGTCTTCTGTTGCATTGATGGGTTTTTCCTTTTTGCCTTCAAGGCGTCTGACATTCTTAAACAAATTGTGTGTGTTATTTCTCCTAAAATCATCTTCCATGCTCTCAACTAGTTGTTCTAAGTTAGCTTTTTTCTTTGATCTAACTGACTTCTTTACTTGTTTGTTAAGGTCATTATATTGAGCTCGGAGCTGATAGTTGTTTGGCTTTATCATCAGTTCCTTTCTAGCAGATCTTCTTTCATCGCATAGTTTTATGGTTTGTGAATCCAGCCCGTGTACGTGCTTTCGCTTACTAATGCCAGCAATTTCCTGCGTTGTCATATTTACTGTGTCTTTAAATGAGCAGTAGAGAGTGTCAATGTCATTTTGCTCAGAATCACTAAGTTCACTGAAACGGTTTTTAAGACATAATTCAAAACGTCTTGTTAATGCGGGGTCGTTTAAGAGTTTGTCAACATCAAACCGTTTAGTATGGGAGGGTTTCTTTCTCAGAGGCTGACCTGTGGAAATGGTTAGGTTTGCAATCACAAGGAAGTGGTCAGTATAGACGTCGGCGGAGTGGAATGCTCTAGAGTTTGTTATCTTGGTTCTGAGACTATCTTTGACAATAATATAGTCTATTTGGTTAAAAGTAGCACCGTCAGGGGAAAGCCAAGTTGCTCGTCTCTTGTTCTTGTGCCTGAATATGGTGTTAGTGATTACAAGGTTGTTAATAGAACAAAATTGTAATAGGTTGTTGCCTCTTTCATTAGATGTGCCTAATCCATATTTACCAACTACTTCGGGCCAGTTTTCATGTGAGTTTCCACCTACTTTTGCATTAAAATCTCCCATCAGGATGATATTTGCTTTCTTATTGGTGTTATTAACAATAGATTGTAATTGGTTGTAGAAGTCTTCAATCGCACTCTCATTATATGTGCTGTCTGGGGCATAGACTTGAATGAAGGTGAATTCCTGTGTGTCAAATTTAAAGGTGGCACTAATAATTCTCTCAGAATGGCATTCATAGTGAGTGAGTTGTTGGAAAACGGTCTTATCAATTATGAAGCCAACCCCTTGCCTACATGTGGTGTCTTTTCTTGCTGAGTGTATCACCACATAGTTGCTTTTCTCAAAGGCTTCTTCTACATCTTTATTCCAATGTGTCTCAGCTAAACCAAGGATCTTCAGGTTAAACCTTTCCATTTCCATAACCACTTGTTCAAGTTTACCATCAACATTCAAGGTTCTCACATTCCATGTAGCAATAGAGGAGAGAGAAGAAGTATCCTTCTCAACCGGGAGATTCTTAGCACCCTCTCTCTTTCGAGTGCCCGGGACTGAGGGCCGTGATTTTGGTGTTGCCATTGTGGAAGGTAAGTCGCTGTTTACTTGGGCACTCGCGAGGACTTCCCAAGGGTGTTTTTATCGAGACACCATCTCTATCTAGCTGGCCGTTGACTCATTGATGAGTTCATCCGCCCTTTGACAGGTATTATTTTTAGTCCTGCTGGGCTGCTAAAATCCCACTCCAGTCAAGGAGGAATCGGTTTAGTCGCCGACCATTCGACCCGCGACAGGTTGTACTGGGTTACGTGGTACCAGTAGCAGGTTTCAAAAAAAAAAAAAAAACCTGACCTGACATATAATATATTCATTTCTATATAGCTTCTTGCATTGCTACATAAAATTAGACAATTAATTTAAGTGCTTATAAGTTTAATTGATAAATCTAGTCAAAGTTAGCGACGTCGGTGATGTTTGAGGAGTTGATTGGCCTGCGACAGGATCAAATAACTGCCACATCATAGTTTTGACTTTATTCCGCTGTCCATGTGTAATGTGTTAATCCGTATGAAGGAGATTATCACGTGTCAAACAATTGTTATTTCGCTTGTTTGAAAAAGATGCTTGAAGATCTTTACTGAAATAATAATATTAAAGACAACTTGAATTCTTAGAAAAAAACTCATTTGTAATTGATGTCAATGTTGAACAATAAAATCCCAAGTATAAAGAATAAAACGTAAACAATAAATGTACATGTTACCACACATGTTTCCACACATAATCCCAAATATTCATTTTATAGTTCATACTTTTTAAATGTTTATACAAAATTGTTAAGAATCGGGGTAGCATGAAAGCACATTTTGCTGAGAGAAAGAATATAAGTAGAGAGAAAATAAAAAAAAAAAACATTCAGAGAAAAATATGGCTATTTTGTACATTTGTTTACATGAAAAGCAGACATCAGCGCAGTTAGCGTGCCTCAAAGGCACACATCTTCTTACACTATCTACAATATTTCTAATTTAGTTCGTATAAATAGCTTTGATTCAAGCGTAAGTTTGTTTTGAAACATTCATTATGTATAATGAAATATCCCCCGCCTCGTGAACAACTGTCTATCTTAGTCAAACCATGGACTGGCAATCGAGAAAACATGGAGAAATCTGATTGGCAGAAAGCCCTGTCAGTCATTACCTGAGAAAACGTCAATTTAATAAAATTAATAATATAATATTATTGCAGAATAATATCTGCAAAAGCAGAAGTATCACTGGATACCATCCACTTCATTGTCGCAAAGTTCTGGATTCCCTCTACATATTACATGGCCATCTAGGCAGGCGGTAAACATTTGTACATAAGATATAAAAAAACTTCGTTAAGAAAACGGGGGACGTAGACATGTTTAAGTTATGTTATACACTGAACAACACTGAACAACATGTACTTAATATGGATTACCCAAATATTGTTTCATATGAATATTTGTCACCCTGACAACACCTATCGCAGTATTTTGCTTTAAAGCTGGGAAAACATTTATACAATAACAACTATTTATTACTCATTTATCTTTACAGACTAGTCATCATTTCTTTTGTCACACCTTTTCCATTATTATATGTTACCCCGTGTAGCAGGTTGTAGTTTTGTTTTGCAGCCTGAGTAGATTTGACTTAAAATCTGATGTGAAGGGCCTTGTGAATTAAGACTGCTTATTGACTGAAACATCTTTTATCAACTGTTATGTTTACTTCGATGAAATCGTTTCCGCTTGCAATTCGTCAAGGCCGCCATAACGACCCATGTGGCAAGGCTTCTAGTCGTCCGAATGACGCTTATGTACCCATCATGCATACTTAACTGGTTTCAAAATTTTATTTTAATGTGTTTTTGTTTTGTTTAAAAGGAAAATGTTCATGTTGGAAATATATAAACAATTATGCGACCTTCCTTGTTTAGCGTTTCGATGGCAACACTGAATAGAGGCAACGATGAAATGGGACGACGTTTTATAACTGGGTGATTATAGCCTTCATTTTATCCGTTTTCAAAGTCACCTTAAAACCGAATGAACCTTTGGAAAACCATTTATTTGATAGTTGAAGATTATTGCGAATGGTGCGCATACGTTAACACGTTGCGTTTAGAATCTAGATAGTTTTAGATCAGTTTTTTATAATAGTAAGTCTTCATTTTGCTACATGTAACATACTACATAAAAATGATCCTATGTTTAGTTGAGGTCAATATTATCAAACTATCAGAATGCTTCAAATTCAAAGGGTATATAACATAACAAGTAAACACTTTTATGTTGAGGCCGATATGTAGTTTCGCGGACCTGGTTAGTGTGATATCGACCTCTGACTTTTCGTCGGGCTGAAAAGAGAAAGAATAACAGTATCTAGAAAAATTATAATATCGTTAGCTTTATAATATTGTTGGAGGTAAAATACCTACTGTATTTACTCTATCTCTTTAAATGATACGTAATGCAAAGCGATTGCCATTAAAATGATTAATTAAAACAATGTTGCATGTTTGTTGAGTTGTGCAAAACACTAGCATTATTTTATGAACATTGTTTCCGACGATATTGAACAAAAACGGTTTAACTTAGAAAATAGTCCTACAAAATATTGACTGTGAGTTTTATATGTATTTTTCATGCAAAGGTTTTATTTAGTTAGTCATATATATTATTAGAGACATTGATCTAAAAGAAGCTAAAATAACATAATAACTGTTTCGTTAGTTATAATAGCGACACAGAATTATGAATGTTTATTTCAAATAAAATATACAGTTCAAATGGAAAATACGACAAGTCTACTTAAATTTTCTGTAAAAATAAAATATCTTCATATATGAGCTTGTTTACTTAATTCAGAGTTAATTTTACCACAAATAAGCGTCTGAGTTGTAACTCGATTGTCTTCAGAAGAACCGACAGACTACCGTGGGACATATATATTTTATCATAGTTCACTAGGTTACAACTTTTTGATTTCTCATACAATATACGTAATAAAGCTGTCCCTGGTGCTTTCGCTTAACTATTTTCACATTAAAAGCAGACACGCTGTAATAATATCATTGCTGGCTGACACCTCTTGAGGGCGTGACGGATGTTTAGCGAATCTGAAGAAAAAGTAAAAAGTCAATCTCGTATATTGTCCATCAATATCGAAATTTCCTGATTTTTCCCCGCATTTATTACAACCTTCAGACATACTGTTTCCTGTTCTGATTTTGTTTCAATACATGATTCATTGTAAACAACCGTCATAAATAAAAGCTTTAAACTTGGCTTTAGTGTTGTTATAACAGAAAGAAATATTTCGTAACAGATGTTTGAACGATGTCTCCAGGTCTTCATTTTCATTGTATCAATATACGCACTGATTTGATACATGTATGACTGGCAATCTAATCAATTCTACTCAAGCTAAATACAGCGGTCCGTAATTCTATATTGTACCTATAGTAATGTATCTGTAATACAATTATGTTGATGGTTTTGACACCGTATATTGCTCGTCGGTGAGTTATGAAGCGCTGACCTCCATTCCATGTGCATGTACTCAAAGGTAAGATAAAATATGTCAGTTTGACCAAATTGTTTTATTTTTGTTAAT
Source organism: Sinonovacula constricta (assembly GCA_007844125.1). Taxonomy (NCBI): domain Eukaryota; kingdom Metazoa; phylum Mollusca; class Bivalvia; order Cardiida; family Solecurtidae; genus Sinonovacula; species Sinonovacula constricta. Next base: position 25,963,982 of record CM017558.1, on the reverse strand, counting down.
CTCCCCGGCAAAAAGCTTAAAATTTATTTGACCGCCTTTAACATTACTACAACCAGTATGCCCACACCGTGCATACTTGTAAGACGTTTCTGTATTCTGCCAAGAATTCATTGTATTTCTAAAAAAAAAAAAAAAAAATCTTCCTCACCCGAATACAATGCGGACATTTTTATTGCGTAACTACTTCCTTTTTAATCAGGTCACAACTTAAATTTAACAATACACCACCAGTAGGACTTTTTTGTTTCAAAAAATATAAATTTTCTTTTCGCTATGTGCACTCTAGAACCCCAGCAGGAGAAGCGATGTAAGATCTCTGTAAAACCGGTTTTACCCTTATGTACTTTATGGACTGACCGTGTCTAGGCGATAACTGCTGGCATTGCGATCGTTCTACTTTGTTTAATGGCTGGTCACAGTTTTATTGAACATTTCACTGACATGTGAATACCATTTTCTGGTGTTTTAGATTTTAATATGATATATTCCTATGTTCATAGGTTTTACCATATTGTCTTATTGTCATCTATGTTGAACCACTAACCCCACACTTACATGTATTCATTATTTCTTAGATTTCATCCACACATTAATAGATTCAATTAAACACAGCTGTAGCGTTTTACACTGATGCAAATATTAAAGATTAACTAAAACATCATATTTAAAACGATAAAATGCCTTTCGAATATGCTCATTTGCCCATTTGCCATAATAAAATGTTTTACAATGGATTTGTTTGACAGTTTACTTATCTTTCCGTATATTCTAATGTTTGTTTTGCAAACATGCATGTTACAAAATAACGTGCTTATTTTTCCTAAATATTAAAGGTAAATGAAATGTTCCTGTACCATATGTGCACAAAGATATCAATATATGACAGCCGTCTAGAATCTTGTTGGTTTTAGTCAGATTTACAAAACACAGTGGTTTTACAGATTCCAAATTCAGCTATTCTAAATAAAGCAACAAAGAATTGGCGGCTTACGTTTGTACGGCAATTTGGAAAAAATAACAAGAAACAGAAATCAACAAGCCAACAAAAAGAAACAAAATAAATAAATAACATAAAATAAATGCAACAACAAAACTACACTAGAAAAGTTACCAGATGTTTCACTAATGAAGTCCTTTTCCTCATCCTATAGTGTAAACACATGAATGCGAAATCTTTCGAAAGATTTTTGTCGCATAATTGTATCCTTTGGACATATAATTAATCTTTCGTTCATAAGCTATCGTAATAATATGCTATACAGTCATATTCAATAGTTTTCTGATAATTACTATTTCGTGAATCATACATGAAAACGTAATACAAATCTTCTCAATATCAAATAAAAGTTGCGTATTTAAAATTCTCCACAGAAACATCAAAATGACATCAAAATGATGTTTTCTTCAGGGAAATATGTGCTTCTTAAATCTGATAAACCAACGTGAAGAAAAACTAGTTAGAGATTTCTGAGATTGTACTTAAGATCAGATAAATCACATAAAACATATTAAAATTATGCAAATAACAAATATATGACATTTGCAGATATCTGTTAAATCAATTATGCCGTTTCAAAGTTAATATAAGTACATATTCCAACAAAACCACTAGTCAGTGTATTTAAGGTTATTTTATAACAGAAATACATATTTGTTAGGTTTGAACTGAATGTTGTTGGTGGTCTAAAAGAAACCGTTTATAACAAAGCAAAGTAAGGACATGCCTGTAAACATTACCAACATTACTAAAATGTTGCTGTTATTTAATTATTACATGTACTGCTAAAGCGATCCTTACTTTATACTGGGTTGTAAACAAAGGATATATATATATACGGTGTGCGCTAATGTAGACTCTGGAGCTCCTGCGCATACTTCTGGGGAGGTTTATTACCCTGTGTTATATTTTGATCAACGTATTCTGATCTGGTGTTTTAGCTTAGGATTCAAACATTTTAAATCATTGGCTGTGAATAGATTTGTAAGCATGCAATGAATGATATAAATGACAAGTACAGCGTTATCCAAGATATACATTGATATTTTAAGTAAAAAGCATGCTCAGGAAATATAATGCGGTATAAATGAGAACAATCAATGTTATATAGCCTTGAAAAAAACCAATAGACAAAACCGTTTACTAGATTGTATTTTAGTACGTTTGTGTGAAAGGCGCATAAGCGAAAATAACAAATATCTGTTTCGCTTTATTGTACTAATAATGTTACAGTAACATTATTTGATTATATATTAGGTTCCCTCCTAACATGCGTATGCAAGTAATCTAATCAGAATTTTAACGTAAGATGCTCATTTGAGGAGAAAATATCAACGAAATAAAATTTCGCTGTTGTCGTTGACTAATGGAGGATTGAAATGACTACGAGTTATATCTGGCAAGCCTTAGAAATACAAATTGTTTAGCTTTTTATGCGCATTTTACACTTTCTACAATGTTAGAGAAAGATGAAATATTGCATGTATCCTATCTGAATTAAAAGAAATACGAATCAACCGTATAGAGTAGACTCTATACTAAAATATAGTATATATATATTATACATTACTTTATATATTTTACTACGATCGACAGTTTTCCGAATTGGGTCTCATAGTGTGAGGCTCCGACAAAATAAACTGGCTCTCGTCATGTGCCATTTTCCGTATGTGGCTCCAAAACGAATGCATGGATGCAGCTTAGATACTTATTAACAAAAACTTGATTGTATCGTATAATTAAATCAAATAGGTGATTGAATTGTCAATGTTTATATGCATGGTGTGTCGCTTAAGACGTTTAATGTCCTGTTAAATATTTACGCGCGAAAGTGTGCCCTTTAGGGACATGTACGTTTCAAAGTTTATCATTAAAAGAAAAGAAAAAAACCCTGCACACTTGCACTCTATTGAATAACATATTTGTTTAAATAGTACTGTCTGAGAATCCATTAAGTATATTAACACATCTTCAAAATATTAAAGACTTGCACATTGTCCTTAAGCACATTGTTGTGTTTTGTGTCTGGCTACGATATAGGCTGACAGAGGTTTTGTAATTCAGTTGTCTCGACTTTGGTTTGTTTTCTTGTTGGTTTGTTAAATCTGTTAATTTTTTTTCTACGACATCAAGATGACAGCTGTTCCATTTAATTATCTTATCAATCACAAATCGATTTAATCTGATTGACTAACGACGCTGGCTGATTAAGTTAGTTTCCAGAATTTGAGCGTAACGCCATATTTGGTTAATCTCATTACATTTTCATATTGTAATTAAATGGCATTTTAAGATCTCAAAGGGGCGCGTGGATCCTGAAATAGTTGTGTAAATAGAATTTTGCACTATAATTGAAGGCTTTCACACACAAAAAAAACAAATTAAATGATCTGTGAAATCAAATTAACAATTGTTTCTTTTTCATTTTGTCCCGTGCCTCTACAAATTGACTGGTACTGCACGGAATGTTATCATTTCCTAGTAAACGTGTTTGGAATCTAAGCAATATTCTAATGAATTTGTGGATTGTGCGATTCGATTGTTTGTTCAACAGCTATCCCAGAGACTATAATGTCTTTATTCAGGCTAACGGAAAAGCAAACAGCACAGTTCCAAAGTAAATCAGTTAAACAATAATATTTTAATGACTGGAAACTAACAAATTATGTAAAACTGATACAGCAGAAAATGATAACTGATAAATAACAGTTTAAGACATAATATGTTAAAATGCTGTTACAGCAAGATAACTGGCAGTTTACATTCCACTTGGATAGCTGTATAAAAACAAAATGAATCACAGCGTGTATTTACCTGTCCAATTTATGAGCCTCGTTTAGTCAACTCCATCTATACTTTTATATACAATTTTATCAAACGTTATGTTTCCTTTGCATTTCAGCTTACATAAACAATGGTAAATCACATTTAATATTTTGTAGATTACCACTTGTTTCATAAGACCACATTTAAAAGATGCATCCTATAGTTTGTTTTCATCAAATATTTTCCCGGTTTTGCGAGAAATCTGCCGTTTTTCGGGATTAAACTTATAATTCAGTGTATCAAACACGATCTTGTACACTAACACAATTGTCAAACAGTATAAATTGTGAAATATCACTATGACTGTTCGGTCTTTCCAAATTTATAAACAGGTACGATGGGGTGGGAGCGGTTTCTGCGTAAACGTAGGTCACCCTCAGAGCAGATTAGCCGGATAATGATATAATGTGATCGTACAAATGGGTGCTCACATGTTTTTGATAGATTTAAAATAGCTTACTGTACAGCGTGGCTGTGATCGAAAACCCTTGTTTGCAATGACGAGTGGAGATTTATGCTTTACTTTTTACACAGATTTAGGGCATCAATGGACATTTTGCAGGATTTTTCTTTCAGGCAACAATAACTAATTTTATTTTCTAGGGAAACATGTTTGGTCCAAACAGTCGGGTACCACCTTTAACCTTATACATCAAATAGAAGAACACTGTAAGTCCTATAGGTTACAACAACAAAACTAAAAGGTATGTCGTAGACATACTTAGTGTTGTTACATATTGCCAACACCACCCTACAAGTATGTCTGGACGTCTATGATTTCTGGGCGGCTGTCTCTGGTCGGTCGTAACTTCACACTTACAGCTCCAGACAAGAAAAGTAGCGCCCCGAGACCTATAAATGATAGAGACAAAACTATAAAATAACACGTGTCAGAACGACGGGCAACTGAAACGGACAACCTTTGTCGCCAATAATCAAAACGGTTTCTATTTAAATCTTCCACGAATTTGTGTTTCTATGACAACAGTGCTTCAAGACAAAATGGCAATAGCCTTTTAGGAATATATGTCAAGCAGATATTTTAATCAGAACTTAATGTTACAAACGGCTTAATAGTAACAAAAAATATATTGAAATCATTAATGCTAGTTGGTGAATAATACTGATAAATTGGTATCTTGAATACTACTAAACTTATCTAACGATAGAAAAACGAAATAAAATGACTTTTTTCACTCATTCGCAAAATTTGCGAGTACTTATTTAATACATTACTTTTCTGTGCTAATTCAGCACTGAAATTCCGAGGTATTTCGATATAGGGATAAGGTGTCGTGTCCTTGACCGCGACCAACTCAACGCATTGCTCTGATTACATCAACTTTTTATTAGAAAAAAAGGTCGAGGTGTTTCATCTCAAGAAAACTACGACGCCTGACGTTGTCTTCCGACATGTTTTGTTAACAATTTAAGTGCGAAACGAACACGAGAATTAAATTGACTGTTTGTTTTCAGTTCATTACAGCAAAGTAGACTTTATCCGGTGATATGAGATCAGGAGATTCCAGGCCCAGGGGAGTGCATGTAAGCGACCATTGGCGAACTAATGAACCAACAAGCTGAAATCCAATGTGTAACAAAATATACAATATTACTGAACATATAGTATTCAGTAGAATTTATGAAAAGGAACAACATACTTAATTACTAATTTGGTATATGTATTTGATGTTAAACGTCCAAATTGTTATTAAATCGCCGAGAGAAAATGTTGACTACAATGTGTGCTACATATATACTTTAGAATGAGTTATGTAATCTTACGTCATTTCAATTCACTTGTGCAATTTATATTCTCTTTTAATTGAATATTTATCTCAGCAATTATGCCATTATTTCCATGGGAAAATATTTCTTAATAGTTAATATTTCTTTGATTTTAACAATAAATTTGACAGCCTTATAATTTCGTAGGAATAGAAGTATTCAAGTGCGTTATTCATTTGGCATAACCCATGTGAGATATGAAAGTCCAGCACGGGCTATTTTAAGTACATGTAACAGTGTGGGACTTTCCTACCTAGTCAGTGATTAATATATTATTTTTATAGCATTTATTGCACATGACGCAGAGTTGTTTTAAATATTTCGAATAATATTCTTAAAAAAAACGAGAATATAGTGTATGGTATTGACCTTTAAACTAAAACCAAACTTTATTGTACTTCAAATATTTGTTATTAACATTTTATAAATCGTAACTGCTTATAATGTTAAATATCACTTAAATCTGTTAAATTATAAATACATTGCTATGAATTCTCCAGTTAAATTTAATTGGCAGATCTTATGTAAAACGAAAACTGAATAGAAACGGACATAAGCCACTGGCCCAATACTGTATACTTTTTAAAATTATTATTCATGCACTTTTAAAGAAAAAGGTTTATTTTTGTTTTCAATTTAACTTTGATACCTCGAAACGTGTCTACGCCTTTATTCACAGGTTCGAATTCATATGCTTATTTATGTAATTAAGAAGACTGCGTGATTAAATCCATAAACATCTTTAAAGCCAAGGTTACTTGGAAGTCATTGTTATTTCATGCTTGCGTGATCCACTTTCCTTATAACACATAGATTTTAGCATATCAGGACACGACATACACCAGTGACACACTAACTATGCAGTTATCGAGACAGAAAAAGAAAGCCCTAACCAAAAAATAATATTTTGGAATGGTTAAGATTTCTAAATGTTTCATTTGTCTACAAAACTAGGCATATAGATTGTTGACAATAATTAAAAGTTGTTAGGGTTAATTATATGTATAATACTTAAAATGTCGGTTGTAAAAGCTCAATAGAGCTTATGTTACTTGTTAAAATCGTGCCAAGTCATAATAAAAGTTATCCTATCCTATCCTGTCCTATCCTGTTCCTAATGCATCTTTAGCAATTTGTATTTATCTGAATAAAACGTCACATAATGCTCAAGGTTTTAATGGGATATTAAACATCATCGTATAGAACACGTAGGTACTGTTCAGTTCCAGTTGTGTCAGAAATAACTATCACCCTTAACGGACGCTTAAATAATTGACCTTGTTACTAGGCTTTAAGGAATACTTGAGTTGTAGAGGACAAGGCTGAGATAAAGTGAAAATCTATAACGACTTGTCATGACTACTCTATGGGCTTACAGCTTCTGTTCACGCGACATCAGTGCCATAAGCACGTGTAAATAAAACTCGTATGTCTATGTGTTAATGATGATCATAGAGGAAACAGGTTCATTTGAACTGGACTCATGTAAGATGATGTAGTTTTCTATGTGCCTGCATTCGATGAACAGTGATATTGGTTATTTTTTAATCGTCCCTCCATTATCCAATGGAAGAGCCTTGCCAGTAACTGACTAGTGACACCTTTAAACATGGAACCGATACCCGACTTGCTGATTCAGCACGTTTAATGTTTTAATGATTCAAACGAAGATACCATTTAAGAACTTAAAGAAAGATTTATCTGCCTCGTTAATTACTGTTCAGTAACCGTATATACGTAAACAATGTATGTAAAGTCTATCCCGATTAATTGAATATCAACAATCTTTAAAACATAGATGAAAACTTCACTATCTGTGCCCAATATTTGTTCCTTTACAAGACAATACTTCTAAAGGACAATATCTATGTACTTATATATTAAAGGATCATCAATTTGTTTTACTTACATATTCGGATAATGTGCCCATAACATAAGAACCGACTTCCATTTCATAAGATACATGTAAAGTAACTTTATCATTATATCGCTGTTCTATATATTTATATCAAAGATGCCTGAATTGACGTATCTAATATGTGCAATTTTTTCATGATATATTTTTTTTTCGCTTATCTAAAGTTATCTACGTTTTTTTTTCAATATTTTCTTTAATATTTATAATTAATATTAAGAAATAAAGAAATGGATTGAATTGAACTCATAACCGAGTCTCAACGCTATTCCTAACACACCGGACATGTCGGACCAAGACTCCTATCATCCAACTGACATACCTGACATGTCGTACCACGACTACTATAATCCTACTGACATACCTGACATGTCGTACCACGACTTCTATCATCAAACTTACATACCGGACATGTCGTACCACGACTTCTATCATCCCGCTGACATACCTGACATGTCGTTCTACGAGACTCCTATCATCCCGCTGACATACCTGACATGTCGTTCTACGAGACTCCTATCATCCAACTGACATACATGACATGTCGTACCACGACTTCTATCATCAAACTTACATACCGGACATGTCGTACCACGACTCCTATCATCCAGCTGACATACCTGACATGATGTACCACGACTTCTATCATCAAACTGACATACCGGACATGTCGGACAACGATTTCTATCATCCTACTGACATACCTGACATGTCGTACCACGACTACTATAATCCTACTGACATGTCGGACCAAGACTCCTATACCCTAATGACATACCGGACATGTCGGACTACGACTCCTATCATCCCACTGACATACCGGACATGTCAGACCAAGACTTCTATCATCTCGCTGACATACCGGACATGTTGGACCACGACTCATATCATCCTACTGACATACCTGACATGTCGGACCAAGACTCCTATCATCCCACTGACATACTGGACATGTCGGACCAAGAGTCCTATCATCCTACTGACATACCGGACAAGTCTGACCACAACTTCTATCATGCTACTGACATACCGGACATGTCGGACCAAAACTCCTATATCCATATGACATACCGGACATGTCGGACCAAGACTCCTATACCCTAGTGACAGACCAGACATGTCGGACCACGACGTCTATCATCCCACTGACATACCGGACATGTCGGACCATGACTTCTATCATCCCGCTGACACACCGGAAATGTCAGACCAAAACTTCTATCATCCCGCTGACATACCGGACATGTCTGTCCACGGCTTCTATCATCCCACCGACATACCGGACATGTCGGACCAAGACTTCTATCATCCCACCGACATACCGGACATGTCGGACCAAGACTTCTATCATCCCACCGACATACCGGACATGTCGGACCAAAACTTCTATCATCCCACTGACATACCGGACATGTCGGACCACGACTTCTATCATCCCACCGACATACCGGACATGTCGGACCAAGATTTTTATCATCCCGCTGATATACCAGACATGTCGGACTACGACTTCTATCATCACACTGACATACCGGACATGTCGGACCACGACTTCTATCATCCTACTGACATACCGGACATGTCGGACAAAGTCTTTTATCATCCTATTGACATACCGGGCATGTCGGACCACAACTTCTATCATGCTACTGACATACCGGACATGTCGGATCTAGACTCCTATCATCCCACTGACATACCTGACATGTCGGACCAAGACTCCTATCACCCCACTGACATACCGGACATGTCGGACCAAGACTCCTATCATCTCACTGACATACCGGACAAGTCGGACCACAACTTCTATCATGCTACTGACATACCGGACAAGTCGGACCATAACTTCTATCATCCTACTGACATACCTGACATGTCGGACAAAGTCTTTAATCATCCTACTGACATACCGGACATGTCGGACCACGACTCCTATCATCCTACTGACATACCGGACATGTCGGACCACAACTTCTATCATGCTACTGACATAACAGACATGTCGGATCCAGACTCCTATCATCCCACCGACATACCTGACATGTCGGACCAAGTTTCCTATCATCCCACTGACATACCGGACATGTCGGACCAAGACTCCTATCATCCTACTGACATGCCGGACAAGTCGGACCACAACTTCTATCATGCTACTGACATACCGGACATGTCGGACCAAGACTCCTATACCCTAAAGACATACCGGACATGTCGGACTACGACTCCTATCATCCCACTGACATACCGGACATGTCGGACCAAGATTTATACCATTCTATCATCCCATTGACATACCAGACATGTCGGACCACGATTTCTATCATCCCACCGACATACCGGACATGTCGGACCAAGACTTCTGTCATCCCACCGTCATACCGGACATGTCGGACCACGACTTCTATCATCCCACCGACATACCGGACATGTCGGACGAAAACTTCTATCATCCCACTGACATACCGGACATGTGGGACCAAGAGTTCTATCATCCAACCGACATACCGGACATGTCGGACCACGACTTCTATCATCCCAACAACATACTGAACATGTCGGACCAAGACTTCTATCATCCCGCTGATATACCGGACATGTCGGACCACGACTGCTATCATCCTACTGACATACCGGACATGTCGGACCACAAATTCTATCATGCTGCTGACATACCAGACATGTCGGATCCAGACTCCTATCATCCCACCGACATACCTGACATGGCGGACCAAGACTCCTATCATACCACTGACATACCGGACATGTCGGACCAAAACTCCTATCATCCTACTGACATACCGGACAAGTCGGACCACAACTTCTATCATGCTACTGACATACCGGACATGTCGGACCAAGACTCCTATAACCTAAAGACATACCGGACATGTCGGACTACGATTCCTATCATCCCACTGACATACCGGACATGTCGGACCAAGATTTATACCATTCTATCATCCCACTGACATACCAGACATGTCGGACCACGACTTCTATCATCATACCGACATACCGGACATGTCGGACCAAGACTTCTATCATCCCACCGACATTCCGGACATGTCGGACCACGACTTCTATCATCCCAACGACATACCGGACATGTCGGACCAAAACTTCTATCATCCCACTGATATACCGGACATGTCGGACCAAGAGTTCTATCATCCAACCGACATACCGGACATGTCGGACCACGACTTCTATCATCCCAGCGACATACCGGACATGTCGGACCAAGACTTCTATCATCCCGCTGATATACCGGACATGTCGGACCACGACTCCTATCATCCTACTGACATACCGGACACGTCGGACCACAAATTCTATCATGCTACTGACATACCGGACATGTCGGATCCAGACTCCTATTATCCCACTGACATACCTGACATGTCGGACCAAGACTCCTATCATCCCACTGACATACCGGACATGTCGGACCACGACTCCTATCATCCAACTGACATACCGGACATGTCGGACCACGACTCCTATCATCCTACTGACATACCGGACATGTCGGACCACAACTTCTATCATACTACTGACATACCGGACATGTCGGACGACGACCCCTATCATGCCACTGACATACCTGACATGTCGGACCAAGACTCCTATCATCCCATTGACATACCGGACATGTCGGACCAAGACTCCTATCATCCTACTGACATACCGGACGAGTCGGACCACAACTTCTATCATGCCACTGACATACCGGACATGTCGGACCAAGACTTCTATACCCTAATGACATACCGGTCATGTCGGACTACGACTCCTATCATTCCACTGACATACCGGACATGTCGGACCAAGACTTCTATCATCTCGCTGACATACCGGACATGTTGGACCACGACTCCTATCATCCTACTGACATACCTGACATGTCGGACCAAGACTCCTATCATCCCACTGACATACTGGACATGTCGGACCAAGAGTCCTATCATCCTACTGACATACCGGACAAGTCGGACCACAACTTCTATCATGCTACTGACATACCGGACATGTCGGACCAAGACTTCTATTATCCCTCTGACATACCGGACATGTCGGACCATGACTTCTATCATCCCGCTGACATACCGGACATGTCGGACCAAAAGGTCTATCATCCCACTGACATACCGGATATGTCTGTCAACGACTTCTATCATCCCACCGACATATCAGACATGTCGGACTACGACTTCTATCATCCCACTGACATACCGGACATGTCGGACCACGACTTCTATCATCCTACTGACATACCGGACATGTCGGACAAAGTCTTTTATCATCCTACTGACATACCGGACATGTCGGACCACAACTTCTATCATGCTACTGACATACCGGACATGTCGGATCTAGACTCCTATCATCCCACTGACATACCTGACATGTCGGACCAAGACTACTATCACCCCACTGACATACCGGACAAGTCGGACCAAGACTCCTATCATCCCACTGACATACCGGACAAGTCGGACCACAACTTCTATCATGCTACTGACATACCGGACAAGTCGGACCATAACTTCTATCATCCTACTGACATACCTGACATGCCGGACAAGGTCTTTAATCATCCTACTGACATACCGGACATGTCGGACCACGACTCCTATCATCCTACTGACATACCGGACATGTCGGACCACAACTTCTATCATGCTACTGACATACCAGACATGTCGGATCCAGACTCCTATCATCCCACCGACATACCTGACATGTCGGACCAAGTTTCCTATCATCCCACTGACATACCGGACATGTCGGACCAAGACTCCTATCATCCTACTGACATGCCGGACAAGTCGGACCACAACTTCTATCATGCTACTGACATAGCGGACATGTCGGACCAAGACTCCTATACCCTAAAGACATACCGGACATGTCGGACTACGACTCCTATCATCCCACTGACATACCGGACATGTCGGACCAAGATTTATACCATTCTATCATCCCACTGACATACCAGACATGTCGGACCACGACTTCTATCATCCCACCGACATACCGGACATGTCGGACCAAGACTTCTGTCATCCCACCGACATACCAGACATGTCGGACCACGACTTCTATCATCCCACCGACATACCGGACATGTCAGACGAAAACTTCTATCATCCCACTGACATACCGGACATGTCGGACCAAGAGTTCTATCATCCAACCGACATACCGGACATGACGGACCTCGACTTCTATCATCCCAACGAAATGCTGGACATGTCGGACCAAGACTTCTATCATCCCGCTGATATACCGGACATGTCGGACCACGACTCCTATCATCCTACTGACATACCGGACATGTCGGACCACAAATTCTATCATGCTACTGACATACCAGACATGTCGGATCCAGACTCCTATCATCCCACCGACATACCTGACATGGCGGACCAAGACTCCTATCATCCCACTGACATACCGGACATGTCGGACCAAGACTCCTATCATCCTACTGACATACCGGACAAGTCGGACCACAACTTCTATCATGCTACTGACATACCGGACATGTCGGACCAAGACTCCTATACCCTAAAGACATACCGGACATGTCGGACTTCGATTCCTATCATCCCACCGACATACCGGACATGTCGAACCAAGATTTATACCATTCTATCATCCCACTGACATACCAGACATGTCGGACAACGACTTCTATCATCATACCGACATACCGGACATGTCGGACCAAGACTTCTATCATCCCACCGACATACCGGACATGTCGGACCACGACTTCTATCATCCCAACGACATACCGGACATGTCGGACCAAAACTTCTATCATCCCACTGACATACCGGACATGTCGGACCAAGAGTTCTATCATCCAACCGACATACCGGACATGTCGGACCACGACTTCTATCATCCCAACGACATACCGGACATGTCGGAACAAGACTTCTGTCATCCCGCTGATATACCGGACATGTCGGACCACGACTCCTATCATCCTAATGACATACCGGACATGTCGGACCACAAATTCTATTATGCTACTGACATACCGGACATGTCGGACCAAGACTCCTATACCCATATGACATACCTGACATGTCGGACCAAGACTCATATACCCTAGTGACATACCGGACATGTCGGACCACGACGTCTATCATCCCACTGACATACCGGACATGTCGGACCAAGACTTCTATTATCCCTCTGACATACCGGACATGTCGGACCATGACTTCTATCATCCCGCTGACATACCGGAAATGTCGGACCAAAAGGTCTATCATCCCAATGACATACCGGATATGTCTGTCAACGACTTCTATCATCCCACCGACATACCGGACATGTCGGACCACAACTTCTATCATGCTACTGACATACCGGACATGTCGGACCAAGACTCCTATACCCTAAAGACATACCGGACATGTCGGACTTCGATTCCTATCATCCCACTGACATACCGGACATGTCGAACCAAGATTTATACCATTCTATCATCCCACTGACATACCAGACATGTCGGACAACGACTTCTATCATCATACCGACATACCGGACATGTCGGACCAAGACTTCTATCATCCCACCGACATACCGGACATGTCGGACCACGACTTCTATCATCCCAACGACATACCGGACATGTCGGACCAAAACTTCTATCATCCCACTGACATACCGGACATGTCGGACCAAGAGTTCTATCATCCAACCGACATACCGGACATGTCGGACCACGACTTCTATCATCCCAACGACATACCGGACATGTCGGAACAAGACTTCTGTCATCCCGCTGATATACCGGACATGTCGGACCACGACTCCTATCATCCTAATGACATACCGGACATGTCGGACCACAAATTCTATTATGCTACTGACATACCGGACATGTCGGACCAAGACTCCTATACCCATATGACATACCTGACATGTCGGACCAAGACTCATATACCCTAGTGACATACCGGACATGTCGGACCACGACGTCTATCATCCCACTGACATACCGGACATGTCGGACCAAGACTTCTATTATCCCTCTGACATACCGGACATGTCGGACCATGACTTCTATCATCCCAATGACATACCGGATATGTCTGTCAACGACTTCTATCATCCCACCGACATACCGGACATGTCGGACCAAGACTTCTATCATCCCACCGACATACCGGACATGTCGGACCAAGATTTCTATCATCCCACCGACATACCGGACATGTCGGACCAAAACTTCTATCATCCCACTGACATACCGGATATGTCCGACCACGACTTCTTTCATCCCACCGACATACCGGACATGTCGGACTACGACTTCTATCATCCCACTGACATACTGGACATGTCGGACCACGACTTCTATCATCCTACTGACATACCGGACATGTCGGACAAAGTCTTTTATCATCCTACTGACATACCGGACATGTCGGACCACGACTTCTATCATCCTACTGACATACCGGACATGTCGGACCACAACTTCTATCATGCTACTGACATTCCGGACATGTCGGATCCAGACTCCTATCATCCCACTGACATACCTGACATGTCGGACCAAGACTCCTATCACCCCACTGACATACCGGACATGTCGGACCAACACTCCTATTATCCCACTGACATACCGGACAAGTCGGACCACAACTTCTATCATGCTACTGACATACAGGACATGTCGGACAAAGCCTTAGATTATCCTACTGACATACCGGACATGTCGGACCACGACTCCTATCATCCCACTGACATACCGGACATGTCGGACCACAACTTCTATCATGCTACTGACATACCAGACATGTCGGATCCAGACTCCTATCATCCCACCGACATACCTGACATGTCGGACCAAGAATCCTATCACCCCACTGACATACCGGACATGTCGGACCAAGACTCCTATCATCCTACTGACATACCGGACAAGTCGGACCACAACTTCTATCATGCTACTGACATACCGGACATGTCGGACCAAGACTCCTATACCCTAAAGACATACCGGACATGTCGGACCACGACTTCTATCATCCCACCGACATACCGGACATGTCGGACCAAAACTTCTATCATCCCACTGACATACCGGACATGTCGGACCAAGAGTTCTATCATCCAACCGACATACCGGACATGTCGGACCACGACTTCTATCATCCCAACGACATACCGGACATGTCGGACCAAGACTTCTATCATCCCGCTGATATACCGGACATGTCGGACCACGGCTCCTATCATTCTACTGACATACCGGACATGTCGGACCACAAATTCTATCATGCTACTGACATACCGAACATGTCGGATCCAGACTCCTATTATCCCACTGACATACCTGACATGTCGGACCAAGACTCCTATCATCCCACTGACATAACGGACATGTCGGACCAAGACTCCTATCATCCTACTGACATACCGGACAAGTCGGACCACAACTTCTATCATGCTACTGACATAGCGGACATGTCGGACCAAGACTCCTATACCCTAATGACATACCGGACATGTCGGACCAAGACTCCTATACCCTAGTGTCATACCGGACATGTCGGACCACGACGTCTATCACCCCACTGACATACCGGACATCTCGGACCAAGACTTCTATTATCCCACTGACATGCCGGACATGTCGGACCATGACTTCTATCATCCCGCTGAAGTTCCGGAAATGTCGGACCAAAACTTCTATCATCCCACTGACATACCGGACATGTCGGTCCACAACTTCTATCATCCCACCGACATACCGGACATGTCGGACAACGACTTTTATCATCCCACCGACATACCGGACATGTCGGACCAAAACTTCTATCATCCCACTGACATACCGGACATGTCGGACCACGACTTCTATCATCCCACCGACATACCGGACATGTCGGACCAAGACTTCTATCATCGCGCTGAATTACCGGACATGTCGGATTACGACTTCTATCATCCCACTGACATACCGGATATATCGGACCACGACTTCTATCATCCCACTGACATACCGGACAAGTCGGACCCCGACTTCTATCATCCCACTGACATACCGGACCTGTCGGACCATGACTCCTATCACCCTACTTACATACCTGACATCTCGGATCACGATACGTATCATGCTACTGACATATTTGAAATGTCGGACCAAGACTCCGTCATTCTACACACTACAAGTCATTAGGGCTGTCCGTCATGTAAGGCTTCAGGACTGCCCGTCATGCACCTCTTCAGGGCTGTCAGGCATGCAAGGCTTCATGGCTGTACGTCATGTTAGGCTTCAGGACTGTCCGTCATGCAAGGCTTCAGGGCTGTCCGTCATGTAAGGTTTCAGGGCTGTCCGTCATGTAAGGCTTCAGGGCTTTACGTCATGTAAGGCTTCAGGACTGTCCGTCATGCAAGGCTTTATGGTTGTCCGTCATGCAAGACTTCATGGCTGTCCGTCAGGCAAGGCTTCAGGGCTGTCCGTCAGGCAAGGCTTCAGGGCTGTCCGTCAGGCAAGGCTTCAGGGCTGTCCGTCAGGCAAGGCTTCATGGCTGTCCGTCATGCAAGGCTTTATGGCTGTCCGTTATGCAAGGCTTCAGGGCTGTCCGTCAGGCAAGGAGTTATGACTGTCCGTCATGCAAGGCTTCAGGGCTGTCCGTCATGGAAGGCATCAGGGCTGTCCGTCATGCAAGGCTTCAGGGCTGTCCGTCATGCACGGCATCAGGGCTGTCCGTCATGGAAGGCATCAGGGCTGTCCGTCATGCAAGGCATCAGGGCTGTCCGTCAGGCAAGGCATTAGGGCTGTAGGTTATGGAAGGCTTCAAGGCTGCTCGTCATGCAAGGTTCCAGGACTGTCAGTCATGGAAGGCTTCAGGGCTGTCCGTCATGGAAGGCTTCAAGTCGACCCATCATGCAAGGTTTCAGGGCTGTCCGTCATGCAATGCTTTATGACTATCCGTCATGCAAGTCTTTAGGGCTGTCTGTCATTGAAGGCTTCAGGGCTGTCTGTGATTGAAAGCTTCAGGGCTGTCTGTCATGCAAGGCTTCAGGGCTGTCTGTCATTGAAGTTTTCAGGGCTGTCTGTCATAGAAGGCTTTAGGGCTGTCCGTCATGCAAGGCTTCATCGCTGTTCTTAATGGAAGGCTTCAGGGCTCTCCGTCAGGCAAGGCTTCATGGCTGTCCGTCATGCAAGGCTTCATGGATGTCCGTCATGGAAGGCTTCAAGGCTGTTCTTAATGGAAAGCTTCAGGGCTGTCCTTCATGCAAGGCTTCAGGGCTGTCTGTCGTCATGCAAGGCTTTATCGCTGTCGTTAAATGAAGGCTTTATGGCTGTCATTAATGAAAGGCTTTATGGCTGTCCTTAAAGCAAGGCTTCATGGCTGTCCTTAATGGGTGGCTTCATGGCTGTCCTTAATGGAAGGCTTCATGGCTGTCCTTAATGGAAGGCTTTACGGTTGTTCTTCATAGAAGGCTTCAAGGCTGTCCGTCATGGAAGGCTTCATGGCTGTCCGTAATGGAAGACTTCAGGGCTCTCCGTCATGCAAGGCTTCAGGGCTCTCCGTCATGCAAGGCTTCAGGGCTGTCCTTAATGGAAGGCTTTACGGTTGTCCTACATGGAAGGCTTCAAGGCTGTCCGTCATGGAAGGCTTCATGGCTGTCCGTAATGGAAGGCTTCATGGCTGTCCTTAATGGAAGGCTTTATGGCTGTTCTTAATGGAAGGCTTCATGACTGTCCTTAATGGAAGGCTTCATGACTGTCCTTAATGGAAGGCTTCATGGCTGTCCTTAATGGAAGGCTTAATGGCTGTCCTTAATGGAAGGCTTCATGACTGTCCTTAATGGAAGGCTTCATGACTGTCCTTAATTGAAGGCTTCATGACTGTCCTTAATGGAAGGCTTTATGGCTGCCCTTAATCGAAGGCTTCATGGCTGTCCCTAATGACAGGCTTCATGGCTGTCCTAAATGGAAGGCTTCATGACTGTCCTTAATGGAAGGCTTCATGACTGTCCTTAATGGAAGGCTTCATGACTGTCCTTAATGGAAGGCTTCATGACTGTTCTTAATGAAAGGCTTCATAACTGTCCTTAATGGAAGGCTTCATGGCTCTCCTTAATGGAAAGCTTTATGGCTGTCGTTAATGGAAGGCTTCTTGGCTGTCCTTAATTGAAGGCTTCATGGCTGTCCGTCATGCAAGGCTTAAGGGCTGTCCGTCATGCAAGGCTTCAGGGCTGTCTGTCATGCAAGGCTTTCTGACTGTCCGTCATGCAAGGCTTCATGACTGTCCGTCATGCAAGAATTCATGACTGTCCGTCATGCAAGGCTTCATGACTGTCCGTCATGTAAGGCTTCAGGGCTGTCCGTCATGCAAGGCTTCAAGGCTGTACGTCTTGCAAGGCTTCATGGCTGTCCGTCATGCAAGGCTTCAGTGCTGTCCGTCATGCAAGGCTTCACGGCTTTCCGTCTTGCAAGGCTTCAAGGCTGTCCATCTTGCAAGTCTTCATGACTGTCCGTCATGCAAGGCTTCAGAGCTGTCTGTCATGCAAGGCTTCAGGGCTGTCCGTCATGCAAGGCTTCAGGGCTGTCCGTCATGCAAGGCTTCATGGCTGTCCGTCATGCAAGGCTTCATGGCTGTCCGTCTTGCAAGGCTTCATGGCTGTCTGTCATGCAAGGCTTCAGGGCTGTCCGTCATGCAAGGCTTCAGGGCTGTCCGTCATGCAAGGCTTCATGGCTGTCCGTCATGCAAGGCTTCAGGGCTGTCCGTCTTGCAAGGCTTCATGACTGTCCGTCATGCAAGGCTTTATGACTGTCCGTCATGCAAGGCTTCATGACTGTTCGTCATACAAGGATTCATGACTGTCCGTCATGCAAGGCTTCAGGACTGTCCGTCATGCAAGGCTTCATGGCTGTCCGTCATGCAAGGCTTCAGGGCTCTCCGTCATGCAAGGCTTTAGGGCTGTCCGTCAAGCAGGGATTCAGGGCTGTCCGTCATGTAATGCTTCATGGATTTTTGTTATGGAGGCTTCAGGGCTGTATGCCATGGAAGGCTTCAGGGCTGTCTGCCATGGAAGGCTTCAGGGCTATCCTTCATGGAAGGCTTCAGGGCTTCCCGTCCCATTGTGACTAGTTGAATCTAAAGTGTTGTAAAAATCTTTTGCCATACATAATATGTCTACAATGAATTTATTATTATTTTCACGAAAAATTAGTAACAAATTATTAACCAATTGTAAATGTACACGTATTTTCATCCAAGTCAGGAAATGTTAATTAACCACTGGATTTTGTTGTTACATCAGAAATATAAATTTGATTACTTGCAGAGAAATACTGCACTGCATTATTTGCTTGAATAACAGACACATTGTTACCAACAACGAGAAATTCAGTGAAATGTCTGTCGTGTTAAAAACATTATACATTAATCGAGGTTGTTCTTCTTTTCTCCAGAATTTGTGATGATCAGATGTGAATCGGTGATACCTACCAAACCTATAGTGTATAAAAGGAAGAAAACATTAGCAGTTGTATTTACAGCACACTTGTTTTAAGCAATAATAACCTTGTGCTAAATAGGAATATTCTGAGTTAAAGTTTGACAGGCATATAGCGCTATCAGCTCATGCTTCAAAGAAGCAATTACTAAGAAATATGGAATCTGTAAAAATAAGATAAACAATACCAGCAATGCCGTGGTTTCAATAATTGGTATTCGGAGAAAGGTAATATTACGGTTTCCAACAATATAAGGCTTTAACAGAATGATGTATTTGTTAGAAGGCGGAGTAAGAATTTACCACAAGCGAAGAGATTATATAAGTTCCGTGAAACTTAATGCACAAATCATTACTAAAATGTGTCAGATATGCCATAATATTGCTTTATTACTTATGGAACATCATAATTGATTCGTAATATATTTCGGATTAGAACGTCATAGTTCATTACACGGAAGAAAATTTTGCCCGCAGGAATCATTTTTATATCAATAAGTTTAGAATCACTATGGTCAGTTAATGCTGAAAAGTATGAACGAATGCAATTCTGATCTCTTCGTGAAAAATGATAAACAAAAGTTGTCGTATGGTTGGATGGTTTTAATACCCGTGCATTAACAGTAAAATGTGTTTACGTAAACAATATCAATTTACTTACACAAGTTAAAATACAATTGGCCGTTGGTGCTGCTATACAGAAATGTGCGTATGGCCTTCCTCCATCAAAAATTTAGCCGAACGTCGCTAATGCAACCAAATTTATGGCGGTGCGATTAACAAAAGTATAAAAAACACAACCTGTTGTCACAATTCAAAACACATCAGCTGAAGACATTTTTCTTATCCGGTAAGTAAGAAATAAAAAAGTACTGAATTGTAGTTCTATCAATTTAATTTGTACAATAGGTGTACAAAAGTAGCATTCTCCACTAATTTTACTTTGCTTGCTGAAATGCGGTTTTCATGCTTGTCTGACAGTTTTGATCGAAAAAGGTTTAAATCTTTAACGTTTGGACTCAATTATTTTTCCTCAAATAACCAAATATGTCATTATTACCTGAAAAGATCTTGCAAAATGCGCTTCGATGATTCCCTAGATCAGTATGAACAGTGAAACATAAATTCCCATTCCTCATTGCAAACAGGTACTTCCTACCTGAGCCACGCTGCAGAGATAGCTATTTGTAACTAGGACAACTCACTTTTAAGATTACTTTATATCGTCATCCGGGTAATCCGCTTTGACGTGGGTATCTATTATAAGCAGAGATCAATATCGCGTTTATTTATAGATTTTGAATACTTTAACTTTTTGAGTGTTTTATCGCGATTTGTACTCTCTAACAACAATTTGTGTTTAAACCCGTCTTAATTATACTAAAGTATGAGTTTATACACTCCTAATTCTCCAGAGCAGAAGTAAAATATTGTTACACGAATTCGGTATAGGCAAACTGTCCGATATCACCTTTAACTGCAAAACTAGCATTTCATTATGTATTATTTATTAGAAATAGTGACCAAGCACGATTTTTACTAAGAGAGAAAGAACCTTAACTCTATTGCGGTAAATCTTTACTGATTCTTATTACTCTTACTTATTTTGTATTGTTTTTAATTATTTATTAATATTACTTATTACTTACTCTTACTTTTATTTACCTTGTCGGAAATATGTTAAAAACTACTGGATGGAACACTTCAAACTTGATATAAATGTACCTGGTAATGATTGAAGTGTTGAAACACTAGAAACATAACTCACCCTGCTTACGTTATGCATCTGAGGTTTTGACAAGCTGATATCCCGGTATTCAAAATAGTTTTGAAGAGCAAATCATTATTCTTCCGCTTCATTGTCAAAGCATGAAAAAAGCTTCCAGTTGAAAATGGAAACGAAATGGAAGAGGCAACATGGCTCGTGCCTTATAAGGATTTAAGAGTCTTTTAAAAATGAACATGAGACGCTTCGAACAAAGACGGTTTTAATGTTAGGTTTGACTGTCTTCTGTCCCGTTCAAAAGCACGTGCCGTGGCATAATTGCATGTAGCTGATGGCATGCAGCAAACCGGCTATTAAATGATGTGCTCTTGAAAGAAATCAATTTCAACACAACATCTTTCTACCAAAAGTGTTTTTTCCCTAATATATGCTTAGATTGTGAACTTCAAAATTGTAATTATATACCCTCCACCCCTACCCCATCAGAGAACATACGTAAACTGCAGGTAAACGTGTCTAAATGAGAGTAAATTCTTGATATATCTCATTATAATGCACTTTAGTTTTCGTATTTATACATGTGCGCGATGTTGAGAAATGAGATAACTTTATAATAAATAAGTATATTTAGACAATATACTGTCCGAAAACATTTATTATATGTGTCAAATCAACTATGGTTGATTACCGTACAACTATGTATAAACAAGTGTGTGGTTTATTTTATTATTTTCTATGTGCTTTTTCAATAACCAAGATGAATAATGTGTAAATTTAAATAAAGAACGTAATTTCGAAACAAGAAAACTTGTACTATTTTTATCTAAAGAGTGATATGAGACCCACATATTATTATCGTTCCTGTGCCAACTATTTATCTGTCTTCATTTTGTTTATCACCTATTTTCTAATGTTGCGTTTTCTTCTGTTAATACACACATAATATATAACAGAAATTGAAATTGGATCTCCCGATTTGTCTTAAAATGAGACGACAATTACAAAAATATTCAATAGGGTAAGATTAAACATAAAGGATGTGTATTAAAGCCTTATAGTTCTCAATGCATGTTATGTCGTGTAAACCTTGATGACCCTGGTACAAAGCTACACGTATAGTTTGTTAATCTAACTAATAATTCATTTCCAAAGAAATGAATCCTTTTAAAAGTTAAACAATGTCGCAATCATCTGAGTACCTCACAATTAGTCCATATAGTTGTTTAAACAATGCATTAAAACTCGAATTGTTATAAATAATTCGATGTAACTATAAATTTATGTTATAGTTAAATTTGAAGTTATAGTATCCCATTATATTTCTCAAATTGTCTGTAAATGCATTCTTATTTCTGCATTCGTCATTTAATGTTGCCATAGGACTGCATTTAGCGTCATTTCAGCACGATTTCCATTAATATTGTAAATCTATCTTTCTTATTTATGCAATATGGTCATACTATTCGAATAACAAATATGCAAACATACAATTACAATGAGGATTGTTCGGTTATTCATGTTTTAAATACAATAGAAGCTTTATAGGAAGGTGAAGACTGGAGCTCAAAAAATGAAACAAATTAACAATTCCTCAAATAGAATTGTTAGGTTCTACAATGTTGGAAATGTATATTGTTTATGAAACCACATGCACAAATTAGTGTCAGACGAAATATCCAAGACAGCTACCAAGACAACCGCCAAATTCTAAAAATTAGATATGCGGCAATATATTATATCCAAACATTTGTTTCTGTAACTGCAATCAATTAAAATGTATAGTTTTATGATTTTTCAGTTGTTCTCACAAAACATCTTTTTTCCCCAAAGCAAGTGGAACATTTTCCATATCTTCTATTTGGCTTCGATAACATGTAGAAGCAATCTATTATTAAAACAACATTTGTCCGTTCGAAAACAACATTTGTCGATTTGGTTGTTTATATATTAAAACTTGCAATTATACTCAGAGACCCTGGGCACATCTGTCAGAATAATATGTTTTGCATAGGAATATTCTTGAAACAAACTACCTTTACTTGAGAAAGCAATTGTGCACTGCTGTTCTTTATATATCCCAGGCATCACAGTAATCAGGGAACGTTCCAGCAAGTGGAGAGTGCAGCGCAATCATACACTGTAATTTGTGAAGGGCAGTATTCTTGGATGAACATGATTTCTGTAGGAGAACTAACAATGGCCGGGGGTATTGATTTAAATAAATTGACCGTTTAAAACAGTAGGAAAGAAAACAGTAGATTTTTGTCATTTCCAATAAAGGAACTTGCTGTGTCCACAATATTGCGGGGTCAGAACGTTCCTCAGGTGCTTAAACATTTTGCGACATTCCAGTTACTTGCACTCGTATAAGAGCGAATGGGTCAGACAAAGTCCAGTTACCTACACTCGTATTAGAGTAAATATGCCAGGCAATGTTCCAGTAACTTACATTCGGATAAGAGTGAATGGGCAAGGCAATGTTCCAGTTACTTACATTCGGATAAGAGTGAATGGGCCAGGCAATGTTCCAGTAACTTACATTCGGATAAGAGTGAATGGGCAAGGCAATGTTCCAGTAACTTACATTCGGATAAGAGTGAATGGGCAAGGCAATGTTCCAGTTACTTACATTCGGATAAGAGTGAATGGGCAAGGCAATGTTCCAGTAACTTACATTCGGATAAGAGTGAATGGGCAAGGCAATGTTCCAGTTACTTACATTCGGATAAGAGTGAATGGGCAAGGCAATGTTCCAGTTACTTACATTCGGATAAGAGTGAATGGGCAAGGCAATGTTCCAGTAACTTACATTCGGATAAGAGTGAATGGGCAAGGCAATGTTCCAGTTACTTACATTCGGATAAGAGTGAATGGGCAAGGCAATGTTCCAGTAACTTACATTCGGATAAGAGTGAATGGGCAAGGCAATGTTCCAGTTACTTACATTCGGATAAGAGTGAATGGGCAAGGCAATGTTCCAGTTACTTACACTCGTCTTAGAGTGAATGGGCCAGGCAATGTTCCAGTTACTTACATTCGGATAAGAGTGAATGGGCAAGGCAATGTTCCAGTTACTTACATTCGGATAAGAGTGAATGGGCAAGGCAATGTTCCAGTTACTTACACTCGTCTTAGAGTGAATGGGCCAGACAATGTTCCAGTAACTTACATTCGGATAAGAGTGAATGGGCAAGGCAATGTTCCAGTTACTTACACTCGTCTTAGAGTGAATGGGCCAGACAATGTTCCAGTAACTTACATTCGGATAAGAGTGAATGGGCAAGGCAATGTTCCAGTTACTTACACTCGTCTTAGAGTGAATGGACCAGGCAATGTTCCAGTAACTTACATTCGGATAAGAGTGAATGGGCAAGGCAATGTTCCAGTTACTTACACTCGTCTTAGAGTGAATGGGCCAGACAATGCTCTAGTTACTTACACTCGTATTCGAGTGAATGGACCAGGCAATGTTCCAGTTACTTACACGCGTATTAGAGTGAATGGACCAGGGAATGTTCCGGTTACTTACACGCGTATTCGAGTGAATGGACCAGGCAATGTTCCAGTTACTTACACTCGTATTAGAGTGAATGGACCAGGGAATGTTCCAGTTACTTACACTCGTCTTAGAGTGAATGGGCCAGGCAATGTTCCAGTTACTTACACGCGTATTAGAGTGAATGGACCAGGCAATGTTCCAGTTACTTACACTCGTCTTAGAGTGAATGGGCCAGGCAATGTTCTAGTTACTAACACACGTATTAGAGTGAATGGACCAGGGAATGTTCCAGTTATTTCCACTCGTATTAGAGTGAATGAGCCAGGCAATGTTCCAGTTACTTACACGCGTATTAGAGTGAATGGACCAGGGAATGTTCCAGTTACGTACACTCGTATTAGAGTGAATGGACCAGGCAATGTTCCAGTTACTTACAAGCGTATTAGAGTGAATGGACCAGGCAATGTTCCAGTTACTTACACTCGTATTAGAGTGAATGGGCCAGGCAATGGTCCAGTTACTTAAACGCGTATTAGAGTGAATGGACCAGGCAATGTTCCGGTTACTTACACTCGTACTGGAGTAAATTTGCCAGGCAATGTTCCAGTTACTTACATTCGTATTAGAGTGAATGGACCAGGGAATGTTCCAGTTACTTACACTCGTATTAGAGTGAATAGAACAGGCAATGTTCCAGTTACTTACACTCGTCTTAGAGTGAATGGACCAGGGAATGTTCCAGTTACTTACATTCGTATTAGAGTGAATGGACCAGGCAATTTTCCAGTTACTTACACTCGTATTAGAGTGAATGGACCAGGGAATGTTCCAGTTACTTACACTCGCATTAGAGTGAATGGACCAGGCAATGTTCCAGTTACTTACACTCGTATTAGAGTGAATGGACCAGGGAATGTTCAAGTTACTTACACTCGTCTTAGAGTGAATGGACCAGGCAATGTTCCAGTTACGTACACTCGTATTAGAGTGAATAGACCAGGCAATGTTCAGTTACTTACACTCGTCTTAGAGTGAATGGACCAGGCAATGTTCCAGTTACTTACACTCGTATTAGAGTGAATGGACCAGGGAATGTTCCAGTTACTTACACTCGTATTAGAGTGAATAGACCAGGGAATGTTCCAGTTACTTACACTCGTATTAGAGTGAATGGACCAGGGAATGTTCCAGTTACTTACATTCGTATTAGAGTGAATGGGCCAGGCAATGTTCCAGTTACTTACAAGCGTATTAGAGTGAATGGACCAGGCAATGTTCCAGTTACTTACACTCGTATTAGAGTGAATGGGCCAGGCAATGGTCCAGTTACTTAAACGCGTATTAGAGTGAATGGACCAGGCAATGTTCCGGTTACTTACACTCGTACTGGAGTAAATTTGCCAGGCAATGTTCCAGTTACTTACATTCGTATTAGAGTGAATGGACCAGGCAATGTTCCAGTTACTTACACTCGTATTAGAGTGAATGGACCAGGCAATGTTCCAGTTACTTACACTCGTATTAGAGTGAATGGACCAGGGAATGTTCCAGTTACTTACATTCGTATTAGAGTGCCTGGACCAGGCAATGTTCCAGTTACTTGCACGCGTATTAGAGTGAATGGGCCAGGCAATGTTCCAGTTACTTACTCTCGTATTAGAGTGAATGGGCCAGGCAATGCTCTAGTTACTTACACTCGTATTCGAGTGAATGGACCAGGCAATGTTCCAGTTACTTACACTCGAAAACGAGTGAATGGACCAGGCAATGTTCCAGTTACTTACACTCGTATTAGAGTGAATGGACCAGGCAATGTTCCAGTTACTTACACTCGTATTAGAGTGAATGGACAACGCAATGTTCCATTTACTTACACTCGTAAAAGAGTGAATGGACCAGGGAATGTTACAGTTACTTACACTCGTATTAGAGTGAATGGACCAGGCAATGTTCCATTAACTTACACTCGTGTTAGAGTGAATGTGGCAGGCAATGTTCCAGTTACTTACACTCGTATTAAAGTAAATGTGCCAGGCAATGTTCCAGTTACTTACCCTCGTAGTAGAGTGAATTGACCAGGCAATGTTCCAGTTACTCCCACTCGTACTAGAGTGAATGGACCAGGCAATGTTCCAGTTACTTACACTCGTACTAGAGTGAATGGACCAGGCAATGTTCCAGTTACTTACACTCGTATTAGAGTGAATGGACCAGGCAATGTTCCATTTACTTACACTCGTATTAGAGTGAATGGACCAGGCAATGTTCCAGTTACTTACACTCGTATTAGGGTAATTTTGCCAGGCAATGTTCCAGTTACTTACACTCGTATTAAAGTGAATGGACCAGGAAATGTTCAAGTTACTTACACTCGTATTAGAGTGAATGAGCCAGGCAATGTTCCAGTTACTTACACTCGAAAACGAGTGAATGGACCAGGCAATGTTCCAGTTACTTACACTCGAAAAAGAGTGAATAGACCAGGCAATGTCCCAGTTACTTACACTCGTATTAGAGTGAATGGGCAAAGCAATGTTCCAGTTACTTACACTCGTATTAGAGTGAATGGACCAGGCAATGTTCCAGTTACTTACACTCGAAAAAGAGTGAATAGACCAGGCAATGTCCCAGTTACTTACACTCGTATTAGAGTGAATGGGCAAAGCAATGTTCCAGTTACTTACACTCTTATTAGAGTGAAAGGACCAGGCAATGTTACATTTACTCCTGCTCGTATTAGAGTGAATGGACCAGGCAATGTTCCAGTTACTTACATTCGGATAAGAGTGAATGGGCAAGGCAATGTTCCAGTAACTTACATTCGGATAAGAGTGAATGGGCAAGGCAATGTTCCAGTTACTTACATTCGGATAAGAGTGAATGGGCAAGGCAATGTTCCAGTTACTTACATTCGGATAAGAGTGAATGGGCAAGGCAATGTTCCAGTAACTTACATTCGGATAAGAGTGAATGGGCAAGGCAATGTTCCAGTTACTTACATTCGGATAAGAGTGAATGGGCAAGGCAATGTTCCAGTAACTTACATTCGGATAAGAGTGAATGGGCAAGGCAATGTTCCAGTTACTTACATTCGGATAAGAGTGAATGGGCAAGGCAATGTTCCAGTTACTTACACTCGTCTTAGAGTGAATGGGCCAGGCAATGTTCCAGTTACTTACATTCGGATAAGAGTGAATGGGCAAGGCAATGTTCCAGTTACTTACATTCGGATAAGAGTGAATGGGCAAGGCAATGTTCCAGTTACTTACACTCGTCTTAGAGTGAATGGGCCAGACAATGTTCCAGTAACTTACATTCGGATAAGAGTGAATGGGCAAGGCAATGTTCCAGTTACTTACACTCGTCTTAGAGTGAATGGGCCAGACAATGTTCCAGTAACTTACATTCGGATAAGAGTGAATGGGCAAGGCAATGTTCCAGTTACTTACACTCGTCTTAGAGTGAATGGACCAGGCAATGTTCCAGTAACTTACATTCGGATAAGAGTGAATGGGCAAGGCAATGTTCCAGTTACTTACACTCGTCTTAGAGTGAATGGGCCAGACAATGCTCTAGTTACTTACACTCGTATTCGAGTGAATGGACCAGGCAATGTTCCAGTTACTTACACGCGTATTAGAGTGAATGGACCAGGGAATGTTCCGGTTACTTACACGCGTATTCGAGTGAATGGACCAGGCAATGTTCCAGTTACTTACACTCGTATTAGAGTGAATGGACCAGGGAATGTTCCAGTTACTTACACTCGTCTTAGAGTGAATGGGCCAGGCAATGTTCCAGTTACTTACACGCGTATTAGAGTGAATGGACCAGGCAATGTTCCAGTTACTTACACTCGTCTTAGAGTGAATGGGCCAGGCAATGTTCTAGTTACTAACACACGTATTAGAGTGAATGGACCAGGGAATGTTCCAGTTATTTCCACTCGTATTAGAGTGAATGAGCCAGGCAATGTTCCAGTTACTTACACGCGTATTAGAGTGAATGGACCAGGGAATGTTCCAGTTACGTACACTCGTATTAGAGTGAATGGACCAGGCAATGTTCCAGTTACTTACAAGCGTATTAGAGTGAATGGACCAGGCAATGTTCCAGTTACTTACACTCGTATTAGAGTGAATGGGCCAGGCAATGGTCCAGTTACTTAAACGCGTATTAGAGTGAATGGACCAGGCAATGTTCCGGTTACTTACACTCGTACTGGAGTAAATTTGCCAGGCAATGTTCCAGTTACTTACATTCGTATTAGAGTGAATGGACCAGGGAATGTTCCAGTTACTTACACTCGTATTAGAGTGAATAGAACAGGCAATGTTCCAGTTACTTACACTCGTCTTAGAGTGAATGGACCAGGGAATGTTCCAGTTACTTACATTCGTATTAGAGTGAATGGACCAGGCAATTTTCCAGTTACTTACACTCGTATTAGAGTGAATGGACCAGGGAATGTTCCAGTTACTTACACTCGCATTAGAGTGAATGGACCAGGCAATGTTCCAGTTACTTACACTCGTATTAGAGTGAATGGACCAGGGAATGTTCAAGTTACTTACACTCGTCTTAGAGTGAATGGACCAGGCAATGTTCCAGTTACGTACACTCGTATTAGAGTGAATAGACCAGGCAATGTTCAGTTACTTACACTCGTCTTAGAGTGAATGGACCAGGCAATGTTCCAGTTACTTACACTCGTATTAGAGTGAATGGACCAGGGAATGTTCCAGTTACTTACACTCGTATTAGAGTGAATAGACCAGGGAATGTTCCAGTTACTTACACTCGTATTAGAGTGAATGGACCAGGGAATGTTCCAGTTACTTACATTCGTATTAGAGTGAATGGGCCAGGCAATGTTCCAGTTACTTACAAGCGTATTAGAGTGAATGGACCAGGCAATGTTCCAGTTACTTACACTCGTATTAGAGTGAATGGGCCAGGCAATGGTCCAGTTACTTAAACGCGTATTAGAGTGAATGGACCAGGCAATGTTCCGGTTACTTACACTCGTACTGGAGTAAATTTGCCAGGCAATGTTCCAGTTACTTACACTCGTATTAGAGTGAATGGACCAGGCAATGTTCCAGTTACTTACACTCGTATTAGAGTGAATGGACCAGGCAATGTTCCAGTTACTTACACTCGTATTAGAGTGAATGGACCAGGGAATGTTCCAGTTACTTACATTCGTATTAGAGTGCCTGGACCAGGCAATGTTCCAGTTACTTGCACGCGTATTAGAGTGAATGGGCCAGGCAATGTTCCAGTTACTTACTCTCGTATTAGAGTGAATGGGCCAGGCAATGCTCTAGTTACTTACACTCGTATTCGAGTGAATGGACCAGGCAATGTTCCAGTTACTTACACTCGAAAACGAGTGAATGGACCAGGCAATGTTCCAGTTACTTACACTCGTATTAGAGTGAATGGACCAGGCAATGTTCCAGTTACTTACACTCGTATTAGAGTGAATGGACAACGCAATGTTCCATTTACTTACACTCGTAAAAGAGTGAATGGACCAGGGAATGTTACAGTTACTTACACTCGTATTAGAGTGAATGGACCAGGCAATGTTCCATTAACTTACACTCGTGTTAGAGTGAATGTGGCAGGCAATGTTCCCGTTACTTACACTCGTATTAAAGTAAATGTGCCAGGCAATGGTCCAGTTACTTACCCTCGTAGTAGAGTGAATTGACCAGGCAATGTTTCAGTTACTCCCACTCGTACAAGAGTGAATGGACCAGGCAATGTTTCAGTTACTTACACTCGTACTAGAGTGAATGGACCAGGCAATGTTCCAGTTACTTACACTCGTATTAGAGTGAATGGACCAGGCAATGTTCCATTTACTTACACTCGTATTAGAGTGAATGGACCAGGCAATGTTCCAGTTACTTACACTCGTATTAGGGTAATTTTGCCAGGCAATGTTCCAGTTACTTACACTCGTATTAAAGTGAATGGACCAGGGAATTTTCAAGTTACTTACACTCGTATTAGAGTGAATGAGCCAGGCAATGTTCCAGTTACTTACACTCGAAAACGAGTGAATGGACCAGGCAATGTTCCAGTTACTTACACTCGAAAAAGAGTGAATAGACCAGGCAATGTCCCAGTTACTTACACTCGTATTAGAGTGAATGGGCAAAGCAATGTTCCAGTTACTTACACTCGTATTAGAGTGAATGGACCAGGCAATGTTCCAGTTACTTACACTCGAAAAAGAGTGAATAGACCAGGCAATGTCCCAGTTACTTACACTCGTATTAGAGTGAATGGGCAAAGCAATGTTCCAGTTACTTACACTCTTATTATAGTGAAAGGACCAGGCAATGTTACATTTACTCCTGCTCGTATTAGAGTGAATGGACTAAGCAATGTTCCAGTTACTTACACTCGTATTAGTGAGAATGGACCAGGCAATGTTCCAGTTACTTACACTCGTATTAGTGAGAATGGACCAGGCAATGTTCCAGTTACTTACACTCGTATTAGTGAGAATGGACCAGGCAATGTTCCAGTTACTTACACTCGTATTAGTGAGAATGGACCAGGCAATGTTCCAGTTACTTACACTCGTATTAGAGTGAATAGACCAGGCAATGTTCCAGTTACTTACACGCGTATTCGAGTGAATGGACCAGGCAATGTTCCAGTTACTTACACTCGTATTAAAGTAAATGTGCCAGGCAATGGTCCAGTTACTTACCCTTGTAGTAGAGTGAATTGACCAGGCAATGTTTCAGTTACTCCCACTCGTACTGGAGTGAATGGACCAGGCAATGTTTCAGTTACTTACACTCGTACTAGAGTGAATGGACCAGGCAATGTTTCAGTTACTTACACTCGTACTAGAGTGAATGGACCAGGCAATGTTCCAGTTACTTACACTCGTATTAGAGTGAATGGACCAGGCAATGTTCCATTTACTTACACTCGTATTAGAGTGAATGGACCAGGCAATGTTCCAGTTACTTACACTCGTATTAGGGTAATTTTGCCAGGCAATGTTCCAGTTACTTACACTCGTATTAAAGTGAATGGACCAGGGAATGTTCAAGTTACTTACACTCGTATTAGAGTGAATGAGCCAGGCAATGTTCCAGTTACTTACACTCGAAAACGAGTGAATGGACCAGGCAATGTTCCAGTTACTTACACTCGAAAAAGAGTGAATAGACCAGGCAATGTCCCAGTTACTTACACTCGTATTAGAGTGAATGGGCAAAGCAATGTTCCAGTTACTTACACTCGTATTAGAGTGAATGGACCAGGCAATGTTCCAGTTACTTACACTCGAAAAAGAGTGAATAGACCAGGCAATGTCCCAGTTACTTACACTCGTATTAGAGTGAATGGGCAAAGCAATGTTCCAGTTACTTACACTCTTATTAGAGTGAATGGACCAGGCAATGTTATATTTACTCCTGCTCGTATTAGAGTGAATGGACTAAGCAATGTTCCAGTTACTTACACTCGTATTAGTGAGAATGGACCAGGCAATGTTCCAGTTACTTACACTCGTATTAGTGAGAATGGACCAGGCAATGTTCCAGTTACTTACACTCGTATTAGTGAGAATGGACCAGGCAATGTTCCAGTTACTTACACTCGTATTAGTGAGAATGGACCAGGCAATGTTCCAGTTACTTACACTCGTATTAGAGTGAATTGACCAGGCAATGTTCCAGTTACTTACACTCGTATTAGTGAGAATGGACCAGGCAATGTTCCAGTTACTTACACTCGTATTAGAGTGAATGGACCAGGCAATGTTCCAGTTACTTACACTCGAAAAAGAGTGAATAGACCAGGCAATGTCCCAGTTACTTACACTCGTATTAGAGTGAATGGACTAAGCAATGTTCCAGTTACTTACACTCGTATTAGAGTGAATGGACTAGGCAATGTTCCAGTTACTTACACTCGTATTACTGAGAATGGACCAGGCAATGTTCCAGTTACTTACACGCTTATTAGAGTAAATGGGCCAGACAATGTTCCAGTTACTTACACTCGAATTAGAGTGAATGGGCCAGGCAATGTTCCAGTTACTTACACTCGTATCAGAGTGAATGGACCAGGCATTGTTCCATTTACTCACACTCCTAAAAGAGTGAATGGACCAGGCAATGTTCTAGTTACTTACACTCGTATAAACGTGAATGGACCAGGCAATGTTCCATTTACTTACACTCGTTTTAGAGTGAATGTTCCAGGCAATGTTCCAGTTACTTACACTAGTAAAAGTGTGAATGGACCAGGGAATGTTACAGTTACTTACACTCGTATTAGAGTGAATGGACCATGCAATGTTCCGTTTACTTACATTCGTAAAAGAGTGAATGGGCCATGGAATGTTCCAGTAACTTACATTCGTATTAGAGTGAATGGACCAGGCAATGTTCCAGTTACTTACACTCGTTTTAAAGTGAATGGAGCAGGCAATGTTCCGATTACTTACACTTGTATTAGAGTGAATGGGCAAGGCAATGTTCCAGTTACTTACACTCGTTTTAAAGTGAATGGAGCAGGCAATGTTCCGATTACTTACACTCGTATTAGAGTGAATGGACCAGGCAATGTTCCAGTTACTTACACTCGTTTTAAAGTGAATGGAGCAGGCAATGTTCCGATTACTTACACTTGTATTAGAGTGAATGGGCCAGGCAATGTTCCAGTTACTTACACTCGTTTTAAAGTGAATGGAGCAGGCAATGTTCCGATTACTTACACTCGTATTAGAGTGAATGGACCAGGCAATGTTCCAGTTACTTACACTCGTTTTAAAGTGAATGGAGCAGGCAATGTTCCGATTACTTACACTTGTATTAGAGTGAATGGGCCAGGCAATGTTCCAGTTACTTACACTCGTATTAGAGTGAATAGACCAGGCAATGGTCCAGTTACTTACACTCGTTTTAAAGTGAATGGAGCAGGCAATGTTCCGATTACTTACACTTGTATTAGAGTGAATGGGCCAGGCAATGTTCCAGTTACTTACACTCGTATTAGAGTGAATGGACCAGGCAATGTTCCAGTTACTTACACTCGTTTTAAAGTGAATGGAGCAGGCAATGTTCCGATTACTTACACTCGTATTAGAGTGAATGGACCAGGCAATGTTCCAGTTACTTACACTCGTTTTAAAGTGAATGGAGCAGGCAATGTTCCAGTTACTTACACTCGTTTTAAAGTGAATGGAGCAGGCAATGTTCCGATTACTTACACTCGTATTAGAGTGAATGGACCAGGCAATGTTCCAGTTACTTACACTCGTTTTAAAGTGAATGGAGCAGGCAATGTTCCGATTACTTACACTCGTATTAGAGTGAATGGACCAGGCAATGTTCCAGTTACTTACACTCGTTTTAAAGTGAATGGACCAGGCAATGTTCCAGTTACTTACACTCGTTTTAAAGTGAATGGAGCAGGCAATGTTCCGATTACTTACACTCGTATTAGAGTGAATGGACCAGGCAATGTTCCGATTACTTACACTCGTATTAAAGTGAATGGACCAGGCAATGTTCCAGTTACTTACACTCGTTTTAAAGTGAATGGACCAGGCAATGTTCCAGTTACTTACACTCGTTTTAAAGTGAATGGAGCAGGCAATGTTCCGATTACTTACACTCGTATTAGAGTGAATGGACCAGGCAATGTTCCAGTTACTTACACACGTATTAGAGTGAATGGACCAGGCAATGTTCCAGTTACTTACACTCGTATTAGAGTGAATGGACCAGGCAATGTTCCAGTTACTTACACACGTTTTAAAGTGAATGGAGCAGGCAATGTTCCGATTACTTACACTCGTATTAGAGTGAATGGACCAGGCAATGTTCCAGTTACTAACACACGTATTAGAGTGAATGGGCCAGGCAATGTTCCAGTTACTTACACTCGTATTAGAGTGAATGGACCAGGCAATGTTCCAGTTACTTACACACGTATTAGAGTGAATAGACCAGGCAATGTCCCAGTTACTTACACTCGTATTAGAGTGAATGGACCAGGCAATGTTCCAGTTACTTACACTCGTATTAGTGAGAATGGACCAGGCAATGTTCCAGTTACTTACACACGTTTTAAAGTGAATGGAGCAGGCAATGTTCCGATTACTTACAATCGTATTAGAGTGAATGGACCAGGCAATGTCCCATTTACTTACACACGTATTAGAGTGAATGGACCAGGCAATGTTCCAGTTTCTTACACTCGTATTAGAGTGAACGGACCAGGCAATGTTACAGTTTCTTACACTCGTACTAGAGTGAATGGACCAGGCAATGTTACAGTTTCTTACACTCGTATTAGAGTGAATGGACCAGACAATATTCCAGTTAATCACACTCGTATTAGAGTGAATGGACCAGGCAATGTTCCAGTTAATCACACTCGTATTAGAGTGAATGGACCAGGCAATTTTCAAGTTTCTTACACTCGTTTTAGAGTGAATGGACTAGGCAATGTTCCAGTTTCTTACACTCGTATTAGAGTAAATGGCCCAGAAAATGTTCCAGTTACTTACACTCGTACTAGAGTGAATGGACCAGGCAATGTTCCAGTTACTTACACTAGTAAAAGTGTGAATGGACCAGGGAATGTTACAGTTAATCACACTCGTATTAGAGTGAATGGACCAGACAATGTTTCCTTTACTTACACTTGTATTAGAGTAAATGGGCAAGGCACTGAGAAAAGGAACAATGCTTGTCCCTGACTGCAGGCTGACCTAAGTATTACTTTAGTACCTAATGTAGAATATGTCTTGCTCTCCTTGAGTGTGCGAAAACATTATTGCATAAAGTATCTCCAGACATATAAAAATTCATCAATAACTAATTAGTCGCAAATAAAACTATCAAGTACATGCTGCTTTCTGAACCTGTTAATTTTTGAAGATTTTCCAGAAAGTCAGACACTTTTGTTGCCAACGTTGAGCAACTTCTGCAAACTCAAAAGTACTGGTGCATTTTCAAAAGCATAAACTGTTTCGTAAATCAGTTTTTTTTTTGTTGCATTCCCTTTCTGGTAAATATCCCCGCCATATATTGGAATATTGCTGGGCTGGCTCCGCTCGTTGGATTTAACTTTTACGTATATAATGATTTTCCATGCAAATGCAAAACAGAAAATAAATTATTCTAGAAAATGGCAGCTGCTGCAGTAAACCTTTTAGATACACACTTTCAAGTGTGTTCTTCCTAGCTTCGGGTAGCCAAACACACTAGACGCGTAGTTGCCGACAACTTGTTTGTGGCATCAAGAATGAGTGTGATGTGTGGCAGAACAGAATATCTTGCACGATTATAGATCATAGCTTACTTCGTGGCTACAGATCTAGCCATGAACCATTATGTGGGCGATATTGTATTATGGGCTAAGCCCATTCAGTTCGAAAAAATTGTGTTATTGCATACTCATTTTTGTTTCATAATTCCATGTCTGGTGGCTGTCTCGTGAAGTAATACCAAAGGAAATACCTCAGACAAAATTCATCCAAATTCTGGCATGTAAACCTAAATGTCCTTCATGTGAATGAATATTTTATGCAACATTTAGCAAAAGACATATTTCTTTGTAACTGGGTCGAGATCTTACAATTTGAATCTGCGTGTAAATTTCGAAAGGATTGTCAACAATATAATTTCGCAGTCCATTTACGAAGTGTTTAATCTGAGGCTATCCATAGACTGGCTTTTAGAACTGAACATATGCATCATAAATAAAACATCAAAGCGGTCAGAAGCGCTGTTTGAGTGGTGTAAGTTATTTCCTGTTTCCTGTAAGTTTTTACATCTGTGCAAATAATAGTCGCAATTATTCCGCAGTAATTCAAATGTACAACGCAATGGAAATCGGAAAGCAGGGATGTCATAGTAGCCATAGTAGATTATGCGTAGTTAGTGGAACACTTGTTCTAATAACAGTTATCTCCCGTTTCTTTACTGAATGGTATTCATGCGCCGTGATATTCGTATGCGGCATTGTTCATTCGTGTATTTTATGTTGATCTAAGTTAAACAATTTAACGAACTTCCAGTTTAAACAGATAACAATTTTAATGTTAACATATGTTGCATGCCTTGGCACAATGGACTCGTCTAGTCTTCTTAGACATACATATTTGTTCTGTATATGTACAACTTCTTCCCAGGCATAAATAAATAACCGCGAGTAGTCAAGATCATGTAGGGTCAATTATTAAACGGGGAGTGAACCAATTATTTATCTTTTTCCATTGTTCTGCCCACTGCTGTATAAAACTATCACCCTTCCAAGTAAATTCCTCATATTTTAAGTCTAACATTTATTATATGAAATGATTGCATGGACACTGTAGTTTTCACGGTCATCTTGTGTTTTTTTTTTACTTTTTTGGATGCATAAGAATTTTTTTTCTAAACATTTTCCTGGCAACAACTTTAATCTTACAATTCCCGAGTCTAAATGTATTCGAAACGGTCATTATATTTGCCTCTACTCACAGACATAATGGTTTAAATAGTGTCTAATGGTTTTCTTTAAAAACAAACAATTGCTTTCTTCGGTTCATCGAGCAGGTTTCTGTTCTGTGGTTTGATGCTCTCATGAAGTACTAGATCAGCTTTCTGTAATTATCTAAAATCAAAATTATCTAATAGGCAACTCTTTATGTTTATATTTTCCGTTTCATGTTATTATGGTTTAATTCCTAAAACAAAAACATAAATGTTTATGGAATGATAGACATTCATAGCATCGGTGCTGACGTGTACAAAATTGTTTTGTCAACTTTTTCTAACAATAGTTTACATTTCAAGAATTGCATCTCGTATCTC
Organism: Sinonovacula constricta; assembly: GCA_007844125.1. Classification (NCBI taxonomy): domain Eukaryota; kingdom Metazoa; phylum Mollusca; class Bivalvia; order Cardiida; family Solecurtidae; genus Sinonovacula; species Sinonovacula constricta. The sequence continues at coordinate 25,925,876 of CM017558.1, read as the reverse complement.
GCATCTTAGGATTGAGCTTAATTAATGTCAGTTACACGGCTTAAGCAAAATTTCAATCTTTTATTATAGAATGCATGCGTGTTTCTGTCTAATGTCCCATTCCTTCTTAAACTCGTTAACAACGCACGCGTATTTAAAGTGTGCCTTTGAAAAAATCCTTGCCGAGTTCAATCCTAATATAGAAAGCAAATGGCATACATATTAAACTATACAAATCGTGGTTTTATGTTGCCAGCTTATCTTGCGTAATTAAGGCAGCACTGTATTTATAATTGGTCTAGATATTAATACTCTTTATAATCTGTTCTCTGTCCGTCGATTTGGAGTAATTGTATCTTTTTGCAATCGGAAAAATGAAGCAACATTTCTAAACAGAATGAATATTCTATAATTACCATTGCGACGACGAATAAAGCTCTTTTCGTTAGCTTTCGGTTTTATTTCATTGCAATTATTAAATTAAAATAAATAAATAAAAGAAATACAATTCTGTGGAACCAAAACAAAATATCTATTTAATATAATGTCTTAGTTTAAACATTTTACTTTAGGATAGAATGCAAAACCACACTCATTATACAAATTTAGATTCAAAATTACATAGCGATGATGTGGATTGAATGCAAGGAAATGAGAGCTGAAGCGAAAAGAAACGCATCAGTTTCTAAATTTCAAGAACATGTCGTTTTCACGGCAGTTGCGGTAAAATGACTGCTAAGGGATGCAGAAAGATGACCACATGTTAGGATGGCGAAAGTGAAAGCAAATGGTTTAAATTGAATGAAAGTTTCCTTGTTTGATTGGATGACAAACATTTTATCAATTAAAATTTAAACAAAACAAGACTTACCGTGAATCCTTAATCATAGCACCATTTAAATGAAATTACATAATGCCACTGGCTTGTTTTACCCTATTCATAGCAGCTGTAAATGATATAAACTTGTTAACATTAATACAATCGATAAATTTGTCGATATAATTAAAAGATGTAACACAACGAAGATATACTTGTGTGTATGATTCAAAACCGACATCTGGCTGCGCATTGAATCTTGGTACATTTTTGTTTTTCCGTTTATCAGTTCATTTGGCCTAGTGAGGGGGCCAATTATTATTGGTTTGTTTTTCGTTTGTGCTATACACTTCTTTTTATCTATTTTGCACAAATGACGCTAAGTCTGTTTCCGGATCAAGATGGACAACACAATCTGACACAACCCTTTTTATTGTGAATATGTTAGACTCGAAACTTAATGACATACAATAGGTAAATAAACGGAAGTGAAAACGTCATCATTCACTGCTTATGAATAAGTAACAACTGACAAGTTTGCCTAACCATTTAACGTTTGATTCACACTTCTGTATGGTGCTTAAAATAACTAAGGTTGTTATTTTGTTTCCTATTTACATTAGTGCAGAAAAACAGATAAGGGCTACAAATAAATTATGCCAACATATGTTATTACCTTTCTGTAAGAGTTCATATAGACAAGTAAACTATTGAAGATAGGCTCAATTCCAACATTTTTGCTTTATAAATAACAGGAAAACTTAGCTTGAAGGAATAGAAATGTTATTATTCAATTTTTTGTATTAAGTATACTTCAACTAGGCATTTGATTCATGCATCTACATGATACTTAAACCCGCTTCAGTTGTTATGTTGCTGTTGTACTTACTTCAATGCGTTTGGGCGTATAAAGTTAACGAATAAATGATGCCAAAATATGTTCATATCATACTTTGTGAATATTTTCTTAGGGATTGTTGAATCCATGTATGTCTTGCATTTAAAGTTTGCAATAGTCTTAATAACACAACGTTCTTTGTCATTAAGTATAATGTCTATCGTCATGTTTATTTTGTAACTAGGGGTAACCAGCCTATAAAACCATGTAGAGATAAACAGACACAGATAAACAGTTGCGTTCTCAAGAAAACAGAAATACTGTTGTCAGTGTCTGTGCTTGATACAATTAAAGAATGTCATCTTTAGACAAGAACGGTTTGATTGAACGATCAAAACCACAACGTCCTCGATATGATCTGTACAAACAAGTGTTTCTAAAATTTTCATAAATATATATTTAAATATACACGAAACTCATTTTCAATAACTCGCATATTGTTGATAGTACAAGCAAAAATACATATCTTATTGCCTTTAGCTCAATTTGAATGTCTTCTTGTAGCGAATTCACGATTTAAGCACCGAAATCTTGATTGTATGTTATTTCAACCACTATTTAAGCAAATGTCGCACATTGCCATTTGATTAATATATGAGTTCTTTGCTTATAACAATTTATTGGAAATCATATTTATACTGGCTGCATGCTCATTTTTCACATTTTCTAGTTGAGGTACTTAAGAAGTCCAAGTTTTGTCATCATTATGCAATGTGTAGTTTGCTATCAAAGTTTTGCTGTTTAATAAGAACATGATGCGTGAAATAACGAATTATAAATACTATGTAATAGTATACTAATATTTTAATTATGCAATATATTTACTATGAACTATTTATTCTTCGAACACGTCATACATATACTTTATATACGTTAAATATATGATGAAGAGTGCCATTCTTACAACAGTAAAGATGACATCATTATTGTTTTATGTTTGGGCTTGCCTTTTAAACATATTTGTGGGGATAAGTGGGGAAGCGGGGCTATGAATCAAGATCTATTCAACTTTATCGCAATAAATACTGGATATACATACACAGTTAGTGACCCTAACTTCGCCCTTAGCAATCAACAGACAAAATGTACTCCAAAAGCTTAGTATTTTTAAGCTTACCTGTATGTGATTTTTACAACTCTACTCTTTTACCTTGGATCCATTCCTGGTTATTTTGTGTGAGCTTACAAGTTTAGGGACTAAACTTGCTGTTTTGAGCTGTTGATTAATGGAGAAACAGCCATTCAAGGACCGCCACTCTGTACTCGTTTCTCGTGTATGCCACGAGGCGTCAAACTTGCGGGCGTGTTTGTTGAGACAACAATAAATGAAGAAGCGAAACAACTGTATATGAATTTTGTTTACTGCCGAATAACAGTCTAGCGCCTATCATTTATATAATAGTCACGTTGTATTTGAAAGATTGGCTGTTACATCTCGCGAATAGTGTGCAGTTTACCACGAGGTGGGCACTATATAAATTATGTCATTATTATTTTACGTTGCTTTCGTGTAAAATTGTACTGACGAAAATTATTGGAACAAAAATGGGTAAATAGATATAATATTTATGTATTCGCCGGAGTCTTTGATTTTCGGCTTATTACTGTAGGTTGTCTTCATTCAATTATCTTCTTTAATCACCGACGGCTTGATTCTGTTGGATTTAAGTCACTGACTAATCAAGTTATCCCGCAAATGTCGTGCCTTGTATTGAAATTGTCTGAAACATGATTACATTGTAATTACATGCTACGCTTTAAGCCATCCAAGGGATACATGGACCATGAAATATGTTTGTAAATGCATTTCTACGTTATAATTGAAAACCGTTACCGCAAAAGCAAATTGACGTGTGGAAACTAAATTACAATTGTTTGCCTTTCAATTTGTTCCATGTCTCGGTAGATATTGTTGCATCCGCTGATATTACTCGGTGTACTTAACATTTCAAAGAAAACGTGTTTGAAATGAAAGCAATAAAATTATGAATTTCTGAAAGTAATTCTGGCTCTTTCAATAGTTATTCCACAGACAGATGATACTAATAGAGAGTGTACCTGTGCCAGAAGGGTACAAGAAAGTCATCATGTAATTTGATTCCATTTTCTAATTTATCAGACTGTTCCATGTGATGATATATACTGGTACTTGTATTTGACGTACATGTACACGTAATGTATTAAACTTCTGTAGCCGGATGATAGGGAGAGAATGTGTAATCGGTCCGGTTAACTCAGTCGGTAGAATATTCTCCCTGTTAACGAAGGTTTCCGGGTTCGAGTCCTGGACTGACTGCACATTTTTCTACCTATGTAACACTACTTATTAGGAAATGAATTAGCAGTTCTGTTATTGTTTCCGTATTTGCAATAAATGCATTGTATTCTTTTAATAAAAACACGTAGTGCTATAGTCCAAATGCATTTTCTGTTGTTCATAAGTTATATATATAATAGGAGATTGTTCAAAATATATACAATTATAACGAACTTGAGGTTGACATTTTAATCAATATATCCTTAACAACACATTATAATGAATCCAGTATAGCACATATATTAAAAGACCTAAACTGAAGTTCTGACGATGAAAATGTTATGCTGTTTAGACTTATAAATGTATTAAACTAAAGAAAATGCATCTGGAAAGTCGATGAGTCAGGACGTGTTGAGTGCGCGATGGCTCCTTAGATGATTAAATAAACTTTATATGAAAACTGACAAAATGCATTCTTTCTAGTTATTAAGCATATTTAATGCAACAAGTTGCACCCCCTGTAGAAAATAATTGCTGGAAGACTTAAACAAATGGGCGTTCAGTACATTCATTCTTTTTGTGCTATGTTTATAAAATGCTTGTTTCTTCCTAATGAAGGTGAGTAATCATTTACAGCTTTAAAATACTAAACGTTAACACGTAAAAACCAGTTTGTAGTTCCCTTATGCCGAAAGGGTAATGGCATGTGACATTTTATAGGAAAGACACACATGCATTATATCAACATGTATATTTACATCCGAATCAATATAATATAAACACATGCAAATGTATGACTGTTGTGTCGTATTGCTAAATGTGTACTTTGTGGTATTTAGTTAACCTGCGTCTTTATTCTATCGACTATCAAATAAAGGCGTTTCCTTGCACATTGTTACATGTTGCTGCAAATATTGCCATGAGGATTATGGACAAATAGATTCGGTGTATTCCAAATTTATAATCGATTAGTACATTGCATTAAATATTCTCTTACATAAGATATTCTGCATATAAATTGATATGACATGCACGGAAAAATTCTGAAAGTTTTTCACCAAAATTATTATTTTTTGTTTTTGTTGTTTAGGAAAACATCGCTGCGACAAATTTAGTTTTAATGAAACTTATATTAATTCTATAAAGCTTATCTGGAAAAAAATGAATTGAGTTGTGAGATATTCCCTGCTATCTAAAATTAGCATGTTCACAGACATTAAAATTCCAATTCAATTTTAAAATAAGCCCTCCGCATTTGGTTCCGACATCTGCATTAAGATAACTGAACGTCGAATGATGCGGTAATTGTATACACATGCACACGTCAAGCAAGAATGATTCACAGAGATCACAATAATTCGCCTGCATACACCATCACCATCCTTTGTTAAAGTAATGTACGTTTACACTTTAATGACAACGCGTCAAAAAAGTCTCTGCGACAAGAATAAACCACAATAAATTCTTCTTTTCTAACATTCTGAATTCAGACCTATAAAATTGACAGTGACTAAATGCCACACATTTCATATCTGATTAAAGGTAGTATCCATCAGTTTGTCCATATCTAATGTAAGTAACAATATCTGACCTTTGTTTGGGGTATTTGTGCATAATGTCGGTAGAAAAACGGCATACCTTAGTCTAAGCTTTGGCGATCTTGGACAGTTTCTCAATTTTACGGCATTATAACTCGTTAATCAACACTTTTATTGTTTATTCTTTTCAAATCTTTAAATAAGAACGATTATGCATATGCATTATGGGTATTTTGCCTTTTAAAAATGCAGCTATATAAAACGACCACAATACATTCTGTAGTTTGCTAAAGGACACGACTACATTTCATTTATTTTTAAGATGGTAGTAGGTTTTTAGTTGTGTATAATTATAATGCGGCATTGAGAATGTTAAACTTTAAATTTCTAAAGGAGAAAACATTATGGCTTCTTTCTATTTTCGAGGTAAAGAATATCGCATAATTAGGAAGGCACTTTATGGTACGTAGATCTGACACAATAGGTCTTCTTTCATAAAACCTATGTAAACTGATATAAAGGGGATCGATATCAGGCATTTTAGCACATCACACATCAGAAAACTCTTTTTTTAAACATGTACACAGAGTAGGAAATTTATACTAATACGAAAAAAAACATAAAACATCTTTCCCAATAGAAATTAATGTCACATGTTGATAGCGCCTTAACCACTTACTTTCTTCCTTATGTATCGTGAATACAAATAAAAAGGAACTGTTTTTACATGTAATTATATTTTTGGCAAGTTTATATTTTGTACCAAGGACCTCCATAAACTGTAATACGAGTATGTCTTTGTTTGTATCGATTTGGTATTAAATTTTCATTTCCATCTGTAGCACAGTTCATTCAAAGTAAAAATCAATTTTAATAAAAGCAATCTTGCTAAAACGCAATCATAAAAGGAAGAACATAAATCCAACGATATAAAGCTGAGGTTTAAGCAAATGTAATCAAACGTACAATAATCACTCATAGTGTGTTTCAATGTCTGGAGAACAATCAACATCTGTCGAGATTGAAGGTAAAGTGTTAAATAATGATTCTTTACTTTTTTTGCAAATGTTATCGTAATTTTAGCACACGATTATAAACAATTCTTTGATACCTTTCCGAAAATTTAGAAAATAGCTTCACACAACTTTTTAAAGAAATTAAGCATAGACGGTGTTAATTAAACCTATGATTAGCACGTTTTAAAATGGGCATATTCTCTGCTATCGACTCAAATTGACAATAATTGTATTCTTAATTCATTATTTTAAACTATGAACGAGTATGTTTTATTCTGTTTTGTTATTTTATAAGCCTGCAAAGCTGTCATAGTTAATAGTCTCAGGCTTTCTAAACCCTTTCCAACCCTTACATGTATATGACTGAACAATAAAGGGTATTGAGAGAATACATTGTACGCTGTTATGACAAGCTCATTAGGACTTTATTTTTCTACCTTGAAATGTCATTACGATTATTACTCCGCCCATATCACGTGATGTATTTGATTTGCATTCACACTGTAAATGATTAAAATAAGAGTCCTGACCTTCAACAGGCATTTTCAAGCTGATGGTAAAAATCTTACCGGGATGCTTTATCTTACAAGATAGAATGGAACTATACTGCTGAGAGTGTCTGGACAAATATCGTATTTAGCGATTTTACGTGCAATTTGCCTTGATCATTATTATAACGAACCCAGACTGAAGTATGTAAATGGTTGGTTATTCACGCTTATAGACAGGATTGTGTGATTACTTTGTAAAGTGAAGCAGTTGTAACAGATAGGCTTCGTTATTGGTATCTTTTCACGAGGATATAGGAGTGATAAAATATCCACCGCTCTTCCAAAAGCGCATAAAATTAGCTGAAAAATATAATTATTAAAATTAAGTCTCCGATAAGAATTGTTTATTATGTCGCAGCTGATAATACATAGGGCCTTGCCTCAGACACTATTAGTAGTTCCTGGAGATCATGGAACAAAGCGGGATACTTTAATATTGATTTTGAAATATGAATATCTTAGTCTGTGGAATGATCAGTTAGGAACAGTAACATTATATGAAGCTAAATGCGGCGAACTGCGACCAAAATCATTCATATCTCGATCAATATCTATGATGTATCTGCTGCTTTATTCCTCAGAGAATTGCTGGAGTATATAACAGAACTTTACAATAAATCATATATTGACATAAATAGCAAGCAAGAAGTATGTGTGCAGTTTGGTACCAAAAGGTACCAACCACACAGGTGAATTAAATAATTGCATTGTTTATTTTTTGTTATGATATATTTGTGTTATATTTGTGTTTTATTATGTAATGTTATATTATTTTATACATTATATTGTATTATATTATATCATCTTATATTATATATTATATTGTATTGCATTACATAACATTGCATAACATTACAATATATTACATTGATAATATTATATTATGTTATATTATATCATATTTTATCACATGATTCACCTTGTTTTCCATTCAATATACCCATGTAATATTTTGTTTGTATTACACTAGTGTAATACAGCTTTTCTTGCAATTTGATTGGCTAGCAGCTTCGCGTGACTATTTGGTATTCATCCGCCGTGTTTGTAAACAAAATTGAAATCGACGACAGTTCTTTTTTCGTCGTTTCAAATGTCACAATTGATTATTGGTATAAATAAGCTTACATCATCATGAAGCGTATGGCTAAGGATCCTGGACTTGCATCCGAAAGACATCTGACTATCCGCAGCGCCCGGAAACATTTAGTTCCAAAATTATCCGAAAATAACATCCCTGTAAATCAGAATATGCAGATAACGGGTCAAACATAACCGTCCACGGTGACTTTAACAGCATCTTTGCAGGAAACATTTTTGGTGGAACTTTCAATGTCATCATTCAGCCGCCTACGACGGAAATCAAATGTAAATTCTACTGACTAGTCTGCAAGTCCACCACATAAGAAACGAAAAAGAATTATCTCCTTAGTCGACACTGACAGCGATGAGAATTAAATTTGAATAGTGACCTTCACACTAACCGCTTTACAAACTTTTCTGGGTCACGCAGTTTCAAGCGTTTACAGTTTATTTTTATAAGTTATTTAGCTGAAATAGTCGATAAAACATATGGCAATGATATGTTATTTTTATTGAATATAAATGTTAAATACGCATTAAAAGTTTGTCAAAAGGTTGTGTTTACTCTCAATTAAAGACAATAAATTGGAACTACATGTATTTTGTATAGCGCAACGATGAACTCAAACGGTCTATGATGCCGTGTTTGGGTTAAATGACGTCACAATATCGTTCTAATTTTCAACCGGCATGTAGATCTACACAGGGTTTTGTTTCTAGTAAAAAAGGACGAAAATCATGTGATAAAAAGAATCTGACATTCTTTTTAATTGATTCAAATTAAACAAATGCATTTTTGGTGACGATATTTTAAAGATAAGCACAGCAATTAATAAATTGGCCTATATGAAACACGATTTTGTATAGCAATGTCAAGACTAAATTTAACAGAACCTTATCCATAATAGTAGGAATAATTTAATAATTTATTATTTAATAATTTATATGTACTTAAAATGAAAGCTTCAACTCATATTTTAAAAGGAAATAATAAGTAAATCAGCACCACTAAATGTTTAGGACTTTTCTACATCCTTACACATTGTTTTCAAATTTTTTATTATGCAAAATTGTTAATGTTAAAATTTTATGGAGAAATTACATTAGAACAAAAAAACAACACATGCTTAATACGTTCAGATAGCTGGAACAAAACAAAACAGATCTTCTGTTTGATGGGTATAATTGTGTGAACTCTCTCAGTGATAGAGCGCTACGGCTCGTATCTAGGTGAACAGATCTTCTGTTTGATGGGTATAATTGTGTGAACTCTCTCAGTGATAGAGCGGTACGGCTCGTATCTAGGTGAACAGATCTTCTGTTTGATGGGTATAATTGTGGGAACTCTCTGAGTGAGAGAGCGTTACGGCTCGTATCTAGGTGATGGAACAAAACAAAACAGATCTTCTGTTTGATGGGTATAATTGTGTGAACTCTCTCAGTGATAGAGCGGTATGGCTCGTATCTAGGTGAACAGATCTTCTGTTTGATGGGTATAATTGTGGGAACTCTCTGAGTGAGAGAGCGTTACGGCTCGTATCTAGGTGATGGAACAAAACAAAACAGATCTTCTGTTTGATGGGTATAATTGTGTGAACTCTCTCAGTGATAGAGCGCTACGGCTCGTATCTAGGTGAACGTGCATACACCGTCACAACTGTATCATATCCGTTACTTATTTGAGAAACGGGAAGACACTGAAGACACTTAAACTCTAAATTACTTAGGATGGCAACTGATAAGTTTTGTCTGATTGCTGGGTTCGTAACATAAAAATGCATATCAACTGACCCTTTCCACAGATGTGCACATAGGACTCATATATAAAACTTTCATAATGTTGTGATGAAAGAATGGATGTTTCGCCAGTCATATAATATAAATAGGGTACAGAGAGGTCTCCTTGTTTAAAATGCCATATATGGCTAATTCTACATTGCAATGTTGAAACTTTTGAGACTTTGTCTTGGTATTCATTACTCTAACTTTAAACAGAGTTTTTTTTTTAAAAAATGCATGCAGAATGAGAACAATACCAATTCCCATTCAATCATTATATCAGAGACACCGTTCTGTTGCTATAGAAATCTAGAATTCATATTGCATTATTCAAACTTGATTACATTCACGGCCGGATTCGCCATGTAATGCACGGGCCTGTCGCAACAGAATAACAGGTTTAAATATGCAAATCAACGTTTCAAATATGTTTATGGATTAATCAAAGATTTCTGCTTGAACGTTATCTGCCTAAGATTGGCTCGGAATTGAATCAAGTGAATCTTTTCCAAGAAATCATCTGTGTAAAAATCTTCCAATGTGCCGTTTTGTAAACGCAATCGAACCAGCGGACAATCAGCAATACCTTTCAATGTCAGTTTTGTTAATTTAAAATGTTTTATCATTCACAAATCCCATATTGTAAATTCTCTGTCGATCCTTCAACCATCTGTAAAAAGAAACATGATGTAATATTTTAGTAATTTTGCGATATAGTTCACGCATATAACACCAACGATATGCCTGGATTGGAAATGTTGCACTATTCTTTTCAAATCTGGAGCCGGTTCATCACATCTCTTTGTGGTCATTAGTCACACAATTATCTTAGGTGTGTTTCAATAAAAGTTCGAGGAATGGAGTCAGTCTCAAAGCCAAAAACATGTACATGTATATAGAAAAAATACGTTATGACAGCAAGGAACACAACACGCACATTTTGCAACACAGCGATACAAAATCGGTGTTCTATACTTTCTTATTCGCTTTTTGCATGTAATCAATGACAACATTCGACGATCGAAAGCTAGGTAAGGAGCTATTTTAGTTTTAAATCTTGCCGTGTTCAACTAACATGAACGCTCTTGTTACTCTCATCAAAGCACGTATGTGTTAAGAAGTCAGACACTTATCGCAGTTGCTCTGTTGCCCTTATCACGATTTCAGACCGCGTTGACGTATTTTATGCTCTTGTTACATCCATAAAACCTGACAATGCAAGCCATTATTTGTATTGCAATTATTTTTATGTAATTATTATATGTGTTTGCTATATTTGCGTCTGTGCTCAATAAAAAGTCAGCAGTTGTTTTTTTTAAATGCCCCACGACGGTATTGACGTATGTGTCTGCTATGCATGCCTACAGAAAAAAGTGTGTCATTTGACGTCATGGAAACACAGCATACAATCTCAAAACTCTCCAGCTTTCTCTTAGCTTTTATGAAAGACATGATGTTTCAGACAACATGACATATCAAATCTTCACGAGTGTACATGTTGCCTGCTGCACATGCTTTTCGTGCTGTCAGCTTTTCAAATTTTGATATATATTGCAATGCTTATATGACTTTGTCATATACATGTATTCTTACTGGATATTAACCGTGAAGTTAGAATATAAACAGACCATGGCGTTTCTTGTGGCGTCAAGCAACAATGCTGAAAAGGCATGGTTTGGGCTTTTACCATTCATTAGAGTATACCATACACTGTCGACAATGGCAATAAAAGTATAATTCTAGATTAAAAAAAACCATGGTAGAGGATATAATAGATGAGTGTCAGAATAAATGAGGAAGTTATAAAACGATGACACGAGCAACATCAAAACAAACATACTTCTGTACATTGGTAATTTATAGAGTTAGTATATCGATTCTGGGTAGACATGAAATCCAGAAATAAGTTATCGACACATCTGCACGTCTGTTTATACAATCTGGCTAATTTACTGTAGAACGTGACATTCACATCGCAGCACTTGGAATAGGAGAATTTACTATGCTTTGACAGACTGACTGAGGCAGGTGATTACAACATGACTCCAAACAAAAGCAAATATGACAAAACTGAAGAAAGGGCATGTCATTGTGCAATTATTTTACATTTGACGTAAAGGTACATAGTGACATTTTCCAAATTGGCGTTTTCATGTTTTTTCGCTGATACGACCAGTGATTGTACAAAGAAAGTATAAATGTAAGTTTGTTTTGTTTTTTGGGTTTATCATCCCACCAACAGTATTTCATTTATCTGGAGACGGTGTCCACTTTAAGCAGATATAGTGCAGCACTGCTGCATTCACTGTGTATAGCATGCCGTAAACACCTGGCATGATACAACAGCCTGTCACATTATCTTGACACCGGGCCAACCAGTCGCGGAACTACCCTTATATTTGCTTGAGCGTTAGCGAGGGAACTATGCCACAACCATTTTTACGACTTTGGTATGTCGCGGTCCGGGATCGAACACGGAGCCTCCTGTACCTGGAGCCACCGCTCTACCGATTGCGCTACCTGGTCCGGTTATAAATGTAAGTACACATAGGGATGTAAAATAATATGAAGAAGAAGTCGTTAGGTCTTTGGTTAAAGAAACCAACGGAAAACAATTCTGATTCAGTTTTTGCACACACAAAAACTAATATGAACAAGTCTTATTAATTGAAAGCATGTTCTTTTTCCAACAGAATAATATCTTGGACATGCTGATTCACTGAATTTGGCGTAATGTCTACATTCTAAGCATCGTTATTAGACAATCAAAAACTGGTAAAATAACAGGAATCAAGTGCCCAGTGTCAAACGCTTTACTTACACAATGGTTCCACAAATTGTTGCAAAATAGAGGCAACCAATGACGAATCAATATAAACTAGCCCGTAGACGTGTCTTAACCAACCTTAACTGATGCTAGACGTGTCTTAACCAACCTTAACTGATGCTAGACGTGTCTTAACCAACTTTAACCGATGCTAGACGTGTCTTAACCAACCTTAACCGATGCTAGACGTGTCTTAACCAACCTTAACCGATGCTAGACGTGTTTTAACCAACCTTAACTGATGCTAGACGTGTAGTAACCAACCTTAACTGATGCTAGACGTGTAGTAACCAACCTTAACTGATGCTAGACGTGTGTTAACCAACCTTAACTGATGCTAGACGTGTAGTAACCAACCTTAACTGATGCTAGACGTGTAGTAACCAACCTTAACTGATGCTAGGCGTGTGTTAACCAACCTTAACTGATGCTAGACGTGTAGTAACCAACCTTAACTGATGCTAGACGTGTGTTAACCAACCTTAACTGATGCTAGACGTGTAGTGTAGTAACCAACCTTAACTGATGCTAGACGTGTAGTAACCAACCTTAACTGATGCTAGACGTGTGTTAACCAACCTTAACTGATGCTAGACGTGTAGTAACCAACCTTAACTGATGCTAGACGTGTAGTAACCAACCTTAACTGATGCTAGACGTGTAGTGTAGTAACCAACCTTAACTGATGCTAGACGTGTGTTAACCAACCTTAACTGATGCTAGACGTGTAGTAACCAACCTTAACTGATGCTAGACGTGTAGTAACCAACCTTAACCGATGCTAGACGTGTGTTAACCAACCTTAACTGATGCTAGACGTGTAGTAACCAACCTTAACTGATGCTAGACGTGTAGTAACCAACCTTAACCGATGCTAGACGTGTGTTACCCAACCTTAACTGATGCTAGACGTGTAGTAACCAACCTTAACTGATGCTAGACGTGTAGTAACCAACCTTAACTGATGCTAGACGTGTGTTAACCAACCTTAACTGATGCTAGACGTGTAGTAACCAACCTTAACTGATGCTAGACGTGTAGTAACCAACCTTAACTGATGCTAGACGTGTAGTAACCAACCTTAACTGATGCTAGACGTGTAGTGTAGTAACCAACCTTAACTGATGCAAGACGTGTCTTTACAAACCTTAACTGATGCTAGACGTGTGTCTTAACCAACGTTTACCGATAATAGACGTGTAGTAACCAACCTTAACTGATGCTAAACATGTCTTAACCAACCTTAATTGATGCTAAACATGTCTTAACCAACCTTAACTGATGCTAAACATGTCTTAACCAACCTTAACTGATGTTAAACGTGTCTTTACAAACATTAACTGATGCTTAACATGTCTTAACCTAACTTAACCGATGCTAGACGTGTGTTAACCAACCTTAACTGATGCTAGACGTGTAGTAACCAACCTTAACTGATGCTAGACGTGTAGTAACCAACCTTAACTGATGCTAGACGTGTAGTAACCAACCTTAACTGATGCTAGACGTGTGTCTTAACCAACGTTTACCGATAATAGACGTGTAGTAACCAACCTTAACCGATGCTAGACGTGTGTTAACCAACCTTAACTGATGCTAGACGTGTAGTAACCAACCTTAACTGATGCTAGACGTGTAGTAACCAACCTTAACTGATGCTAGACGTGTAGTAACCAACCTTAACTGATGCTAGACGTGTGTCTTAACCAACGTTTACCGATAATAGACGTGTAGTAACCAACCTTAACTGATGCTAGGCGTGTGTTAACCAACCTTAACTGATGCTAGACGTGTGACGCCTTTTAAATGAATGCAGGTTATTCTGTTGAGAAAACGCTACAGAACATTGCTAACTTTTGATTTCACACCTGTTATGCAGACTATCTAGCCATACAAACAACCGATATTATATTAGAATATCTGGTCATACATACACGATATGATATAATATCAGAACATCTGGTCATACATACACGATATGATATAATATCAGAATATCTGGTCATACATACACGATATGATATAATATCAGAATATCTGGTCATACATACACGATATGATATAATACCAGAATATCTGGTCATACATACACGATATGATATAATATCAGAATATCTGGTCATACACGATATGATATAATATCAGAATATCTGGTCATACACGATATGATATAATATCAGAATATCTGGTCATACACGATATGATATAATACCAGAATATCTGGTCATACATACACGATATGATATAATATCAGAATATCTGGTCATATATACACGATATGATATAATACCAGAATATCTGGTCATACATACACGATATGATATAATACCAGAATATCTGGTCATACACGATATGATATAATATCAGAATATCTGGTCATACACGATGTGATATAATACCAGAATATCTGGTCATACACGACATGATATAATATCAGAATATCTGGTCATACATACACGATATGATATAATATCAGAATTTCTGGTCATACATACACGATATGATATAATACCAGATTATCTGGTCATACATACATGATATGATATAATACCAGATTATCTGGTCATACATACACGATATGATATAATACCAGAATATTTGGTCATGTATACACTATATGATATAATACCAGAATATCTGGTCATACACGATATGATATAATACCAGATTATCTGGTCATACATACACGATATGATATAATACCAGAATATTTGTCATGTATACACTATATGATATAATACCAGAATATCTGGTCATACACGATATGATATAATACCAGAATAACTGGTCATATATACACGATATGATATAATACCAGAATATCTGGTCATACATACATGATATGATATAATACCAGATTATCTGGTAAACCATACACGATGTGATATAATACCAGAATATCTGGTCATACATACACGATGTGATATAATACCAGAATATCTGGTTATACACGATATGATATAATATCAGAATATCTTGTCATACATACACGATATGATATAATACCAGAATATCTGGTCATACATACACGATATGATATAATACCAGAATATCTGGTCATACATACATGATATGATATAATACCAGATTATCTGGTCATATATACACTATATGATATAATATCAGAATATCTTGTCATACACGATGTGATATAATACCAGAATATCTGGTCATACACGATATGATAAAATACCAGAATATCTGGGCATACACGATATGATATAATACCAGAATATCTGGGCATACACGATATGATATAATACCAGAATATCTGGTCATACCTACACGATGTGATATAATACCAGAATATCTGGTCATACCTACACGATATGATATAATACCAGAATATCTGGTCATACCTACACGATATGATATAATACCAGAATATCTGGTCATACCTACACGATATGATATAATACCAGAATATCTGGTCATACCTACACGATATGATATAATACCAGAATATCTGGTCATACCTACACGATGTGATATAATACCAGAATATCTGGGCATACACGATATGATATAATACCAGAATATCTGGTCATACACGATATGATATAATACCAGAATATCTGGTCATACATACACGATATGATATAATACCAGAATATCTGGTCATACATACACGATATGATATAATACCAGAATATCTCGTCATACATGACGTGATATATTATTAGAATATCTGGTCATACATACACGATATGATATAATACCAGAATATCTCGTCATACATGTCGTGATATATTATTAGAATATCTGGTCATACATACACGATATGATATAATACCAGAATATCTGGTCATACATACACGATATGATATAATACCAGAATATCTCGTCATACATGACGTGATATATTATTAGAATATCTGGTCATACATACACGATATGATATAATACCAGAATATCTGGGCATACACGATATGATATAATACCAGAATATCTGGTCATACACGATATGATATAATACCAGAATATCTGGTCATACATACACGATATGATATAATACCAGAATATCTGGTCATACATACACGATATGATATAATACCAGAATATCTCGTCATACATGACGTGATATATTATTAGAATATCTGGTCATACATACACGATATGATATAATACCAGAATATCTGGTCATACATACACGATATGATATAATACCAGAATATCTGGTCATACATACACGATATGATATAATACCAGAATATCTGGTCATACATACACGATATGATATAATACCAGAATATCTCGTCATACATGACGTGATATATTATTAGAATATCTGGTCATACATACACGATATGATATAATACCAGAATATCTCGTCATACATGACGTGATATATTATTAGAATATCTGGTCATACATACACGATATGATATAATACCAGAATATCTGGTCATACATACACGATATGATATAATACCAGAATATCTCGTCATACATGACGTGATATATTATTAGAATATCTGGTCATACATACACGATATGATATAATACCAGAATATCTCGTCATACATGACGAGATATATTATTAGAATATATGGTCGTACGTTCATTATATAATATGTTACCAGCATGTCTGGTTTAACGTACATGCTATAAATATAACGAGATTGTTTGGTCATATATAGAAGAAATGAATATCTCCAATTCTGTTGAAATCTTTCTTGTATCTTCGTTATGTGCACTTGGCCGTTATTACAGATTTTTACCTTGAGAACAATTGGCAGTAAAATTGTCTAATTCGGAGTAAATCGGTTAGTTTTCTTCATCGGATAGTGAGGGAAATAGCCCTTCTTTTGCTACACCTGGAGAACTCTTACAATGACAGTAAATATGTTTTAGTATAAATTGTAGTTTTGCTATATATTTGAGACAAGCTGCAGAATATAGATCAATTTAGGATCAATCTCTGTAATGTTGTCTGTGTTGTCTGTCAACACTATAACAACATAAATGTCTCCTTTGTCAAGATTATTCCCAATGGAATGCATCGATCAAATAAAACATGTGGAAATGTATCAAGATAAAAGAAACATACAATCACGAAGACATATAACAGAATAGTGCAGAACAGTGATCCCATTGACAATATCCAGTATCCATGTCTCATAGACTGACAGAGACATACAGTTGCTGTAAAGTGTCATACACACATGAATATAAAATGGGTTTGGGTCCTTTGGGAAATATGTATAGTTGTTCAATTATAATGTTTGTCTTCCACACAAACGTCTTAGATATAGTCTCGATGGTTCGAGAACTTAACTTATTTACATGTAGGTAAAATAATCTTATTGCATTTCAGGCCTAAATGGTGAAAGAAAATTGTTAAAGGATTTGTTAGCAATCGCTCCGATTTAAGCGTTTTTAATTGTGGTTTGGTCTGAAACGGTTTCAACAATGTGATATTTATTCTGAAAGTGTAATGAAAGATTCGCTATTCAATTATCAAGCCAATAATAGGCGATGGGATTTCCTGGTTTAAAGTTCCTTTTTCCTTGATCATTTTAACCTGTAGACCAATGACTTAAAACTGTATATGGTTTAAAATACATAAACATTTCATTTTCATTTATTTGCGTAACTTTCCAATAGCTGTAACTGAGAACGAACTATTTTCACAATCGACTGGACGTCTCATCTGACTATTTAAACATGTTTTATCCTTCTGCGTATAATTTGTTTATTTTACATTTATAAATGGTCTTTTTAACGAAAAAGACAGAGCCGATTGTGAACAGTAATGTATGTAGTATAAACCACATGTATACGAAGATAAAACTGTCTATACTTGAAACATTCACTCACAATTACGTGCTTCTGGTAAGTGGTATATGTCTAAAACGATCATGATTCAGCTTGAAAAGAAGTGTGTCAGTATTTTCATTGTCAGTGTTTTTATGAATATTATCAAAGATAAAGGCCCTAACGTTGTTATTTCGTTGGCTACATCTGTCAAATTAAATTAAACAACTGTTCCAGAGAAATGACACTTACAATAAGAGCAGTTTCTGTAAGATTGAATTGTAAAATAACGTAAAATATGGTTGCGTCAAATAAGAAACCATTTATGTAAAGCTGCATTGATTAATAATTAATGTTCATCTTTTCGGGAAAAAATGTTTGTTTATGTAGTGGTTATATTATTTTCAAAAGGGGAACGCATTCTGTTAGAAACACCCGTTCTCAGGGCTCATTAAGGTAGCATGGGGAGTTTAGACATTGCAGTGCTTTTGTAAATTTGTATTATGTAAAGTAGTTCTATATCGTGATACTCTATATTTCAGTATCAGATTCAATCCCCACATGTAAGTCATATACAACTTATACGCTATATATAGTACAGTTAGTGCCATAGCTTAGTTTGCCAATGCTTAGTTTAACAAGAACACTCGCGGAGATGCCACAAGAAACCTATTCGTATTCTATTCTCATAGTTTATAAAAGACTTATTTTATACATCTGATTATCATATGTATCTGAATCTCTAACAGAACATTGTAGTGTTCACATTTTTTGTTAAAGATCTGCTGTGTGAAACTCATTTTAGTTAAGATAATCTTTCCGAAAAAAACTCTGTAGAAGCAATCGTGAAAAAACAATTAACTAAATTACAAAAATAAAAACAATTAACTAGGTTATAAAGATAAAAACACAATTAAAAATGTTACAAAGATAAAAAAAAAAACAATTAACAAAGTTACAAAGGTAAAAGCACAAATAAACAAACTTACAAAGATAGAAATAATTAACAACACTTAAAAATAAAAAATAAAATAAAAATGTTTCAAAGATAAAAAAAACAATTAACAAAGTTACAAAGTTAAAAACATAATTAAAAATGTTACAAGATAAAAAACAATTAACAAAGTTACAAAGGTACAAACACAATAAACAAAGTTACAAAGATAAAAGACCAATTAACAAAGTTACAAAGATAAAAACCAATTAACAAAGTTACAAAGATAAAAAAATACAATGTTACAAAGATAAAAACACAAATTACAAAGTTACAAAGTTAAAAAAATAACAAAGTTACGTGACAAAAAAAAGATTTGATGGATAGGATTAAATATAAATGGATGGCCAATGTTACTTTATAATGTATTTTGTTAGCGCGTTTTAGTTGGAAAAGTGGTATTGAGCCCTAACAAGCTTTACTTACAGAGTGTGTATTCATTCACACTCAGTGTAACTAAAATCTAATCTAGTTTGCATTTGATAACGCATGTATATGCACATCTCTGAACCTATACAGTCGTAAGATACATGTAACATAGATGTGCATCATCTATGGTTTTTATAGACAATATTTACTTTATTATTTAAATCAATACTGATGCAACATTATCATCTTGTGATTTGGTAAAATTTAAATATTACAAGTTATTGCTATCTACTAATGCTAATTAATTTACACTGATCATGTATAACCAGTCATCTGTATATACGCATTACTACAAATTTCTTGGTGCCGGGGAATTTAAGCTTCTTGGAGGTTTTGGATGTTGCAACGTTAAAAAGCATGCTAAATAGTTTGAATCTGTTAAATATAAACTCCACGCATCAACAAATTCCCGTATATGTTTAGCATAATAACTTTGTTGCATAAATGAACGTGTGTTTAATATGAAACTCAAGGTTGGAAATCTCAACCATGTATATATCTGCTAAAACTTAACTGAACTAGCATCGCTTTTGTAGAAAAGAATATGCATATATATATTTGGCATCTTCATCATGGCAATGTAGTTATCAAACAGACCGTTTACTCTAAAGACCATTATTTATGATTTATAGACTGCTGGTGGACTCAGGCATGGAGCTATTGTCGGAATAGACAAATAAGTGACACTACGATGATGTATTATTACGATAGGGCAGTTTAAGCATCCCACAAAACTGTACCGTTCGAAGATAGAATGACACCAATTGACCTGCATTTCTAAATATTTTAATGGGAACATAATAAATATGATATTGCTTGCTATCGTTCCATTTCAAGCAATCCGTTTTAAAGTTATATAAGTTATGGTGTATGCATTCTACGTCAATGGCTGGCTTTAATTTATATGAGAGTTGTTTTATTGACATTTCTTATAATTTATAGTTTATAGCTTGAAGTTTATAACAAGATATAGTGTATACATGTAGGTAAGGTTAATCGCACACACTATGTCCACTGCAATGTATGGTAACACACAGAATGGCAAGTCAGTATAGTGGTGGTCAAACGCACTTACAACATATGTTTCGTTTTTGTAAGTTAAATGCACTGTTGTTGTTGTTTGCTTAATCATAGTATAATTTTAAATATCTTTTTCATCTAAAGCAAAAAAATGGCATAGATCTTAGTATTTGGTTTTCCTTATCTAACAGCTTTACTTTACGAGCATTTAAACGGCTTGCAGATTCTAACAGACAAATACTAAACTTTGTGCCTAAGATTTACTATTCCTGAACTTGAACTTTGAACTTATTAAACGCTGACTGACGATTGCGTCCTTACACTGGCGTTATAATGGTCGTTTGAATGAAAATTGAAAAGAATGTTTATGTAAATGTAATAATTTTTAGTGCGTGGTGGGTAGCGAAGATTAAGAAGGATATATACTTGGTAGGTTTGCAAATATGTGTATAAACTAGACAGACTGATGTACGATTTGTTTCAAAGACTGACAAATATTTAGTTACTATGCCTGTAACTTATCATATTTCCGATTGAAGCTTTCGAAAACTATTTTTCAACAAATAAGGATGTTTTTCGAACAAATAAAACGTTCAGGTCAACATTACAAACAAAAGTTTTAAAAATGTGTATGGACATTAGTGGAAATAGAACGCACCGTGTTAGACTTTTGCTATTTCTCGTAAATAAGCTTGTAGAAAAATGTTGATGTGATACGAAGTCCTGTCAAAATACTACCAGCTTGTTTTTTCTTACCACATGTGTTCTGGGTTTGAACAACATCTAGAAGGAAATTCCAACAATTGGTCATTCCATTTGTACTGCGAAATACCTACTGCACATCTTAAAATGTATAATGTGTTATGTTTAACTAAATTGAAAAGAGCTGTTATTAAATGTAAACAAGTTCTAAAAAAAGACTCTGTTTGGTGAATTGACCACATTCGTTGGACGCATTTCTTGAATATTGAAACGCAAAGTATATTAGAAAGAACGAAATGCGACTCTCTGTTCACATGTATGAATATTGAACTTTGAAAAGTTAAATTACATCACACGAAAGTATAGAATTAACAAGTAACATAAGTTACAGCTTACACAAGCAGTCATTTCACTAATGTTTAACAATAGCACACGAACATTCTGACAATTTTTATAATAAATTATATTTTGTCGGTCTGAACCGTGGTACTTTTTCGTACTTTAAGTAATAGACACAGCCAAACCTCAAGCGTTGACTAAGTGTTTTGAATAATATGTAGAGGACCCATATGTACAAGTCATACCACCTCACCTCGAAGGCATTACATACATGTTTGTCACATTTTTGACATCTCGAAAGCACGATTGGCCTGGACACCAAATAGTTAACAAGTAGCTTATGGATTTCTACTTAAAACGAGAAAAATGATCAGACGATTTTGGTGCGTGATAGTTGCTGTGAGCAGTGGATAAACTATTTAAAAATATTTATATATACAAATGTATTAGTCATATTGTGTCATTATTGTTTTAAACGCATATAGTAAATAATTTTGTAACATGGTTATACTATAGCTTTAAATAGATTTATAGATTTTAAAACCGACATTTATTTAATAATGGCATAGCGGACTCCTACAAGAAACTCATATACAACTGATCGTGCACTTCATTGTTCATATGATAATTGTAAGTATCATTTTGTTTTCAGCGTATGGACTTTGAACTATGGTAAATGAAGATGTATTTTAGTCTTAGATCAACTTTCCTACGAAACACAAAAGGTAAGAAAGGTTTAGACTTTTTTGCTCCCCATTATTGCAAAGCCAGCTTACAGTGGAGTGTTTTAAGTTAATTTGTTTTGTGAAATGTGTCTCGTTAATTAAGAGCTCGAGCCAGCGCAGCAGCATGCACGACTAGTAAACTATCAACTCTATACATCTGTCATATGAAACTGTAAAAACTTTACCACGACGGTCTGTCTTAATTAATACCATTTGTGATGGGAGTGTTCTATGCCTAAACTTGTTAAAAGTGTATATGTAGTTGGTAGATCTTTCCTTTTCGATGACTTAAGTGCGAGGTGTTGGATTCATTATGTCTATACCGTAATTTTACGAGTTTGCCAGATAGTAGTTGGATCTTCTTTCTGGGTTTTTTAACTGTCTGACTATTGCTACATTATTGTCATATGTATTTTGTCTTTGTTAAATATATAATTACATGTACATTATCAATGTGACAGTCTATACATTGTCAAAATGATAAAAAATCATTATTGACATTTAGTTTCAGCTTAAACTTAGAGATCTAATCTGATAAAAGCGTCCAGGATTTTCTTTATAAGCGTACACGTTTAGAGACAAGGTCAACATTCCTGGCCTCATTTTTGACTAATCAAAATTCTTTAAGAACTCTTGAAAGAGGTCCGCCCATATATCACGGCTCTAAATCATGTAGTTTCTGGCTGAGAGAAGTTTTTTTATTAGGTACAATTACATCGGGAAAATATCAACGCCCCTGGCGGTCATGTTTTAACAGATCATTACACATTGAGCAATCTTAATAGAGGGCCTTCGAGGAACTTTTATGTCAAATATTTATGCTCTGTTTATAGTTCTTGTAGTTTCTACAAGAAGTTTTACTACATGTATAATCAGGAGGTCGCGGGTTCAAACCCCGGCCGGGTCAAACCAAAGACTTTAAATTTGGTAGTAGTGGCTTCCCTGCAATGCTCGGGGCTAAGGGGACAGCATTACGCCTGACTCGTCGGTGTCAGTATAATGGCCCGGCCAGGTTCAGTCCCTGGGCACCTCATAAGTGCCCCTATGGTATAATGATAGAAATGTCGCTGCACAGTATCGGCAAAAATGCCGACAAATCCCATTGCAGCATGTATAATGCTGAAGTTGTAAAATGGCAACGTTCCTTGCGGCCATGTCTTTTTACAGTGGTACAAAATATAACAAATGCAAAGCTTTTGTACTTTCTGACAACACATTTTTTGAAAGTTTACAATATTGTCCAAATATTGTTCATACATGTGCATGTGTATACAGCTAAATAAATAAATAAATGTATATATATTATCATAAATTTACGCCGGACTTTGTATCCCATCCGTAGAGCGTTGGATCCAGGGCCGCGACATACGAAAATCGCTAAAAATGGTAGTGGATATAGCTTTCTTGCTAACGGTCAAGCAAATATAAGGGTAGTTCCAAGACTGGTTGGGCCCGGTATCTGGATAATTTGACTGGGTGTGGTATCATGCCAGGTGTTGCACGGCATAATATACACAGTGAAGGCAGTACTATATCTGCTTCAAGTGGACACCGTCTCTTGATAACTGAAATACTATTGGTGGGACGACAAAACCAGTAAACAAACAAACATAATCATAAATTTAGACACTTAGCCAACCAGTAGCCAGGAAATGTGTTAAATATGTCACGAACTGTTTTGCAATAATTAAGACAACAAGACATAGTGACTTTCCGTCGTTGTTTTTAACATCATGTTAAAACTAGATAAAGGCTCACACGAGTGTGTTTAAATAAATAATAACAAAATACAGAAAGACAGGAAGGACATTAGATACAAAACCATTATCAGATAAAAGTTACAGTGCAAGTGTCACATTTAGTTTTATCCTTGGCCGAACATATTTCTATAACGTGTTATTTGCCTTTGTTATAAAGGTAAACGGACACATTATTGTGAACTTTATGTTCAATTATCTTCTAAAATGTCTCTTGTTTACGCTGGTGACGATGAGATCGTGGAAATGTTGTCAACAAACATTACAAACTAGGATAACTGTTGTCACGGTTGTTACAGAATAGAACTTTATATCTATTCTCAATTATAGTGAGTCTAAACTATTTTATATGTTTCATATTTAATGCAGGCGATGGAAGCTATTTAGAGCCTAGCTCTGACGACAATATTATTACAAATATCAATATAAAACAAATTTAAACTACCAAAAATGTATAAATGTACATTTTTGTAAAAAAAGGTGTGTTTAATTTGTTACAACAATAAACATACAGCAATAAGGACATTCTTGATACAGTCAAACCCTCCATATCTGTGGTGTGTTACAAGTATTATGTAAATGTAGGTCTCATATTGAGGACATTTACATCGCTCTATGTCGAGAGGGCGCCGGTGCCTTTGTACGATGTATTATCAACATTGGACGTTTGCACAAGTGTAGTATTAGCATTATGCAAATTCTAAAAAGTAATATTAAAGTATTTTCTTTCATACCCTCATTATTTGTGACGCCAGTTGTTGGTATTTTAGAGACCCTGAATGACCCGGATTGAAGAGGTCCCTAACCATTGTACCAAAGCATTTGATTTATAATGCAATTCATCCTAGATCAAGCAGGAACACCATTCCCTAAAACTACCGAATTTAAACAATTCCCCCCCCCCCCCCCCCCCGTAATATGAAAGTGACTTATCTTGTCTATTTTTATAAATTTAGAGCAATGCCGTCTGAGAAAGAAACTTTAAAAATATGCGGCGGTTGTTAGGGATTCTATTAATTCAGAAAATGGGTCTTTATAAAACTGACGCATCAAATGATTACGATTTCTTTACAAATTTCATTTGGGTCTCAATGTAAGCTTCTAATTTTATAAACACTTACAGAATAAAGTGACTGAATTGTGCACTCCAGTACTGGAGGAAAGTTATTTTTTATATTCATGACGTAAGTAACCACCATTTATTGGCGATGCGCTGATGCGCTACGCCTTTATAATAGAATGCTCACTGAAATTTGTACGTGGGGAAAGTTTTGCGGACTTCTAAACATGATAAAATACGGGTCCTAATCCGGTAAACGGTGTTCTGTTTTATTAATTTATTTTTATACTTATTTTTGTGTATCTGTAAATTTCTAAATATTTTTGAAAATATACAATAAGATACTAAACAAGAAAAATATACAACGTTTGAGAAGAACACTATCTGAACAGTACTTATTTTTTAATGTGAGGCTGCTGCACATGTGCAATTTCTGCTTGTTCAAATATTTTTTTATAATTATAATAATTTTGAAACTTTTTCTACATATGTTACATCTACATGTGTAACATCTTACAAACCTATTCAAATGGTGTCTGGTTTTGCTTTATATTTTGTTTTAAACATTTTATTCGCTCAGGAAAATAGGTTATACATACTTTTTCTCGAGATTTAAAAATACTGAAAACTTTCAAATAAAATTCATAAGGTTTTAATGCCGTAGTAACTTGCTCCAATATTGCTTTAATCTCTTTACCTCTTCCACTTTTTGCGTCGCCTTTTATGAAAAGAAATGTTACTACGCCGGGTTCGGTTTATAGGAACAATAGCCAACATAGAATTTCTACCAGTAAGAATCACTGATATATTGGTGGTGGGATGGGGTGGGGTCCTTGCGTCAGCTTTTCTTAAAAAGGGTCAAAAGTCATGTAAAATAGCTACTTCAAAATAAATGAATACTTACCAAACTGTTTCTTTATTCAAGCTCGCTGAATAGAATTGAAGCAATTTAACAAACTCGTATGCCATTCAAGGACTATTAAAGTCGTTGTTAAAATGAAATTATGTTTCTTCCACAAACTCGTCTTAGAAAGATAAAGATCCTAACAGTCTTTGAACCAAGTAACTTTTCCAAGTAAGTGATAATTTCCTTTTAGATCTTAATAAAGGAAGAACATGTAAACAATTTCTCTTGTTTGTTTCATCGTTTAGTATGTAAAAGTATCAGATATATTGAAGATGAAATTTGATGTTCGCAAGCTTTCAATAAGTTATTGATTGATCCAATTATATACCCAATCACATACAAATGGAAAATTCCTGATTGAAGTGGCACCTTGATGTGTTTTCCTGCAGATAAAGGAGCTTGCAATATATTGCTTTTTTCATTTTTTACAGTGAACATTGTAATCACAAAAAAGTTACATTTCAAATATATCTATATATCTGCTTGCCTGCCTGCCTGCCTGCCTGCCTACCGACCTACCGACATATCTACCTATCTACCGACTGACCGACCTACCTACCCACCTACCGACCTACCTACCCACCTACCTACCGACCGACCTACCTACCCACCTACCGACCTATAGATCTATCTACCTATCTACCGACCGACCGACCGACCTACCTACCCACCTACCGACCTATCGATCTATCTACCTATCTACCGACCGACAGACCGGCCGACCTACCTACCCACCTACCGACCGACCTATTGATCGACCGATTTTTTTTTTATATTTATGAAAATGAACTCATATTAATTTCCCATATTTTAGTCATATATTGACATTCCAAGCAAAACTAGACAGAACATTCCATTCTATACCTATGTATAGCTAAAGTCGGCTAAAAAAATGCATCTCATCACACGTTCAATTGTCATAAGTTTCTGCGATTTTATTTTGATATCCCCATTACCCTGAGATAGATGTTCCTTTATTCTATGTTCTATATAAGTATGTAACTACCTGTTGTAATATAAAATATATTCCTTGTTAATTGTCAGAGCAGAGGAGCAACAGGGTAGTCATTTTTCTTTATGCAGTTTGTTTTCTCTGCGGTCTGTTTAAAGCGTCCTGGTACATGGGGTGTGTAGTATAAGGACCCTCAGACAATGTGATTAGTATAAAATATAGTTTATTATTTTTCAGTATGCATTCAGTTCATTGTAAGAATATATTGCCCTAAAGATGCACACTTTTTGCAGATTTTTTTCCTTGTGCGCAATATTGTGCACACTTCTTGTGTGCATGCACCCTATTTCACATATCTTTTATACAGTTTTCAAATAGCCATATCAACCCCGGACAATAAAACAATGAAACCGGTATAAATCAAGTTCTAATCAAGAAGGGTATGGCCCATAAGACTGGCCACACTTTTATAGACGTGACATATAAACACATACAAAGCTCTTAGCGGTATATGACACTCATTACCGCAGCTTCACATCTAGAAGATACAGTAATTATACATAAACAAATGGTCATATAAATCAACAAAAAGGATATCGTTAGACCATTACGCATAAAAAGGGTAAATTGAGACATCTGTCTGGGATCTTCCTCTGCCAGGTATTGTTAGACGTCGGTATAAGGACTGTAATTTTTGCGCTGAAACATTTCTGAGCTTAAACGCAAAATCGTTTATATTACACCCAGTACATGTATCTTAAGTACTTTCTATTTTACCTGCGCAGAAATTTTGCTAAGGAAGTTCATAACACGCAGATATTCTGAATGTCAACTGATGTACAATAGTCTGAGAATCAACTTTGTCCACCTGTCACATTTGTCTATCGAAGTCCTCGAAGTGTTGTTACTGGGCCAGCCATACTGATTGATCTTAAAGCTAAACAATGCATGACTCATTTTCATATACCATTAGACAGGGACAATTTATTCCGGCATGAAGACCGTCAGGATTAATGGTAATAATACTTTTCTCGTCACCCAAATTTCTGTGGGCATTATTTTTAATAACTTAGCGACTTTCTTCTAAACGAGGCCATAACTTAGCTCTTACTCTATATCATATATTTGACAGTTTTGTTTCAAATAGATCTGTTTTGCATTTACTGCTTCCAATTGGAAAATATCTCTAAAAAAGTGCGAGCCTGGAATTCTCTAAGTACCAGTTTAAGCAGTCTAGTCGGTTCATTTGCCGAATGAATTATCCAGTGCATTAATTGTTAGGCTTGCACTATTTTGTATTATGCCTCGTCACAGTTCTGTTGTACCATTTACATTTGACTGGCAAGAGAAAACCTTTGTCATGATGATTTGTCTTATTTAAATATAAGCTGCAATAATTATATGACTTTGTCATATTTTCTTATTTGGATAGTGCATGCTTTAATAGAGCAGGTACAATGATATATGACACTTATAAAGCATCAGAGAACGTTTATATAGGTTTGGTGATGGTCAAGCAGCTTCTTGGAATCTCCCACATACAAGGGTTTTGCATCATCAGAATAGCGCCCTAGTTTAAAGAGCTCAAGGGTCTTCGGTCGATAATCGGCGAAAGGTGCCTCAAACTTTTCTGATTTAAGGCAGGCTTCCCACTAAAAGCAAGGTTAACCCGGATTATGACTTGGTTAAAACAGAAAGAATGATATCGTTTTGTCTTCACGTATCACAGAGTTAGATTATAAACTTCTTCCTCCTTCTCCTCCCTAATACTGACTTCAGCTTCACTTTGATGAGACTGTAAACTTATTTTCAAGTAACATTTAGGTGCTTCTGTGCTTATCTTTTATGTGATATACAGTTGTTTGCTTGGTAGCAAATAAAACGGTCGTGTAAATTTAAACTGATTTTTATAAGCCTTGCGAATGCAGTTCCAGACAATTAAACGCGATTTAAAATGCATTTATTGCATCACATGCCTATATTTTCTCCTGAAAACACACAAAACAGGCACACAAATGTGAATGTTTCAGCACAAATTGCCCCTTAAACTGTATATGGAAGGTTCGAAATATGTACATCGTTACGTGTGTCTGACTGCATATACAGAATGCGGATTATTTACCCTGGCGATTTGATGACCTTGTGTATAACAGGAACAATCACTGTTAGTATCCATTCCCGTATTACAGTTGAAAAGGGGAGGTGGTGTTCTATGGCTAGATATGCATTATACTTAAATGACAGACAGCCTTCAAACGTTGACGTAGATATCATCAGGTGTTCTTTGCTAGCATTTGGGCTGACAGTTTAATTTTAAATATTTAATAGACCCATTCCGACTGGTGGAATTCATAGAGTAGGATCGTTCATCTAGGTGGCATTGTAAGGAGTAGAAATGAGAGCATATGCTTTTCTGCTGAATGAAAAATAGCTCTGATAGACGCCTCTTTATATCACATGACCCCTTGTCTTTGAGTCAAAGTACAATCTGCTGTACTACCAGGCAATATGCGTAACCGAGATGGGCGTAGTCTGAAGACTATGAGAACACATGAATTCAATACATATTTAGGTGTAAAGGAATCTGGCAATTTTAGGGAAAATCGCGATGTGAACGTGTATGGATGTTAGTGAAACCCGATGCTTCCAATTGGTAACACTTCCATATAATGTAGTGACACGTTATTTAGACAGTATGAAAAACTGGACAAGACCCTGAAAGTATTGAAACTTTTATTTAAATTTGAAATATGATCAGAAAAAAAGTATTCACATTACTTCGACGAGACATTTCCTACAATTAAGTATACCAAACAGTTACTGCCTTGGGACGGACAGTCGGCAAAAAAGAATTGTATTCCAATGGGAACCAACTGTGTATCATTGATTGCAAATTGTTTTATGTTCATTTTATGTAACTTAATCAACGTCTACCCAAATCCAGATGATCGGGGCAATCCATACAACGTCACGGTGTCTTGACGATATTCTTACTTTAGATAATCCTACCATCGCTCAAATGATCAATCTAATTTACTCTCAAGAACTTAGCCTTAACAAAGCAGCTACTTGTCATTTAAATGCAGAATGTCTTAATATTAAGATCCCCATTTCTAAAGACAACGTCTGTACCATTTTCTATGACGACCTCTTTACAAACATCTATGACAGGACAGATGGTTGATACTACATTATACGGAGGCTTAAAGACATGATTTGGACAGTCCTTTTTGGAATGTTGTCTCTACATCTCTACAGTAGTGGCCGTTATAGGTTAGGCAACTTGTCCTTTAATTTTGTTATATCGTTTGTCTTTATTATTTACATGCCGTTTATTACTACTTTGGGACAGGGGCAGATCAAGAAAATTTGGTTCGTGTGAATGAATCAAGATCTGATCAACATTATCGCAGTAAATACTGTATACATGTATACACAATAAGAAACCCTAACTTCGACCTAAGCAGTCAACAGACAAAATTTACTATAAAAGCTTAGTTTCTTTAGGATTACATGTATGTGTATTCACAACTCGTACTCTTTGGCCTGATTGTTGGGTAGGGGTGCATCCCCCATCCCTCACTGGATCCATCTCTGCATTGGATCTCATTACCAGTAATCGTTTCACAATACTACAGTTGTTTCATGTGTTGTTTGAATTGTTTCAAAAGTAAGACAATGCACCTCTCTTAGACAATTGGTGGATAACGAGACACGAATGCTATATTTTCAGCATACATTTACGTTTTTCTGACTTTTATTTCAACAGATCGTTGTGAAGTATACTAATTAAAGAGTTCAAAATGTAGGTTTATTTCAACTAGACGATGGTAACGGTTTGTCAATCTTGTCGCTAGAAGACGTATTGGTTTTAATGCTACACGTGATCTTAGATTACCCTGGCAAAGCATTATCAAGACATAGGGTGCAATTCAAATTTGTTTGACTTTTCGTTTCTAAAACTAAACATGGAAGTGTACATGGCTCGCATAGCCGCGATGGAAAAACACCATAAACTTAAATATTCGCTTAAATATAGTCGCGTCTTAGAAAACACTTGCGATGTGAATATAGGAAGCTGTAAGAATTTTTTCACTTATGTAATGGTCATAAATAATGACTAATAGACAATAGAAAATAATGTAAGGGAAAACTAACAATTGAAAAACTCAAGTTTAGTGTGTCTTGGTAAATCTCTCAATGAATCAATTTAGTGTTTCATCTCGCTTGTTCTCAAAACCAATTATATGATTCCAAAAGGTGGGCATTTTCAGAAAAAATATCGGCATCCATGGATATTACATCAGCAGCTAAACCGTTTGAAAACAGCTTCAATTTGACCTAGAAGCTTGACCAAGATGTCGTGACTTGCAATATTCTATACTCTGTCATTGTTATGCCTGTTCCAGTGAAGTTGCCATTTTTAGAATTACATTGATAAACTCATTGTAAATAATGCACATAGGATAGACTGCAGCAAACACTTGTATTATGTATGATCCGAATATTACAAAAAACACGGGTTTTATTTAGAATATTTAGGCAGTTTAATTTTGCCTTTGAAACATATTTAAAGCTTTTGTTGAGAAAAATTGTTGAGAAGAAGATGCACATGACACTGAGATTAGGACAAATAAGGAAGGTGATTTCGTTATGTTATTTTGAATATTTTCCTGACTATCTTTTGCTTTTTAATTAGACAAAATACTTAAAAAACTAAAGACTTAGAGTAACTATACGAAACGATAGATTTGTTAACGTTTTTTCCATACGTGATTAACGAAATGGAAATTATATTACAACACTCCGTGTACTTAGCAGTATTGTTTAGTCTAGTATGAAATATGTTCTTTATTATGCCAAATGGTAGGCCAAATATTTCTATGGCTTCTTTTTTCATAACTTATGTTATATGCGCAAATGTGAATCTTTTAGATCTAACAACAATTTATGCATAGACTGCGTGTACATGCGTCCTTAAATACAGCCATACCATTCGTTGAAGCGAAACTTGTCTTACCCCAGCACATGATAATTTGGATTGATGAGAACATTGCAGTGATGTGAAGCGTTCATAAGAAATGCAATTAGATATATATTTTACGAAGACTTTCCTGTATGAAATTGCCGTTTAGTAAGGAAGGTTTTCTACATTCCAAATTCGAGTATAATTGTTTAAAGTAATAACTCGCTCATTAAAGCTTAAGATTAAGATTAATAAGGCCTACGGTTATAAATTTACCCTGTTTTGACACATCTAATATTATTACATGTAGCTTGATATTTCAGATAACTGTTTATACACGTAGTATATTATTATAAGTAATAAGTATATATTAATAAGTTACTATACGGTGCTTCATCATGACAATATAGCTACCAAATCAACTGTTTACTGGAACGTCCATTATTTCATCATGACAATATAGCTACCAAATCAACTGTTTACTGGAACGTCCATTATTTCATCATGACAATATAGCTACCAAATCAACTGTTTACTGGAACGTCCATTATTTATAGACTGTGTGAACAGACCAGTAGCAATTGTCGGTATAGTCCGGCGTTTGACAGTTGACTAGTGCGCTAGCCTTCTTCGGGTCTGGCCTTTTTATAGAAATACTAGCTTGCCATAATACGGTGCTGTTCGAAGGTAAAATGCCATACTAGCATTTACAAGTAACCTCATTTGGTATTGGTCTATGGCTATTGGCTATTTTACTGTTTAGATATTTTAAAATGAGCGTTTAATTCTGCTGTAAATGATATTTCTTAAATATTCGTGAGAGGCTAGTTTTAAGTAATATGACTTGAGTTCAATTTGTAGCACTATGACATGTGTTAGGATTTACATGTACTAGAGCTTCCCTTATTTTGATTAGTCAGTTTAAGTCATAATACATATGGAACGTGACCAAACTGTCAGTTTTAATCGACTATGCTTTAGAAGTACTGACTGGTCAATGCTATTATTTACACAATTCGATCTATTAAAAATATGTATTACTTGATAAGAAGTGCATCTATTAGTAACTATTACAATCGTTCCCGTAAACTAAGACAAGAAAATATCTAGCAAAAATTCCGATATGAATCACTCTTTCCCGGGGTGGTTTCTGTAAATATGGTCAGTGTCCTACAGCCCTTTCGGCAGGTATAGATGCAGAAAGTATCAGTCTCCTCCGAAAAGAGTTAAGATTTCGCTGGACAATTATTTTAAACAACTTAATAACATGTTCTATTTATTATTTTATGAAAATATGTTGTTTCTATATTAGTAATTATTCAATATTTCCATTATATTTTACTATATATTTACTCTGTGTGTACTAAATAGAAATAACCAACAGTCTTAGAGTTCATGTAACTTATTAAGTAACAAGTTCTCATACTTTAAAGCAAGCTAAATAGGAAAAAGTATTGACAGAACATTCATGTATACACGTTGCATAATGTTAAAAAATAGGCTGCTTTTGACGTTTGGTGTGTTTTGGTGTGTGTTTGTTTGTGGTTGTTGTGTTCTTTTTGTTTGCGGGGAGGGTGTTTTGTTGTTGTTGTTTTTTGTTGTTGTTTTTGTGTGTTGTTGTTTTGTATGTTATGTTTGTTGTTAAGTTATATTTGTTCTTGTTCAACATTTTAGATTTGATGTTTCGGACATCTGATAGTGATATCAGACGACATTCAAAATATGCTTTAACATCATATCATATGGCTTATGTTGATCCTATTTGTGTATACATAATGACCGTTTTATCTGAATAAACACTACATCACAGCGACGTTTTAAATATTAACTTTTACATGTATATCACCAGTTGTGCTCATTGCAAGTGTTGGGCACGATAACGGGCAATCCAACCCAAATAAGGCACACAATGTTGTTCAGGTGAGAACCGTCTGCTTCGCAGAGTAGGCAGTCAATGCGGTGGTATATGCGATACATTCTCGAGGGTAACGATGATAATCGCGTATACAATCTAACTTAGACAATGTATTCCGAACCTCGTCCAATCAGATTGAGAGATTTCTTGGATATGCACGTGATTTATGTCTATGTTGAATGCCCCTCTCAATAGTCCTGATCGTCAAAGCTTCAGGTACGTTGACGATATTGTTTATGAATGCTAAGCAAACGCTATTTCATTTTCAAATTAGCATCGCTATGGTGGTGCCTGATGACAGATAGGAAACAAAACAGAAGATATTGCGCAATTTTGAATTTAAATTATTTTAAAATTCATATTTGATGTATGATTGAGGAAGCCAAGTCTAAGTTTGGTTGTATAACTTTTGCGGTGGTATTAAAGATGTCATACAACATGTTGGCCGAACAGAAATAAGGCCAGGTAGAAATTCCAATATATAAATTACGCCAACTATGCTCATCACAACCATTTCTGGTGGTCATCAGCTAAATTTATCAATTATCTTATTAATTACAATTTTTAAAACAAAACCTTTTTCTCAGTAATGGAATCTTTTTATAAGCCATAATTGTATAAATCAAATAAATTGAAAGACTGCTCTTAAAGGTCCTGCCTTAATAATACAACAAAACAAACAAACAAACAAAAACACGAATGATTGCGTGATAATTAAAACCTCGAGTCGAGCGTAATTCAGGTCATGTCTCCTAAACGACATTATTTGGCTTAGTCACTGACAGCAGCTGTCTGCTGATTGGCCCGTCAGGAGGACTTGGCTAGAAAATTATCACGACTCGATTGTGTCTTAAGCGTAGAGGCCTTGTAATTGTGTTTTTTTCTTCGCTAATTTGTTTGTATAGATTTAGATCACATTAGTGAAAAAAGGAATTGTGTCTTCTGATGATTAGTTTATTTACATAGTTGACGGCCTTTATTCCAAATAAGCGCATCATACAAATTAAACCAAAATAATAATAATAATAATAATAATAATAATAATAATAATAATAATAATAATAATAATAATAATAATCATAATAATCATAATTGACCAAATGGTCAAGATGCTTAAACGCTGACATATACGAAATATAACACAAGATATGAACGTTTATTAATAAAAAAAGGTTGTAAAAAGAGTTTGAAGCAACTGTTGTTTGTACTTTGATCCCTTTCAGTCATTATTTAACAAAAGTGTCGCTTTCTTGACCTCAACATTTCAATTCGGGGTCTTACAAAATTCAAATGCATTTTATGTCCATATAAGCAGTCCTGCTATAGTAATGTGTGATAGCACTTGATGCGTTCGTTCTACAGATACACACGGATAAGGACATTGAGCAAGGCTACCCTTGGCTATTGTATTGATTATGATTAATTAACTATGTCACACAATATCATAAAAAGCTTAATTTTTTTAATAAATCAATCATATTACCTGTTAATAGCACGGAAAATACAAATATTAATGTCAAAAATGGTATTCAATGGACGTTATTGATCGTATTTGAAGTGAATTATATAAATAAAAATGTCATAAGCAACATTTATTTTTATGTTTTTTATTTAAAATCAATCCGAATGAGTGTGATGCACGTTCAATTATTATTATTCCTCGAAGGAAGGTGAAATGGAATCCGCTTCAGTAAAGCTTACTTCTATGGTAGCCAAATGTGCGTTTTTATATATTTTTCCAGAACTCATTATAAAGATTGAGCATGCATTTTCTGTTTTATCTCCATCCAGTTGAGTTGTCGATCGTTTGTTTGGCATATCAACATACGATTGGCAGGACGTCAAATTAGTTATAACTTATAGACTCCCACAACGAACGAAATGAGAAAACTGACAAGATGATTTGGTATGTGACAGTTGATGCACTTGTTGTGAACCTTGAGTGAACCCGAGGAATAATTGGCTTTATATGCAAGATACTGGAGAACGAATAAATAACGGCAAATAAATAAATTGTTACTTACTTTACATATGACGTTTTTTGTCAGTTCATACCACCAGTATTGATATGGACATGTATACATGTATACGCTAATAATTGTACTTTATTGTGTGTGTATCATACTTCATATCTATGATGATCTAGAAATAACGGAGTAATGTCAATAGTTTCATGAAGTTAGTGAAATGTGATGTTTGCTCACATATTCACAGGCATTGAACAAGTTTTGTATTTATTAAAATAATATGAAAGCATCGTGTTAACCGGACACTTATAATTTGAGATCCGCAGTTTGACCTGGACAACTGATAGATTACAGCTTGCTTCCTGGAGTGGAGATTATGGTCCATGCTGACAAAACAAATAGAATCACCTGTCAATACTGACATAAGCCAGAGCTCTGACGTGATGCCACCTGCGCGTATTAAAGAAAATTGGGTGTTTTGTTTGTGTCATTGTTTATGGAAGAAATGAGGGCTAAAATACAACAGCAATAGATGCATAGCATGTAAATCATCTTTCTGGTAGGCAATGATAGATATGCATGTAACGCAGCTACGTAGACAGTATTGATACTTGTGTTTACTTCATACAACATAGAAAAGGTTTTATCTAACTAATAGCATGCACAAAGCTCAATGCTATTTGAGCTTAAAAAGCTTTATATATCATGCCAGGCGCTGTGCCATAGTCCCACAAGTTTAAAAGTGTTATGCGACAGTTTGCCTATATCGAATACATTTAACAATATCTCTTACCAGTGCCATGGGAAATTTTGTCGTATTTTTCTGCATAGACTCATACTTTAGTGAAAATAATGACGATTTTGAGCACAGCCTAAATCGTTGGCCTATTTATCGCGAAATAAATCACTCTAAATGACCATTCGTTTCAAATGTATATATAAGTAACCTCTGCTTAAAATAGATTTCAACGTCAGAGAGGATCGGCCGGATGACGATATACAGTGATCTTAGAAGTAAACGTCACGTGGCTTTCTTAGTCTGAAAAAATAGCTTACACTGCTTTGTCGCTCAGATAGAAAATACCTGATTGCAATGACGAGTATGGATTAATGCTTCACTTTTCACACAGATTTATCTCATCAATGAACAGCATTTTTCACGGCCTTTACAGGTAAAAATGGTTTATTTGGTTATTTGAGGTAAAATGTTTGGCTCAAACTTTCGGATCCCACCTTTAAAGTGTGCTGGTATGGTTGCATACACAAATTGTATACATTGCATAGATGAAAAATATATAATCATTTGGGGAGGTTTTCCAGCTAACCTGCAGTGCTCAGATGGCTCTACCCAGACATAAATCTTTCTCCAGCAATAATTAGCTAGAGGTCGCAAACTATGACTAGTATGGTGTCGGTGCGATGTAACAAAAACAAATAAAAACAAACGAAAAATATAAGTATATACATTTATATTTAAACGATAGCGTTCTTACTCTTAACAGGCGTATTAATATTAGTAAAAGTTTACAAATAATGGCTAAGAAATAGACCAAGAGCAAGCGCAATACTGGCAGAAGATAGCAACAGTGGAGGTTATCCATACAGTTTAGTATTTTACAATATAACTTCAGAAGTTGCTTCCCTTTAAGGAAAGAAAAACAAACGTACAGACCAGTGTGTGGGTAAAATATAATGTGATCAAACCTTCATTCATGCGAAGATGTGTTTTCTGTTGTTATACAATGTGAGATAGTGCTAGGCCTAAATGTTTTGTAAACAATGTTACAGTTATCTGTAAAAGCTCTTAAATCTTTCCGACAAACTTCAAACGAAACTGTTTAATGTGGTTTGGCAACACTTGCTAAATGTTCTTTTAATATCATTAATCTCTTTAACATCATTAACTCTTTTTTCTGTGGACATGATTTATATGTGTCCATTTTGCACAAAAGCTTCTTGCTCTCATAATAAATGCGTAAATGAGGTTCGAACACACCATGACAACCGGAAAATTAAATGATTAATATCAATTTAAACGAATGAATGAATTGTTCATATAAAGGGATATTTTAATAGTTATTTGATTCTGTATTTTTCGATCCGAGATTCTTTTCGAAAAATAAAATTATGAAATAAGAAAATCACATAAATGGAGTTTTATGTGATTATCATCAATATCCTTCCATTTTATTACTTCTAGACTTTGCAAGGTTTCAAATAATGACAACAATTACTAGTCATTTTAGAGGCATTTAAACTTATGCTGGGACAATGCTGGTCGTTTTCTAAAAGTGAAATCGTACATATTAACTTCCAAGATCTTTAGTTTGGCAGAAGAAAAGGCAAACCAGTCTATCTGCTTATATTCGAAGAATGAAGATTGCTATAAGCACCAACAACAAAAAAGAAAAGAAAAAGAATACATTAATCCATCCGGACTTCCTGACCTATATCCGCCAACAGTGAGTGAAGCTGACAGAGGGAGTTGATGAGACGACTTCTACATTATCAATGGAAATATTATAACCATACTGACAACTAAGGCTGATTTACGAGCAAACAGTGAAGCTTTCGAGTATAGACATGTAAAGTAAGCGAGGGAACAGACTGAGCAGTTGGCTCAGATGTCTAAGGATACATGATTTTCTTTCTAGGGCAAATGAGTGCAACTTTCTCTAGAAGTAGATCCAAATCAAGCTTGTATTAATTTATATAAGAACAAAAAATGATGACTGGAATGCGTCAGATATGTGTTATATCTGAGAATTTCAGGTTGAAATGCAACCATAATAATCAACAGGTAGGGTTAAACATTGTCACTGATGCTTCCCCCATTAACCTCCATCATAAACTCCATCACGAGAACATGAACTTTAAAAAAATCTGCTATTATTTAAAAACGATATTATATCAATTCAAGGTAGGGCATATAAAATATGTATGCGATTCATCTTCACATTTTCAAACGGTCTTTAGGAGTGAGGTGCAAGCATTCAGGATGTCCTAAGAATGAACTTTTATAAATGATTTTTGCTAATAAATTACTGAGATCTACAGGTTTTAACATCAAAGTTAAATATATTAAACTAAAAATATCGATTCAACAGTATTATATTAGTTTAAGTATAACACCTTAAAGAATAAAATTTAAAAGAAGGTGAAAATTTGAGAACAGCTAAATTTTCCGGGAGTCAATTGTTCAAATATAATTTAGGTTTCTGCAGCGTCATTTCGAACCATTTTTAAATTTCCAAATTTCATTAAACCGCGGGGGGGGGGGGGGGGCTAAATCGTTTTGTATGTTAGAGGTGAGAAGCATTGGAAAACGCTGAAAACTCTTTGAGCAAACGTAAATATTTTAAATGGGATAGCTTGAAACCTTACACCGGTCTGACTAGATGATTAGGTTAATGGAATTATGCTAAAAACAAAGAGAGATTTCCAAACAATACAAGTTGCTGCTGTTATAACAGAAGCCATTCATGTAACTTATGTATGAAATGTTTTTAATATCACCAAAAACAACAACTAAAATATATATGGCTAAAACCCAAAATATAATGGTGCTCAGATATGCAAAACGACTACTCAGTGTGGATTGTTATTGTGTATGAAGTAAAACCAATATGCCCAAAGTGGCCTAAGTAAAATGGTTATAATGTTTGTAACTTTATAGCGGTTTAAAGAACTGAAGTCAATTAGAAAAAAAGTCCTTGGTTTCAAAAGCAACAAAGGATTTCTCCTTTGTGTTGTTTTCGTCTTTAAAGTTATAGCGTGAAATGCAAAGACGATTCTCGGAAATGTCCCTAAATGCTCAATACCGTGAAATTAACTAAAATACTGATTGACATTTTCTCAAACTATAGCTCGGAAAATTATGTTTCTGTCAAAATAACTAATTAGCTGTCGTCATTTTTAGTTCAACCTTGTGGCATTTAAGATGCTGAGTATCAATTAGAATTCTTCGGCGATTTTCATAAATTTGCAATTTTCAAAATATTGTCTGTAGTGAAAAAATTAATTGACAATTAATCTTGTAAATGCTTAAGAAACGTGTCTTAATACAGATTGACTCTCTAGGAACGAGAAGAATATTTCTGGCTTGCCCATATTTAATGCCAACTTAAAAAACACTTAATGGATGAAAGATGAGACTTTTCTCTACATCTATACAAGTTTAACACATAAAATGTGAGAACTTTATTCATCGAATAACTCCCATCCCTTTTTGCATAATACATAAAAAATCAAATTCATGTACATGTTCATATCAAACATGTACTTATGTGGAGAACCCACAGTTACAACGCATATATAACATGTATTGCTTCGAAACTCTCAAGCGAAATTCCTTATTTTAAATAATTACTAGAACACCGTCCCCAATACTTGTTCCTGACAGTGAGCTGTGAAATGGGAAGGCAAACACTGGGACAACTATGTATTTACACGCGAGGTTATTGTAAAATAGCCACTCCTATTGCTCGTTGGTTGGTAGGAAATATTTATGTAGTTTCGGTCCAGTAGTGACAGTATGTTCCGTAAACAAGAAAAAAAAAATACAAAAAGGAGGGCTAGTAAATGAAGAGAAATCAAATGAATATTGGAGTTGTGTGATTGATTTATTTTAGCAGGAGTATTTCTTCAATATTACCTACCCCCACACAGGACTGGTTCTGTGCTACAGTAGCGCCTCTTTAAATGGGGCTGCGTCTGTCAATTTGGAGATTTTCACTTATCGGTCTCACCGTAGTGGGAATATGTTGTTATCGTTTTTTGCTTCTTTGGGAATATGCTGTCAGATGCTTGAATTCAGTCTAAATCTATGACAAAGCCTTCATTGATCGGATTTGCCTCAAGGAAGCAGTTCTTGGATGCTTGTTAGCTCACAACGTTTTCTTTCATGTGATTGTGTGTTGATGGTTGTCACGAATACAACACACACGTCAGAGACAGAGGAGGCAGTGGGCATGGTTGAAAAACGGATGCCGTTGTTTGTGTCAACGACAGTTACGTAATTGAATTTTCAAAAAGTATGAATTCTTCAATGTTTACTCATACGTCCATTGTTTCAAAACTGGAAACAGTTTGATTCGAGAGCGAGATCAAACCGTGTTACAGTTCATTGTGCAACTATTAACTCACACTTCAATGCAATGGATTTACTGCTGGTGATGGTTATGCTTATCCAACTAACTCAAGGTACCTCAGTGTAAGTTCTCTTTGTTCTTAACACGTTTCGTGTTTATGCATGTTGTTGTCCATGTTATCAACAGATATCATGAACGAAACTTTTAAGCAGACACTATTTTTGTTCTTGTCGTCGATTGCATGCACAGGAGGACAACTGTCACTTACAGTCCAATTAGACATTTATACAAACATTATCCTCGTACAATTAGTATAAAAATTGTAGCCAGCGCTTATGTTCTAACAATACAAAGAGCAATATCAATCACAGATGTTATTAAGTGAATGGCTCAAGAGCATTTTTACCTTTAAAAATAAATTTTGTAATAATAAACAAACCGTTATATTGTTTTATGTTTTCGGTCGCTATTCCCTTATACAGATTCGAAATTAAACCCATCATTAACTGTTCAATTGTACAACCAATACTAGAATGTTTAACATTGACTATCAACCATTGTATATCTGGTCAGTCATATGTATTTGTGAAGAAACACTTCTGGACGGCCATATGTTATGGTTGGCATATATTACTGCTTTATTCTGTTCTACTTCCCGTTTCCTATATTGACTGTCGGGCAGAAGTTGATGAATGGATCACGTGACCGTTGTTTTGACCTTTTCGCCCGCAAGCAATCATGGTCACGAGTCTCAGTCCAGCTCATACATTTAGGCCATGATTTATTACAAAACAATACATGCCTTTGAATCTCTGATTGTACGCTAGTGACGGAACCATTCAGGAGAAGATGGCAAGTTTAAAGGAGAAGGCCCAAGCAAATAATCATTATCTCTTCATAAAAGTTCATAAAAACCCTACTCATATAATCATAGTATAAATTGTACATGTCTCTTTCCGCTATGTAGAAATGTAAGAGAAAGACACGGTATTTGTATAAACTAATATATATATTCTTTTATTTTTACCTTCATTTTCAATCCTAAGACTGAAAGCATGTTTGTGTTTTATTAATTTGTTAATGGTTGTATTATTTTTGTTCTTAAAGATGTAAATAGCTGCAAGAGCTGATACTTGTAAA
The DNA here is from genome assembly GCA_007844125.1 of Sinonovacula constricta. Taxonomy (NCBI): domain Eukaryota; kingdom Metazoa; phylum Mollusca; class Bivalvia; order Cardiida; family Solecurtidae; genus Sinonovacula; species Sinonovacula constricta. The sequence goes on along the minus strand of CM017558.1, from coordinate 25,883,414 downwards.
CTTGATGATTGTACAATTGACAAGGTTGATGGCTAAATGCTGTGGTAGAAGATGTTGTTATTCTGCATTTTAATATATATTTTGTAATAAGAATAAGTTAAATAACGGGTATTTAAAAAGGGCACACAATGTTGGGAGAGAATAGAGACTGTACATGTTAATGTTATTTAGATGATACTATTTGTTTTAAGCAGCGAGATGGATGCCTTTAGTTTGAAGTGTTATGGCCACAAGGCATTCAAAGTTTAACTTTGGAAATAAGAAGAAAATTGATAATTCAGTCATGTCTGTAATTGTCGGGAATCCCTCTTGTGTGTTAAGTCGTCTCCCCGAAACATTAATTGATACTAAATCAAATTTAGCATTGAACGTGAAAATCAAGTAAGGCACGCTTTTCAAACCTGGTTTGTCAAAAGCGCAAACTACTTCTGGTGGACTGCTATCATTGCTGTGTTACCAGTGTAAGTAATTTAAACCATATTTGCCTCAGTGTTGTAGCTTTTTCATGAAATGTGTCTTCACTTTATTTTCTATTTTATTGAACTCTATTATGACTCTAGGTCCAAAGATTCCACCACGAAGTTCCAGAATGCTTCAGATGCAATAGCCCGGTTGTTGAAAGGCTACGACATACGGCTTCGTCCGGACTTCGCAGGTAACATATATGAATGTACTTTCAACGTCAATGATTGCACTGAGGTCAGAGAGTTTTTGTTGCTGGATAGTGTGTTCGTGCGTGCGTGTGTGTATGCGTGTGTGTGTGTGTGTGTGTGTGTGTTCTTTTTAATGCAAGAGTTACTTGTACTCCATTTAAGCGGTATTCAAGACGGACCTTATGTTGCTATTATTTAACGACTGTTTAAAAACAAATGTTTAAGCTACCATTTTAATTAAACAAACTATACATCAGTTGTTAAATGTAATACTTGTATATAACATCTTGTAAAATATATAAAAAGAACATGTTAAAACAGGTTGTTGAGATATCAATTAAAGTGTTGCTGTTTTTATTTGTAGTTACATTTAAATCCAATCAATGTGCAAGGGTTACTGTGACTGTACAAAGAATTAGACATTAAAAGTACATGTTTGATGTACAGCAGTTGTATGCACCAGCATTAAGCTTATCATGTAGTATTAGTAGCAGCAGCAGTAGTAATAATAGTAGCAGTAGAAGTAGAAGAAGTAGTAGTAGTAGCAGCAGTAATAATAGTATTAGTAGTAATAGTGGTATTAGTAGTGGTAGTAGTACTAGTAGTAGTTGTAGTAGTAGTCGTGGTAGTGATAGTAGTAGTAGTAGTGGTAGTAGTAGCAGCAGAAGTAATGTAGAAGTGGCAGAAAATCAATCAGTACATGAAGAAGTAATTTGTTCAATAATAGTAACAGAAGCAGCAACAGAAGTAGTTATAGACACATTGTTATAATTATTATTATTATTATTATTATTATTATAATTATTATTATTATTATTATTATTATTATTATTATTATTATTATATAAAAGTAATTAGCCTTTCGTTATTATTAAAACTATTTTGTCATCTAGAAGTAAACCCTATTTCCATTTAACATGTAACTTGAGATAAGCAAAATGTCATTTTCCACTGCCAAGGATGGGCAAATTAATTGGCTGTTTATGCGCACACACACACACACACACACACACACACCAGACACACACACACACACATACACACACACATACACACACAAACAAACACACGTACGCACGCACGCACGCACGCGCGCGCACGCACGCACGCACACACACGCACACACGCACACACGCACGCACACACACAAACACACACACACACGCACACACGCACGCGCGCACGCGCGCACGCGCGCACGCGCGCACACACACAAACAAACACACGCATGTACGCACGCACGCGCGCGCGCACGCACGCACGCGCGCGCGTACGCACGCACGCACGCACACACACACACACAACAATGTTGCTTGCATAAAGTTTTACAGAACTTTTTAATAATTTTAATACTCACACAGCTCTTCGTCCATAATAAATGTACCGTGACACGTTGGATTGCGTTTAAAATTTAAAATTATACATATAGAAGATCTTATTGTGGTTTTTTTGTGACTAATATCGAGAAATAAGTGAAAATGAAACAATATAGACTTACATGAAATAGATGTCTTAAGTGGGAAACAGTCGGAGATGTTTTTTTTCCATTCGGCGGTTGCTTGTATATAGTCGTATAAAGTTTCTTTTGAAGTCTTAATCAGTATTTGGAATAATTAAGTTGCGAATTATACAACCTAAAACACGAATATAACGGTTTGATTTAGATCAGCCGTAAAGGTCGGATGCTGTATGATATTTAACAAGTATATAGGCATGCAAATGGAACTATTTTACATTTGAGAAATCGATTGATGTTAAGCTGTACATTCAGTGTGACGTTTGTTGAACCTCGTCTACCTGCTATTTAAACAACACACAGAACAGTTCCAGTTTTAAACGTTTAAACAGATATTTTACAACACAGAAGAAGATTAGGGTTCAATGAGCAGCACATAATAAATTGAACTGTCACTAGACAAAGGTACAAATATGCAAGTTAACTGTAGACGTAAACGAAACACTGAGACGGAAAATTACAGAAATAGAGGAAACTCCAGAGTTTACGTCTTTAGACGGCACGGCGCTTTTGCAAGTGTTAATACATTTTGTGAAACTCAAATGGCTTTAGTCATATTTTTGTATTAAAACATTATTTTGTTACGTACGTATTAATGCGACACATATAGCTCGATAGGTTATGGAGAACTAAAGCTAAAGAGTACATATTTATGTCTTTTTCTTTTTAAGACTTAATTTCAAATCTTAAAAAATAGAACTCTGTCACACATTAGCGTGGAACTATATACATGTCTTATTAAAACTGAGAACACAAGCCAAGCATAACGAATAAAATATATATAACTTGTAAAGAAGCGGAAACAATTGTTAAGATGTATACATGAATCAGCATAAGAGTCTGTAAGTTGAAGGGAAACCCCGTCACTGTTACTTTTCTAATCTGTCTCATTATTTTGACTTGTTTGTCTTGACTTTTAATTAGCACATGTAATGCAGTTAAGGATTTAATTTTATTACTTAAAGAATGAAATTTTGTTCATTAAATATCTGTACATTACAAGACCTGATTCCGACTATTTAAGGGTTTTGTCCGACGGCTGGAATGAAGAAAACTGACAAAATCCTGTGCGCAAATGAAACAACTTAACGTTGTAAATTTAAACAACTATTAAAATAAAAAAAAACAGCATACACAGTAAATTCGAGCTCGTTAAAGAATCGAACTACCATCAATTGAACTAATTTCCTGCAAAGCCCTCGGCCACTGCGCTTTGTTTGTATTTTGTACGATTTTTTGTAGTTAGTTTCGCTTCAACAGTTAGAAATCCTTTGTCATTGATAATTGTACAAAAATCAAAACTCAGTAGGCGACATCTTATTTGTTGTTTTAGCGCGAGATGACGTTGTGTTACTCTGATGTTACCGGAAGAGGTTGAAAGAGAAATGTGTTGTTAATTGAGCAAAACATTAGAGATTGAAAAGAAACGTCCAAATATTATAGGAACATCCACGCTGGAAATTAAACGCAATTTTATCCATTAGATTTAATTGATTTGTGAAGATTCCATTTTGAATTATAAATCAACATGTTTAAAGAGTTGTCATAAATGGTATTGCTGAATCAAACTCAATGAAATGGCGTTTTATTTAAATTTTAATTCAGCATATTTTCGCGTAACCACAAGACGTTTAAATAAATAAGAATAAATAGGATGACCAGAATTAATGAATATAACTAATTCTAGTTTCGATATTTGATTGTTTACGTAAAACCAGTTTCCGGTTCCCCTTTTAAAAGAACGTATTGTCAAGATATGAATTAATGGAGTTGTTTAATGTATCTTTCTAAAACGATTCAATTCAATTCAAATCTTTATTAGGCATAAACATAAAGTTAATTGCCATACATATGGCGTCACAAACAAACACTCATACATGTAATGAAAAACTGTTCGTGTTTATATTAAAGCAAAACAAATGAGTAAAACACTTGGTGGCCCCAAGACAACTATAACACTTAATTGGCCCCAGACAACTATAACACTTAATTGGCCCCATACAACTATAACACTTAATTCAGTAATATTCAGTAATATTCAACAGTTTATTGCATTAAAACACACGGTGTTTTACAGCAAATCAAAATACATGTAAAAATACAGTGACAAAAGAAAGGACATGGTGTTATCTTAAGAGCATGCTGAAGAAATGATAGTTACAATCTCATTTTGTTTGCAAAATATATGTATCTCGAAACTTTTCTTTTTATATCTCTTGATTTGGCTTTCATTAAATTAATAAACTTTTGTTTAGTAGGCCATGTGTAGTAGTATCTTTTTTAAGTACAGAGAACGTAGTTGTGAAAATTGGCCCTAGACAACTATAACACTTAATTGGCCCCAGACAACTATAACACTTAATTGGTCTCAGACAACTATAACAATTAATTGGCCCCAGACAAATATAACACGTAATTGGCCCCAGACAACTATAACACTTAATTGGCCCTAGACAACTATAACACTTAATTGGCCCTAGACAACTATAACACTTAATTGGCCCCATACAATTATAACAATTAATTGGCCCCAGACAAATATAACACGTAATTGGCCCCAGACAACTTTATCACTTAATTGGCCCAAGACAACTATAACACTTAATAATTGTCCCAAGACAACTACAACATTTATTTTGAACCAGCTTTAATATGCAGCTTTTTATAATATTTGATTAATTGTATTATTTTATCAAGGTTTTTGTAATTCTTAATCCATCAATCTTTGTATATTTCTTTCTTTCAGTTTAAGTACTATATACAAACATAACTGATATAGAAAGAGAAAAAAATAATCTAAAAATATGTTGACATTTCATATTTGTTATTTTGTGAATATTTTAGGTTTATTTTGAGTCTTTACCATTGGCAGCGAGTCAATTTTATGACGAAGGCCAAATACATGTACCTGCGATATTAAAAAGGAATTAGAGAACAAATAAGCATGGCGACCTTGTCTTTTTAGTACATAGTTCTATTAATAATACACACTAAAATATGTGTGTCAAATTGGAAAAAAATCTCCCCTAAAAATGTTTGTAGCATGTGTTTTATTAAAAAGGCCTTCTTTATAATATTTATCTCTTTGATACATAAAATTAAATTAAAATATTTTTTAATTATTTGCGACATGAATGTCGCCGCACCTATTCCGAAAAAGATAGCAAAATCGCAGAGGTGTCTAATGTCACCTGACTTGGCCAGATTAAACCCCTGCTATCTAATAGGAACACCTCGGATAATTCACGAATCATCTCTCGGATGGATGCAGGTAGTCGAATCATCTCGGCCATTGCCATAATGGAACTACTTTAGTGACAGACGTCAAAACAAAGATGGCTGCTCGGATGACTGATCACTACAGTACGATGCATGTAAAACTTTAATTTGTGGCGACATTAAATTTAAATCATTCAATTTTAATTTACCCAGCGAAGCAGACAAACAGCTGTCAAACGATGCCATTGTTTAAGTTTTGTGCGAACTACACTTAGGCATATTTTTATGCGAACAAAACGATCGAGATTTCTGTAAGTATTATTGCAGCAGATACATCCTAGAGATGATTGTCCCGTGGACGGAATTACCCGAGGAGTTCCGATTGCCCTTCTATCTAGAATTGCCGTAAGTTCGAAGAAATAAGTATGTCCTCAATCAAACCTCTCTGTTTTGATGGATCGGGGTGTGCACATGTGGGGATGGGTTGTAAATGCATAAATCTGCTTTCATGCATGAAGTGTCCGCTCTCTTCTCACCTCTGATTACTGCTCTGTAATGCTTTATGTGGGGGAAATATTAGAGCGCAGGTACATGTACGCAGTCATAAGAAGGAAAAGGTTTACAGAAAAATATGTATAAAACGACTTCAGATAGGTTCATTCAGATATGACTTTCCAATCATTTCGGCAGTCACGATGTACTCGAGAAATAAGAGAAACCCGTGGTAAATTGCATGATCATTGAAATTGCATCATCATCGTCTCTCGAAGTGCGGACACGTTGTCTTGCAGTGTGGCTGCGAACTTGTCATGTGGCTATCAGATCAGTGCACACGTCACAGTTACGGGAAGATAATCGTGTCAGTCTTAATACGCGGCAATTTGATATATTTCTCTAGGCATATATTCATGCAAGTTAAAGTTGTGTGCAAGCAATATTTCTTGCTTTAACACTTCTGGGATAAGAAAAGATGCAAAATTCAAATCTTGTTTTATTACCTTTACCTAAACATTGTAAATAAAAAGAAATACGCTTTATAATTATGCGTAAATTTGTTTGTGAATGAGAACCAAATGATCTTATATCTTCGTGATCTAACGCCAAAATATCGCTTTTTTCGACAGCAAATTCGTATTCATTTAACACTAAGCCAAACTTAAAAGCCTTTTACCGTGTAACACATTTGTTTACAAATTAGAAAGAGTAGTTCGCACGCACGCTCTGTCATGAACGTGTTTGGTTCATATAAACCAATTCATTCCCTAGTCATACATAACTCCATGCCTTTATCGAAAAAGAAGTCTAAATTTAGTGAAAGATTTTACAAAAGAAAACCACTTTCACAATTGAGCATGGCAAAATAGCACACAAAATCAACTTAAATTGATAGAGAAAAAAAACATCGATCACTTTAACAATTATCCTTTCTACTCTTTCAAGTATTGTAGGTTACAGCATTCAACTAAATAAATAAATTCCACACTCTATAAGGGTAGAATTAATTTATATTTACACTTATGTGTGTGCCTTGTTGTCTCATTTAATATTAATAAACTTGCAAATGAAACACTCAACAACGAAGACAAAGAAATCAGGGAACAATTTCTAAACTATGTCAATATTTCAATTAGTTATAACATTAGGGACTCCTTTTATTGTTTTAAAATCATGTTCTTACTTGCATTTTAACTGTAACAAAAATGCATTAAAGTGATATGCCATTATGTCTCGGTTTTTGTATAAATTGCAGATTTATGGACGGAGATAAATATTATTCCTGCAGACAATAATAGATTTCCACACAACAGGCCGCTGTCATAAAAATAAGTCGATGTTAATAATTTGTGACTATTATCTGTCAACAGACCCTTTATTTTAGTGTTGTCAATAACAAATGTTGCAGACGCCACTGTATCAGGTGGGAAAAACCTCCGCTATATTAGTGGTCAGAAATCGTTGAGAATAGAGTACGCTTACATTTGCTGTATTTCGAGTATACTGCGTGTATATGCATTAAATGATAGTTAATTGTCTAATGATACCAGTCTGACCCCATTGAAGGTTTTAATTGTATCCATGAGTTTTATTAGTAAATTGTCTTATGATACCAGTCTGATCCCATTGAAAGTTTTAATTGTATCCATGAGTTTTATTAGTAAATTGTCTTATGATACCGGTCTGATCCCATTGAAGGTTTTAATTGTATCCACGAGTTTTATTAGTAAATTGTCATATGATACCAGTCTGATCCCATTGAAAGTTTTAATTGTATCCATGAGTTTTATTAGTAAATTGTCTAATGATACCAGTCTGACACCATTGAAGGTTTTAATTGTATCTGTGAGTTTTATTAGTAAATTGTCTAATGATACCAGTCTGACACCATTGAAGGTTTTAATTGTATCCATGAGTTTTATTAGTAAATTGTCTTATGATACCAGTCTGATCCCATTGAAAGTTTTAATTGTATCCATGAGTTTTATTAGTAAATTGTCTTATGATACCAGTCTGATCCCATTGAAAGTTTTAATTGTATCCATGAGTTTTATTAGTAAATTGTCTTATGATACCGGTCTGATCCCATTGAAGGTTTTAATTGTATTCATGAGTTTTATTAGTAAATTGTCTTATGATACCAGTCTGATCCCATTGAAAGTTTTAATTGTATCCATGAGTTTTATTAGTAAATTGTCTTATGATACCAGTCTGATCCCATTGAAAGTTTTAATTGTATCCATGAGTTTTATTAGTAAACGGCTTATGATACCAGTCTGATCCCATTGAAAGTTTTAATTGTATCCATGAGTTTTATTATTAAATTGTCTTATGATACCAGTCTGATCCCATTGAAAGTTTTAATTGTATCCATGAGTTTTATTATTAAATTGTCTTATGATACCAGTCTGATCCCATTGAAAGTTTTAATTGTATCCATGAGTTTTATTAGTAAATTGTCTTTTGATACCAGTCTGATCCCATTGAAAGTTTCAATTGTATCCATGAGTTTTATTAGTAAATTGTCTTATGATACCGGTCTGATTCCATTGAAGGTTTTAATTGTATCCATGAGTTTTATTAGTAAATTGTCTAATGATACCGGTCTGATCCCATTGAAGATTTTAATTGTATCTGTGAGTTTTATTAGTAAATTGTCTAATGATACCAGTCTGATCCCATTGAAAGTTTTAATTGTATCCATGAGTTTTATTAGTAAATTGTCTTATGATACCAGTCTGATCCCATTGAAAGTTTTAATTGTATCCATGAGTTTTATTAGTAAATTGTCTTATGATACCGGTCTGATCCCATTGAAGGTTTTAATTGTATTCATGAGTTTTATTAGTAAATTGTCTTATGATACCAGTCTGATCCCATTGAAAGTTTTAATTGTATCCATGAGTTTTATTAGTAAATTGTCTTATGATACCAGTCTGATCCCATTGAAAGTTTTAATTGTATCCATGAGTTTTATTAGTAAATTGTCTTATGATACCAGTCTGATCCCATTGAAAGTTTTAATTGTATCCATGAGTTTTATTATTAAATTGTCTTATGATACCAGTCTGATCCCATTGAAGGTTTTAATTGTATCCATGAGTTTTATTAGTAAATTGTCTTATGATACCAGTCTGATCCCATTGAAAGTTTCAATTGTATCCATGAGTTTTATTAGTAAATTGTCTTATGATACCGGTCTGATTCCATTGAAGGTTTTAATTGTATCTGTGAGTTTTATTAGTAAATTGTCTAATGATACCGGTCTGATCCCATTGAAGATTTTAATTGTATCTGTGAGTTTTATTAGTAAATTGTCTAATGATACCAGTCTGACCCCTTTGAAGGTTTTAATTTTATCTGTGAGTTTTATTAGTAAATTGTCTAATGATACCAGTCTGACACTTTTGAAGGTTTTAATTGTATCTGTGAGTTTTATTAGTAAATTGTATAATGATACCAGTCTGACCCCTTTGAAGGTTTTAATTGTATCCATGAGTTTTATTAGTAAATTGTCTAATGATACCAGTCTGACACCATTGAAGATTTTAATTGTATCTGTGAGTTTTATTAGTAAATTGTCTTATGATACCGGTCTGATTCCATTGAAGGTTTTAATTGTATCCATGAGTTTTATTAGTAAATTGTCTAATGATACCGGTCTGATCCCATTGAAGATTTTAATTGTATCTGTGAGTTTTATTAGTAAATTGTCTAATGCTACCGGTCTGATCCCATTGAAGGTTTTAAGTGTATCTGTGAGTTTTATTAGTAAATTGTCTAATGATACCAGTCTGACCCCTTTGAAGGTTTTAATTGTATCCATGAGTTTTATTAGTAAATTGTCTAATGATACCAGTCTGATCCCATTGAAGATTTTAATTGTTTCTGTAAGTTTTGTTAGTAAATTGTCTAGTGCTACCGGTCTGATCCCATTGAAGATTTTAATTGTATCTGTGAGTTTTATTTGTAAATTGTCTTATGATACCGGTCTGATCCCATTGAAGGTTTTAATTGTATCCACGAGTTATATTAGTAAATTGTCATATGATACCAGTCTGATCCCATTGAAAGTTTTAATTGTATCCATGAGTTTTATTAGTAAATTGTCTAATGATACCAGTCTGACACCATTGAAGGTTTTAATTGTATCTGTGAGTTTTATTAGTAAATTGTCTAATGATACCAGTCTGACACCATTGAAGGTTTTAATTGTATCCATGAGTTTTATTAGTAAATTGTCTTATGATACCAGTCTGATCCCATTGAAAGTTTTAATTGTATCCATGAGTTTTATTAGTAAATTGTCTTATGATACCAGTCTGATCCCATTGAAAGTTTTAATTGTATCCATGAGTTTTATTAGTAAATTGTCTTATGATACCGGTCTGATCCCATTGAAGGTTTTAATTGTATTCATGAGTTTTATTAGTAAATTGTCTTATGATACCAGTCTGATCCCATTGAAAGTTTTAATTGTATCCATGAGTTTTATTAGTAAATTGTCTTATGATACCAGTCTGATCCCATTGAAAGTTTTAATTGTATCCATGAGTTTTATTAGTAAACGGCTTATGATACCAGTCTGATCCCATTGAAAGTTTTAATTGTATCCATGAGTTTTATTATTAAATTGTCTTATGATACCAGTCTGATCCCATTGAAAGTTTTAATTGTATCCATGAGTTTTATTATTAAATTGTCTTATGATACCAGTCTGATCCCATTGAAAGTTTTAATTGTATCCATGAGTTTTATTAGTAAATTGTCTTATGATACCAGTCTGATCCCATTGAAAGTTTCAATTGTATCCATGAGTTTTATTAGTAAATTGTCTTATGATACCGGTCTGATTCCATTGAAGGTTTTAATTGTATCCATGAGTTTTATTAGTAAATTGTCTAATGATACCGGTCTGATCCCATTGAAGATTTTAATTGTATCTGTGAGTTTTATTAGTAAATTGTCTAATGATACCAGTCTGATCCCATTGAAAGTTTTAATTGTATCCATGAGTTTTATTAGTAAATTGTCTTATGATACCAGTCTGATCCCATTGAAAGTTTTAATTGTATCCATGAGTTTTATTAGTAAATTGTCTTATGATACCGGTCTGATCCCATTGAAGGTTTTAATTGTATTCATGAGTTTTATTAGTAAATTGTCTTATGATACCAGTCTGATCCCATTGAAAGTTTTAATTGTATCCATGAGTTTTATTAGTAAATTGTCTTATGATACCAGTCTGATCCCATTGAAAGTTTTAATTGTATCCATGAGTTTTATTAGTAAATTGTCTTATGATACCAGTCTGATCCCATTGAAAGTTTTAATTGTATCCATGAGTTTTATTATTAAATTGTCTTATGATACCAGTCTGATCCCATTGAAGGTTTTAATTGTATCCATGAGTTTTATTAGTAAATTGTCTTATGATACCAGTCTGATCCCATTGAAAGTTTCAATTGTATCCATGAGTTTTATTAGTAAATTGTCTTATGATACCGGTCTGATTCCATTGAAGGTTTTAATTGTATCTGTGAGTTTTATTAGTAAATTGTCTAATGATACCGGTCTGATCCCATTGAAGATTTTAATTGTATCTGTGAGTTTTATTAGTAAATTGTCTAATGATACCAGTCTGACCCCTTGGATGGTTTTAATTGTATCTGTGAGTTTTATTAGTAAATTGTCTAATGATACCAGTCTGACCCCTTGGATGGTTTTAATTGTATCTGTGAGTTTTATTAGTAAATTGTCTAATGATACCAGTCTGACCCCTTTGAAGGTTTTAATTGTATCCATGAGTTTTATTAGTAAATTGTCTAATGATACCAGTCTGACACCATTGAAGATTTTAATTGTATCTGTGAGTTTTATTAGTAAATTGTCTTATGATACCGGTCTGATTCCATTGAAGGTTTTAATTGTATCCATGAGTTTTATTAGTAAATTGTCTAATGATACCGGTCTGATCCCATTGAAGATTTTAATTGTATCTGTGAGTTTTATTAGTAAATTGTCTAATGCTACCGGTCTGATCCCATTGAAGGTTTTAAGTGTATCTGTGAGTTTTATTAGTAAATTGTCTAATGATACCAGTCTGACCCCTTTGAAGGTTTTAATTGTATCCATGAGTTTTATTATTAAATTGTCTAATGATACCAGTCTGATCCCATTGAAGATTTTAATTGTTTCTGTAAGTTTTGTTAGTAAATTGTCTAGTGCTACCGGTCTGATCCCATTGAAGATTTTAATTGTATCTGTGAGTTTTATTTGTAAATTGTCTAATGATACCAGTCTGATCCCATTGAAGATTTTAATTGTTTCTGTAAGTTTTGTTAGTAAATTGTCTAGTGCTACCGGTCTGGTCCCATTGAAGATTTTAATTGTATCCATGAGTTTTATTAGTAAATTGTCTAATGATACCAGTCTGACACCTTTGATGTTTTTAATTATATCCATGATTTTTTATTAGTTGTCTAACAATAAAGTCTAGCGCCTTCGAAGTGTTTAATTATCTCCATGAGTTTTTATTAATTAATTGTCTTATGATACCAGTCTGACCCCTTTAATGGTCTTAATTATATCCATGAGATTTTATTATTAATTGTCTAACGATACCAGTCTGACCAATTCAGTTTTGTTTCAATTATATCTATGAATTTGTACTATATATATTTGTTTATCAACGATAATTATGCATTTAATGTATGCATATATATATATATATATATATATATATATATATATATATATATATATATATATATATATATAGATAGCATTTCTACTAATTTCTATTAATACTGTTGATGTATAACGTCATTTAAGCTGCACTCTTCTTTGTTTGATATGCAGGTCTTGGTAAATGTGTAAAGATAGAAAACGTTTAGCTAGGAAAAGAGATAAAGCATAAAATATGGTATGATCAAAATGCAAAATACTACCAGTTGTTTTTCTGAGATAAATTTATTCAAGAAAGTTGAATCAAACAAAGACTGACGGAGATCCTAGTTTGCTTTCCTGTATGTGATAAATGTCGTTTTTACAGCCAAGGCAATCCAAAATTTGGGTATAAAATGAACATTAATCACCATTTCTCTTGCTTTGAAATAACTATTTAAATGATAAATAATCAGACAAGTCCAACTTTATTGCTTCCAGAAAATGAGAAACTTGAGAAATTATACATCTTGATAAACAATAATGAAGAAATCTGTAATTCAGAAAAAAACAGTCTGTAAAAATGTGTGTTGCTCCATTTGAAAGTATATATGTTCAACCAAATATGTTCAGTTGTGTCGTTTTGTATGACAACATATGGCATTGACACAAGGAACATCCTGCAATATTTCGCATTTTACGGTTTTTTGAATTCCGATAGTTGCTACTTAAAAAATTAAGTAAACATATGACCTATAAATTTTAAGCATATTATTTTTAATAAATCATTGCCAAATAAGTAAGTCGGATGATACTATATACATACTTTGTATACTATATATGGACACAGGTCCATCGACCTACAGGTGATATGTCGTTTTATATATTGAATTTTGTGTGGAGAAATTTTCAAGCTAGACAAAGATATTGACAAGAATTGCTTCTTAATAAGCTTTTAAATCTATAAACATGTGGTAAGTATATGCCAATTAAGTATACAAACTATGTAAAATAGTGTGTTCTCTCGCAATACTGACCGGTAAGTAAATCGACAATGACATTTACTGTTATCCGTACATTGGTACAAACTGACAAGGCTGTGTCCATCATTGGGGGTTGTTACATCGTGACATGCCAGGGTCAAGGCTGTGCCCATCATTGGGGGTTGTTATATCGTGACATCCCAAGGTCAAGGCTGTGTCCATCATTGGGGTTGTTATATCGTGACATCCCAGGGTCAAGGCTGTGTCCATCATTGGGGGTTGTTATATCGTGACATCCCAGGGTCAAGGCTGTGTCCATCATTGGGGTTGTTATATCGTGACATGCCAGGGTCAAGGCTGTGTCCATCATTGGGGTTGTTATATCGTGACATCCCAGGGTCAAGGCTGTGTCCATCATTGGGGTTGTTATATCGTGACATGCCAGGGTCAAGGCTGTGTCCATCATTGGGGGTTGTTATATCGTGACATCCCAGGGTCAAGGCTGTGTCCATCATTGGGGTTGTTATATCGTGACATCCCAGGGTCAAGGCTGTGTCCATCATTGGGGGTTGTTATATCGTGACATCCCAGGGTCAAGGCTGTGTCCATCATTGGGGGTTATTATATCGTGACATCCTATGGTCAAGGATGTGTCCATCATTGGAGGTTGTTATATCGTGACATCCCAAGGTCAAGGATGTGTCCATCATTGGGGGTTGCTATATCGTAACATGGGTGGAATAGACACATTTAGGAACATTCATGCCGACTCGGTCATCGATTAAAGTAAGAACATATCTACCTAGGATATCGACTTGAGAAAGCTGTTGTCGGAGACCGTGAAATATTTCTCTGAAAAACTAAAGCAATCCAGTAGTGGAATTGCATTTATTCCCCAGCAGCAATTTAGCGCAGATAGTTTTCCGTTCCAGGCGAAAGTAATTTCCTCTATGTTCGCATTAGTATGAATGCTATAGTCTACATTTGGGCACGTGGAGTTGTTCCTAGTTTTATGAATTCTATAGCCTTCATTTGACACAGGGAGTTCTTCCTAGTTTTATGGATGTTATGCAGTCTACTTGGACACGGGGAGTTGTTCATAGTTTAAAAAATGCTATAGTCTACTCGGACACGGGGAGTTGTTCCTAGTTTCATGAATGCTAAAGTCTACATTGAGCATGGGGAGTTGTTCCTAGTTTCATGAATGCTAAAGTCTACATTGAGCATGGGGAGTTGTTCATAGTTTCACGAATGCTAAAGTCTACATTGGGCATGGGGAGTTGTTCCTAGTTTCATGAATGCTAAAGTCTACATTGGACACGGGAGTTGTTCCTAGTTTTAGTAACGTTATCGTCTACATTGGACACTGGCAGTTGTTCCTAGTTTTATGAATGCTATAATCTACATTGGACACGGGGAGTTGTTCCTAGTTTTATGAATGCTATAATCTACATTGGACACGGTGAGTTGTTTCTAGTTGTATGATCGCTATCGTCTAAACTTGACACGGGGAGTTGTTACTAGCTTTATGAATGCTATAATCTGCATTGGTCACGGGGAGTTGTTCATTGTTTTATGAATGCTATAGTCTACATTGGATACGGGAGTTGTTCCTAGTTTTATAAATGCTATAATCTTCACTGGTCACGGGGAGTTGTTCCTAGTTTTAAAAATGCTATAGTATACATTGGACACGGAGTGGTGTTCTTAGTTTTATGTATGCCGTAGTCTATTTTGGACACGGGGAGTTGTTCCCAGTTGTATGAATGCTATAGTCTACATTGGATAAGGGGAGGTCTTCCTAGTTTTATGAATGCTATAGTCTATATTGGGTACGAGGGGGTCTTCCTAGTTTTATGAATGCTATAATCTACACTGGACACGGGGAGTTATTCTTTGTTTTCTAATTGCTATAGTCTACTTTGGAGAAGGGGAGTTGATGCTAGTTTTATGAATGCAATAATCTACATTGGACACGGGGAGTTGTTCCTAGTTTCATGAATGCTAAAGTCTACATTGGGCACGGGGAGTTGTTCCTAGTTTCATGAATGCTAAAGTCTACATTGGGCACGGGGAGTTGTTCCTAGTTTCATGAATGCTAAAGTCTACATTGAGCATGGGGAGTTGTTCCTAGTTTTATGAATGCTATAATTTACATTGGATACGGGGATTTGTCCCTAGTTTTATGAATGCTACAGTCTACATTAGACATGGGGAGTTGCTCCTAGTTTCATAAATACTATAGTCTACATTGGGCCCGGAAATTTGTTCCTAGTTTTATGAATTCTACAGTCTACAGGGGAGTTGTTTTTAGTTTTCTAATTGCTATAGTCTACATTTAGAAGGGGACTTGTTCCTAGTTGTATGAATGCTATAATCTACAATAGACATGGGGAGTTGCTCCTAGTTTTATGAATGCTACAATCTACAATGGACACGTGTGGGGATGGGGGGGGGGGGGGTGTTCCTCGTTATGCTTGCTTGTATTAGGTTTCTTATATTAAGACTATTGACAATGTCGCTACTTGACTTGCACATGCCTTCAGAATTCTATACGAATGAACTCGCCAAACTAATTTCCATATTAATTTCCTGCCAAAACCAGTAGAACCGTTAGATAATCAAAAGTTAAACAACAGTAATTTCCTTTTTGTAAACAAAAGTATTTAATTTCAGAAGATTTATTGCACTGCAGCGCGTTTGTTTCTCTTTATAACTCAATTTTCGATTAAAATTAGGCACACTGAATTTGATGAAGTACGTTGCAGTCGAAACATTCTTCAAATGCTTCAAAATAATATATTAAACGTTCCCAAAGCAGGCATATTGATTTTAAATAAATAGAGTTTTAGAAAGGGTTCTTTACTATTGATAAGTGACAGCCCTGTGTAACAATATGCTGAACAGAATTAAAGGTGGAATCCAACATTTACTTTATCCCCCAAGATGCAAAAGCATACTTGTGTGTTGGTTATACTATGGTTTTATTCCTGAGGCTTGTTTTATTCTATAGATATGGTGCATGTGTCACTATGTTATTGAGTAATACCCATTTTATCGAGGGGCGGTATGGACTCCACTTGAACTCTATTTACACATTAAAGCCATGTCAAGCACGTATTACGTGGGCGAGCTAGTAGATTGCGTTCTATAAAAAAATCAAATTGAATAAGAGGAGTTGGGCCTTACTTATACTGGCTGTAGAGATAAGAAGACTGAAAATTTAAATAGTTATAAAAATGGAAATAGTAAAAAATATCGCATCTTGGTCAGCATGAAATACATTGTAAGCAGCTACTAACTATAAATCAATTTAACAAGATGGATAAAAACAAAGCAAAGCGAATCTATCCATTTTTATGTTCTTATATCAACCATATGAACACCGTCTTCTTCACGTATGCTTCATGGCATCCGACAAGAAAAGAAATAAATGCAAACCATTAATTAAAATATAGTCATTGTAAATTCACTATATATACAAGGCTTTCTATAATATAGCATGAAAATGGTAGAATGATATACCATGTAACTGATATTCGGATCTAGCATGCAACCGATAAAAAGATATATCCTGCAGGCGACAAGGAGATCTAGCAAGTAACGATAATCAGATCTAGAATGCAACGTTCAATTCTAGCATGCAGCTGACAGCCTGATTCTGCATAAAGCTGATAGCCTGATCTATAATGCACCTGACTGCCTAATCTATCATGAAGCTGACAGCCTGATCCAGCATGCAGCTGACAGCCTGATCTATCATGCAGCTGACAGCCTGATCTATCATGCAGCTGACAGCCTGATCTATCATGCAGCTGACTGCCTGATCTATCATGAAGCTGACAGCCTGATCTATCATGCAGCTGACAGCCTGATCTAGCATGCAGCTGACAGCCTGATCTGGCATGCAGCTGACAACCTGATCATCTATCATTCAGCTGTCAGCCTGATCTATCATGCAGCTGACAGTCTGATCTAGCATGCAGCTGAAAGCCTGATCTAGCATGCAGCTGACAGTCTGATCTAGCATGCAGCTGACAGCCGGTTCTATCATGCAGCTGACAGCCTGATCAAGCCTGAAGCTGATAGCCTGATCTATCATGCAGCTGACAGCCTGATCTAGCATGCAGCTGACATCCTGATCCAGCATGCAGCTGACAGCCTGATCCACCATGCAGCTGACAGCCTGATCTACCATGCAGCTGACAGCCTGATCCAGCATGATGCTGACAGACTGATCTATCATGTAGCTGACAGCCTGATCTATCATGCAGCTGACAGCCCGATCTATCATGCAGTTGACAGCCTGATCCAGAATGAAGCTGATAGCCTGATCTATCATGCAGCTGACAGTCTGATCTAGCATGCAGCAGACAGCCTGATCCTGCATGCAGCTGACAGCCTGATACAGCATGCAGCTGACAGCCTGATCTATCATGCAGCTGACAGCCTGATCCAGCATGAAGCTGACAGCCTAATCTATCATGCAGCTGACAGCCTGATCTATCATGCAGCTGACAGTCTGATCTAGCATGCAGCTGAAAGCCTGATCTAGCATGCAGCTGACAGTCTGATCTAGCATGCAGCTGACAGCCGGTTCTATCATGCAGCTGACAGCCTGATTTAGCATGCAGCTGACAACCTGATCCAGAATGACGCTGATAGTCAGATATATCATGCAACGATCAGCAGATCCAGCAAGCTACTGCTAATCATATCTAGACTGCAACTGATATGCAGATCTAGCAAGCAACTGATATGCAGATCTAGCAAGCAACTGATATGCAGATCTAGCAAGCCACTAATATGCAGATCTAGCAAGCAACTGATATGCAGATCTAGCAAGCAACTGATTTGCAGATCTAGCAAGCAACTGATATTCTGATCTAGACTGCATCTGGCAGTCAACTGTAGCATGCAGCTGACAGCTTGACCTAGCATGCAACAATAATCAGATCTAGCATGCAATTGAGTTAGTTCTAGCGTGCAAATGACAGCCTGATCTAAAATGTATCTGAAAGTCGAATCCGACTTGCAACCGATAGCAATATCTAGCTTGCAACTGCCAGGAACTTTGACGAACATGTTAATAAAGTATTCTGTTACTATGTACTTTCAAACAGGTGAGCGTTCCGTCACAATCTTGCTTTATTTAAAAGGTATTCAGACTCCAATGCGGTTAATGTAACAATTCGTAACCTTTCTTTGTTTTCAACTTGATATTTTGGGGGTGATTTGTCCTATTCCGTCATAGACTGCTGTGCAAACACTTTATTTTGATAGGATATGTAGTAAGGGTGCTTAATCGACTTCACGGATGTTTAAAGCCCGATTATGTCCAAACAGCTGTTACCGAGAACATGTCTGTTATTATGAGACGTCTGTCCACCAGAGTGGAGTATTACCGTTAACAGATCGGACAACAAGACAAAAGCCACACCTGCAGCTTCCAGAGTTAACATATTTGTAGACTTCATCTCCTTACAGAGAATAAACTGTACAGCAGACTAGTACAGGGCGGGGCCACGGGACGTGCAAATGGATGCAAATGCAGATTAGAAGTGTTTATACATATACAAATAGTCAATCTCGTTGAGTCTGTAATCAGTAATGGAATCTATCATTACAGGAAAGACTGTTTACCAGAATTGTTTGTGGCGGTTTAATTCCAATTCACGTCAGTTTTAATGTTGAATGTGAAAATGTACAAGAAAATTAAAATGCCGACAATAATAAACGCACCAAGTATGTCTAATCAGATCGCGTTCTGCTGATTGTTGAGTTTCTGCTGCAATATTGTTCAATTATCAACAATCAATATATATCACCAATAAAAATGATAAAAAGACCACATGGCTTGATAAGCAATATGCACGTTCCTGATTACTTGTTCT
This sequence comes from Sinonovacula constricta, assembly GCA_007844125.1. NCBI lineage: Eukaryota > Metazoa > Mollusca > Bivalvia > Cardiida > Solecurtidae > Sinonovacula > Sinonovacula constricta. The sequence goes on along the minus strand of CM017558.1, from coordinate 25,863,988 downwards.
GTCCCAGCGCAAGCGTGGTACACTTATAATGGACGGTCGATATTCCCATGTCATGAGAAATCAATATCTTATCCTCGCTTAAAGAAGGGGCCATCGTCCATTATATATCTACCGTTACTGGGTGATAGAGTTGCCTGGTGGTAAATACGATCATTGATGGAACTTATCATTTGAATGGTCCATAAATATATCTCAATACGCCTTGTAATCTCACATCACAACGCGTATGGCTATTGTAAGAGGTGTTCCAGTTAAAAATAGAGTTTGTTAGCGAGTGAAAAAAACATTAATAAGTGAACCGTATCCAATTTTTATTTACGAATTCAATTTAATTGACAGCTGTAAGCTATTTGAAATAGTTATATTGAATTGATGATGTAAATCACAAGAGCTGAAATATAATGTTGTATTCAGACTGTTTACCGCTATGAAACGGACGCATGATTAAAAATTAATCTTGGAATTTTGTAACGAAACAAAGTTTTTTTACCATGGCAACCATAGTTTTACACCATTATGAGTTTATGTAAATTTTATCTTCCAAAATCGCAGGTTTTACGATTTTATGTAAACAAATGCACCAAAAATGTAGTCTTAAATAGGGTCTTAAATATTGTTTTATACCTAACACTACAGGGATTTAATGTATACGTTGACATTTTGTTTTGGTTTAAACAACAATGTAAACCTCGAAACAAATTTTGCTTTTCTTTTATTTATTTTTCCATTTTTTCAATGACTTTGGTATCCATATATAACCATGCTGAACATTCAGTAGTGTATATACTTTGGACAAAATTTACATACGATAAACCCTAAAACAAAATTGTTCAGGATATGTGCATGCTTAAGATATCCTTGCAAAATGACCACCATAAAAAACACATTTCTTGATTATTTTTCTACCCGCAAAATTGGGACAAAAGATAACGTAAAATGAAAACGTAAACCAAAACCATATTAAATAAACAACAAGCATTAACATAAAGTTGAACCAACCACCATTGCCTTTGTTAATCTTAGCATCCATTATGAGCTAATGTGGCTCTTGTTTTAAACGGCTAGGAATAAGTCAAACCAGGAAGACACAGAACTATTTCTTTAAGTACAATGACTACGGCATGCTAATGGGCATGTAAGCCCGTCCAAATATCAAAGAAGTAAAAGGTGAACATTACTGGGCTGTGCATATAGAAATAAAAGTGCACTTGATTGAAGAATACCTTAAACCGAACCTGACAATAAATTTCAAGTCAATGGTAAGCCCCTTACCGCACGGGTTCGAGTCCCGGTCAGGACGATAACATTCATGTGAGGAGATCTTCCATTCGACTTGTGCGGCGTGGTTTCTATCCAGATTGTCTTGTGTCTTATTTATCAAATTTACAGAATTTAATGATTCCGACCGACAAGTGAAGCAATGTTATAAAGTGTATATGGTCGTTGTCGCTTATGACAGACTGCAGAGTTATAAAGGAAGCTATACTTCGGAAGCAAAAGATTGACTCTGCATAACATTGACTACCCGCAGTCAGTAAATGCCTGGGAATGGTAGTACCGAAACAAATAATTATGTATGTCGAGAGCGACTAGACGCGTCAGTCGTGTCCAGGCATGCTTCATATGTTAACATTATTACAATTGCTTGCTTTTGCTAGATTTTCAAAGGATTCTATTGTGTAATGCAGTTATACTTGAAACACAGATTTATGAATGAACAACGCGACGCAGGAATATCACTCAGTGCCTTAAGGCGCAAAAGGAGGCATAACCTTTTTATTACAATGAGTGTTCCAGTGGCTATGCATTGTATACCAGGCTGAGATTATTTGTAATATCCCCGCACGTGGGACAGCCTCACTGCCGTCTGGGTTTACAGTCGGGATGTAGATTCCGATCACAGGGATGTGGTGTTGGCAAAATAAAGCAAAAGGATTGTTGAAGAGCCGTTTACTATTGTTTGTCCACCGACCAACTAATGACAGGGAGTTAATTTTGAACTCAGTGTATTTTTGTCGTGCCCGATAGCACTTATGTGCAGTTATTGTAAACCTAATTTATGTTTAATATAATAGTGCCTGTAATCGGATGTTAGTAGCTGTGTTGCAACGTTTGTTCTAATCTATATTCTATTGTAGAAGATGGGGTCGTTTCGCAGCTTAAGATTCGGCTGTTTTCCAATGCTTTGCGGAAACGATTAACCAAGGGAAAACTTAAAGGTTCCATTATTTGCATACCTTTATCTTCCGAGGTAAAATGTACACCGCCACTTTGATTGATAAGTCGTTTCGCGTTGTTAGAGGGCATTACAACAGGCCAAATGGTATTGTTTATAACCTGATACTAATTAGCTTTCGTAAGTGTACGTAAACGTCTACGGTAGGTATCGCATTATAAAGTTTCTGTCCACGGCCGATTAAATTCTTCATTGTTGACCTGGGATAACGAATAGAGTTGGTGATTTCTTAAAGCAGTGGTTTAATGGTGGAATATATTCCCTTGCAAACCAAACAATACAAAGGTAAAATGGGCGTAATCATGAATAGAAAATCAGTACATAAAAATGACAAGGTCTAGGAGTATTGCAATATATATTATCATTCGAAAATTCATCAGACATACCAGTCAAATGTAAAAGTTACAAAAATAATTAGTCAAGACATAATTATAAAAAAGTTAACCCAAAAGTTAACTTTGGAACGGTAAGTCGAGAAAAGGGCCAACTTCTGGGTGGAAGTGTAACAGCCATCTCCCAACTGTTAACCAAAAGCTCTAAATAGTATTGCCGAATGCCGATAGGTCTTACTTTGATACGTGAATACTATATGAGTGGCTGGTAAATATTTATGTACAATTACAGCATCGATATTAAAGTCGCGTGATTTGTTTGATGCACGTGGTCTTCGTTTATCGTGGCCAAAACGAAGCAAGAAAGCGTTCTCGATTTTAATTAACCAGAAAGCGGCAGTTAATTTATCACAAAAGAATGATCACAAGCGAACGAGGAAACTCTTAAATGCATCATCAAACATGCAAAGTATTCACATCTCTGAGAAAGTCGAAACCTGAAGAGACAGTTCTGATTATCCTTAGATATGGGTCCAAAATTAGAAGCTACATATAAATAGTGTTTCCCATACTAAATGATGACCAAGTACATTTAATCTCGGTAAAAAAAATACATTAACGTCAAGATTTTGTGAACAGCTGTAGTTTGCAATTAAACACCCCTTCTGAAAGATAGTTTGTTGAGCAGGTGCATGAGTAATCAATGACGTGGAACGGTGTGTTTGTTTGTTTATCGTCTTACCAACAGTATTTCAGTTATCTGGAAACGGTGTCCACTTGAAGCATATATAGTGCTTGTCATCAATGTATATAGCATGCCGTGAACACCTAGCATGATACCATACCCAGTCACATCATCCTGACACCGGGCCAACCAGTCGTGGAACTACCCTTATATTTGCTTGAGCGTTAGCGAGGGAGCTATACCACTACTATTTTTAACGACTTTGGTATGTCGCGGCCCGGGATCGAACCCGGGGCCTCCCGTACCTGGCGCCGACGCTCTACCGGTTGCGCTACCAAGTCCGGTTGGGAACGGTGTGTATATATAGAAGAGTAAATAACCTGCATAGCAACGGTGGATTATATCGAAAAAAAATCAGTTACTTTAACATTTGTGTACGGAAACACTAAATTGGCTTTGAGGAGAAGCCATGAGTAATAGATGTTTACACTTACAAATAGGTATAAGAATTTAAGTTAATGAAATAAGTATATGGAGTCCTAGATAATTTATGAACTGAATACGGGGCCCAGATAAATTTGACCATTGTCCGACCAAACGTGTTTGATATTACTGATCACTCCTAAACATCTTTCCCACCAAACTCATGTGAAAATGACCTTGATCCGTGTTAAAATAAAATTAAGTGCAACATTGTTTTACAATGTGCAAGGTCTTTTCTGAGTAAATCCACTCAATATTTACAGTATTCTATTTTTTCAAAAATAACTAACTTCTCGATAACTAACATCTTGATACTAGATGTTTATCAATTGGTGCGCAATGCGAACATGCCAGTATTCCTACACATTGGCCATGGTATCGATCATTTGTCGTCAGACCTACCGTAGGGATAATCCGAGTGAACGTCACTGGGGCTGAGTATAGTGGCAGGACAACAGGAAAATCGTGAGATTACTCCAATATTGAAGGTAACAGCCATATTCACAAAATGAAAATATATTCATATGAACAGTGAATTTGTCTTAAACTGTAATTTCACACAGAAAATGTATTTTGTTTTTTGGTGCACATTATTAAGAGTTTGTCTACAATTTAGAAGACGGACAGCTCTAAGTTCTGTTCATGTTGATGCTGGGATGTATTAGAACTCTTTTGCAAGAACTTAAACAAGTACACATTGTCGTCCTTAGATATGCCAAAACACTCTCGAAATAATAGATATGAACCTGCTACAGATAGCGTTATTATCTTTATTGATACGATATTTACCAATAATTCTCTGTCTGTAAACAAATGCGCTTTAGTTCGCACTATTAATCGTGTTGCAGCATTGTCTATCCTCTTCCCAATTTAAATTTTCAAGATCCAAATACAGTACATGAATATGGTAAAGTTTGATGCTATCACGGAAGATAATTGAAAAGAGGAAAGAATATATATTAACAATATTTGTCATAATATTTTGCCTCAACGGTGCAAATGTATAACAAACGGCAAATATTTCCAAATTCCGAGCAATATGCTGTCTTTAGGTTCAAGAATGGGCCGATGTCCGTGATGGATATACCGCCAATGGATGACAAAGCTGCATTGTGGTAAATATGAGGATTTATGTTTTGTTTGAATTTTCATTGAATTATTTAAATAAGCCAATTAAAATAGTTTCACGACGAAGTTAGTTGTAAGACTTTAATGCATATGTTCATGTATAAATGGTGTTTCTCTGTTTTGTCTGCATTTGATATAATTTATTAATTTACCTTTCTATATTGTTGCTTTCAAAACGGGTTTAAGCCTAAAAGGTTACATTTTATACAAAAAAAGTATTCACTTAAAACTTATACACTTAAAATATGAACAACCCAAATAAAAAATCGAGCTTTATTCAAGAAACATGCTGCTGAAGCCATCGTTGACTGTTGTAGAAATTCACGTCGCTGTAGTTGTGTCAATAAGACCTTATATCGAAAAAAAACTTAATAATAAAAGAAAATACGATTTACTGCGAATATTAACATTTATTTTCCTCCAATCTTTTAGCATCCGGTCAGGATACTCACACCCACGACATTATAAAACAACAGAGCGAGTTGCTTTATGCATATCATGCCTCAAAAAAGTCCACACGCTGTAAAGCTGTAAATCAAATGGTACATGTATACTATAATGTCTTTTCTGTATAGTACAAGTATTAAATGCAAGAAGATTAATACTGTAGCAGCGGTTTATTCCCGCTTTATACATAATTTACTTTTCCAGATTTAGTAAGTGACAATAAATTAATAAACGACGTCGGAGTTCAAAACATTTTCTTGGAAATAATGTTTAACCGGTCTCAAAGTCTGCATATTTAGTATAAATGATTTCAGTTTCATTTTACTTTGAGTAAGAGTTTCGACTACCATTGGTAACTATAAAGAATGGTCGAGAGATACTTCACTTTACCGGTACCCAATAATACTATTGTTTCCAAAATTGCTCCAAATTCCTAGGTAGACATCTATAATGAAGACCGTGTATCTTTAAATTTAAGATTAGTCTTTTGTTGTTATTTATCGCGGTCTGTTGTCTCCGCTTCATCTGACAAGCACCAGCTGGTGCAGTATGCTTGCCGGTGATGTGCAGTATGCTTGCCAGTGATGTGCAGTATGCTTGCCGGTGATGTGCAGTATGCTTGCCGGTGATGTGCAGTATGCTTGTCAGTGATGTGCAGTATAGTAAACTTGTATATTTGCCTGATATATAAACTAAGTTCAAGTGTATTGTTTGAGTCACAAGTTACCCTGTACGTGTATATACATGTAGGAAATGTTCCTTTGTACTTTGAATTCCATCAGAGGTAATTTTAACTGCTGTTAACAGAAAAACCAGTGAGGTACCACCTAACACAATCGTCAACGTCGTTAGCATCATTTAATACTCCCACTTACAGAGACAGAGTTGAGATTTATTTCGACTCACCATGTTTCGACTCACCATGTTTCGACTCACCATGCATAATACGACATTGTAAGACGTATATTGTTCCTATACTCATTTTCGTACCCGGACAGCTCCATATATATTTATGTCGGTAACGTAACCGTAAAAATGTAAGTCTTTGCCAATTGTCCTGTTTCATATTTCGTGAAGAAGGTGAGCTTAGGTTAGAAATGAATAAGTAATATGTCTGGTGTCTAGTCAAATACTGTGACATCGACAACTCGCACTGAGACAGTTAAGTTATTGGAATACTTGCTGCTTTCTATAAAACATCAACACAAACAGCAGAGCAGACAACATTTTTTAAATATTAATAAAGAAGAAAATATTGAAGAAATTGATTTGTCTCGAGCAGTATTATTGCGACAAGAACTGTCTTCAGAACATATTTGTATGCCTGATGACCAGTTAATTTGAACGCAAAGAAGAATTACTTTTATTATCACATATGAACCTTATACACACGCTTTTCGTCATCAGAGAGAGGTGAGAGCAAAGCGAAAAAAAAAGAAAAATGAAGATATGTCCTCCGCGAATGTACCCAACAATTCTTTGAAACAACAAATATTCGGTGTTGACTCCCAACACTATATAAAAGTCAAATCATTAAGCGGACAGGTTAAACATACGTAACGATAAAGGGTAATCATTGTTAGGTATTTATCGACCTTAGTTCATATTTTTTTTGTTATTCTTGTGTTGTACCTTCGCAACAATGACAGTCGTCTCTGCGCCACAAAATATTTTCCTTTCACAATGTATATTGCTGTTGTTCGACTTAGACTGATTGCTAAATGTTTAAACACATTGTTGATGAAATGATCAAATAGAGTCCTGAATTAAGTAAACAGACATCTAGAGGTTGACAATTTGCTGGCTTCCGGAAAAGCTAATTAGGACATATGTTTTATTTGTCGGTCCATCAGGCCCCTGATCGCAAAATTGGTCAAAGTGACTTACCACAGCCTGCGAAATTGGAAGACCTTTATATCTTAAAGATGGAATCCGAATGTTTTGACCAGTTTTGTCTCTCTTTTAAACAACGATATAAATTATTGTTACCTAAAAATATCCATTAAAATGCTGTTTATTGATGTCCTACATCCATTTGAAAAGTGGAGCATAACACCTCATTATTGTAACCTGAAAATATCCATTAAAATGCTGTTTATTGATGTCCTACATCCATTTGAAAAGTAGAGCATAACACCTCATTTGTCCTGACAAACATGTTTCCTATCTGAGCCAGCTTGCACATTTAGTTACTAGTATTTTTAAATTTAGAAAAAAACGTGACCATTTACATTTTAGATCACACTACATCACCATCCGGGTAATCCGCTCTGACGTCGGTATCTATATTTTTGCAGCATTATGTATAGATTAGAAAAGAATGGACTTATAGAGCGAGATATTACGATGTTTACAGTCTAACATTTAAAGCATTATTCAAGATCATCTTTATGTAGCCTTAAACTTGGATTGACGATGAAATAATAGTCGAAGCATTCTATACTTCAAGGTTAAACTAATTCCAACATAAACTTTTTTCTCAAAATATTGTTGTAAATAATTGTCTTATAGTCAGGAAAAAAGTCCTCAATTTTTTGCTAAGTCATATTAGTAAAAAAAGTAATTTTAATTTCGCGACTTTTCTTGAAAAACTAATGGTCTTTATACGCCACCGTAGATCGAAAAAACCGGAAAACGGTGACAACGTAAAATATGCGCCAGTTGATTGCACGATATTTTGGACTTTTTACGAATGGATTTTAAACGGTAAGACATATTTCAAATGATTTTATTTATGAAATTGTAGAGATATAAGTATTATCTTGATAATCTTGATATCAAGACTATGACATTTGTGGTATTTCTTTGCAGTTGGATCTGGACACGATTTATTATATATTTTCGCGAGTTACGGATAAAGTGGCAAAATAATTAAATATGTCTAAAATATTTTGAGTTCTCAACAAGATCTCGCGATATTATTAGTAAGAAAAGATTTAAAAACCTCAATTTCATAAAAGAATGAGGAAAAATAAACAGGTATCACTTTCGTAGGTAACGCGCTCTTCGAACTTTTTTAAAACTACGGAATCGCAGAAGGATCAAAATGTTTTATTTTCGACGAATTATTATTATTATTTGTGATTAGTTATATTTTCAATTGAAAAATTTTGTTTTCACCCTTTTTCTTTCAAAGTGTGTGCACATTCATTTTCAATTTTCCTGAAAATGGATATTTTATCACAAAACTCATTAGCAGTGTAAATATAGAATCTAAGTCAATGTGATGTGGCATATTTTTTATTTTCAGAATTAAATGATATGGATTGCTGAGTTATTGTCCAGGATCTATCAGCTGAAGTAATTATGTAGACCTGTAAAATGAGGTAATTGTGATTTCTTAATACATTGCATGTTACTTGTACTCCTAATTTCTAACCAGTTTAAGCCATGATGTCTCTTTATACTACAGTCATACTGACTTGAACTTCTACTAGGTTCTAGAGGACCGAGTGCTTTTAATTTAATTAGAAGAACTTTTTTTAAGTAATATGTTTGGAACAGAATCAAGTGGATTAACTTACTAAAATTGCACAAATTTATAAAATATGTTTTCAGTGATCAAAGTGTGTGTGTTATCTGTAATGAGAACGATGAACGACCAACTTCAAAGCTTGGTGAAAAGGGATGTCAAGGACTTATAGCTGCAAGCAGTTTGAAAGGTATCATTTATATGCACTACAATTTTAGAATAAAAAAAAATAAAATTATCATTTATTGCTTGGATTTGTTTCACAATGTGTATAATAATAAAAAAAATGTTAAATTTTGTATCCCACTTCTATAAAGAAAAAAAGATATGCTTCTTTGAGTTTTAAGTTTTCTATTTTGCAATACAAATGTTTTTCAATTAATGATACAATTTACCACCCTTTGTATTTTATAAGTGTCATTAATGAATACTGCTCGGAGTTCTTGAAAATGGTTTGACATACTAAGAAAAAAGTCATTTTAATTTTACTTTTAACTAAAAGATACCATCTGAACTTTTTCTAGGGGATAGCCTTGCTGTATCGGTCGGCCAAGTTGTTCATCAGGATTGTAGACGATTATATTGTCACCCAAATCATACAAGAGCTTCTAAAGTTATTGCTAGTGAATTCTCGAGTCCAAGGACAAGAAAATCATTGACTGACTCATTTTCATTTCAAGAAAAGTGTATCTTTTGTGGCACAACAGCAAAGTCCACTGCAAATAAGCGAGGAAATGATGTTTTTCCAGTGAGAACCTTGGATTTTCAAAACAGTATTCGAAAGGTATGCAATGAGAGAAGTGACAACTGGGGTAACACTGTGCTGGGCAGATTAGAGTATGCCCAAGACTTGCCTGCTGTAGAAGCTAGGTATCACCAGACATGTAGTGTGAACTTCAGGACAGGGTGTAACATACCTTCTCAGTACCAAACAGATGAACAAAAAGTGAAACCTAAAAAGGGTAGGCCATCTAAAGTGCATGTTGAAACAGCATTTCTGGAAATAATTAACTGTTTTGAGAATAGTGAAACTGAATTGGTGACCATTTCTGATTTGGTAAAAAGAATGTCTGATCTTTGTGATGAAGCATATAGTAATGCATACATGAAAAAAAGATTTTTAGAGCACTTTGGTGATAGTATCATCATATCAGAACAAAATGGAAAGCATGATGTTGTAGCTTTCAGAACTACTGCCCATCAAATATTGCATACATATTTCAAATGTCATTTAAACAATGACAGTGACACACAGAAAAGAGCTTTGTTAACTGCAGCTGCAAAGCTTATCCTGAATGACATAAAATCTCTTGATATTAGCAAAGACATGTATCCTCAAAGTGCAGAAATAATGTCTTTAGATTCAAACCTGAAATATGTGCCTGCTAGCCTTCAGGATTTTCTAAGACAGTTGATTGATAATAAAAACTGTGAAAAGAAAATAGCATCTATAGGACAAACTATAGTACAGGCCTCGACTCCTCGCAGTATTATTGCACCTTTACAGCTTGGTCTTGGTGTACAACTGCATCACCAGTTTGGATCTAGGGCTTTAATTGAGACATTACACAGTCTTGGGTTTTGTTCTTCCTACCAAGAAGTACAGAAATTTGAACGTAGTGCTGCAGCAGTTTCAGCAGGTGTTGATGTCAATAACAACAACAACAACAACAGTGGCGAATTTGTACAATTTGTAGCGGACAATGTTGATCACAACACTTGTACTTTAGATGGCCAGAATACATTTCATGGAATGGGAATTATCGCTACTGTTACTCCTGAACTGAAAACTAGAAAAACTATTCCTAGAATTAAAGTTTCAAATGAAGAACTTGTATCTCTTGGAAAAATTGAAATATATTTCTACAATCAATCAAACGACAACATGGAAATGCTGAAATTTAAAAAATTGGTGGATTTGGCCAATGTTGAAGAACCACTAACAGAAATGGATTTTGTGTTCAAAATTTCCAGGCCACTTGGAATTCAAACACCTTCATGGTCTGGGTTCATGCAAGCAGTTAATGTTGGAAATCATCCGGGGCGTTCCTCTGTGCTACTGCTTCCAATGATTGACATGAACCCAAGTGACATCACATGTGTATACTCGACGCTTCATTTTGTGGTGAGACAGTCAAAATTGATGAACTGCAAAGCAATACTGACTTTTGACCAGCCATTATATTGGAAAGCCTTGAATATTGTAACAAATGAACCATCAACAAGTGAAGTCAAGTCAGTAGTGTTGCGGCTTGGACCTTTTCATACAGAGATGAGCTTTTTGGGATGCATTGGAAGAGTGATGGAAAATTCTGGACTTCAGGAGCTTCTTGAAACTGTGTATGCCCCCAACACTGTAGTTCATATGCTGACTGGAAAAGCGTTTGAAAGAGCTGTGCGTGGCCATTTTCTTGTTGATGATGCTTTGAATTCCATTCTGATGGATAAACTATTAAACACATCTGATTTATCAGTTGCTGATGAGGTCTTAATATTAAATCATACTCAAAGTCTTGATCTCCAAATTACAAAACAAGATATAGAACATATCAAGAGTCTAATCTGTAAAGATCTAAGTAAAGAAGTTCCAAGTAAAGACACCGCAGTACAGAAATTGTTGACAGCTTATGAGTCTGTGAAAACAAATCTGAAGCAGTATGATACTGCCAAGTTGTGGTTGCAGTACATGGAAATGATAGACATCCTAAAACGGTTCATCACAGCTGAAAGGACAGGGAATTGGACACTTCATCTGAAAGCCTTGCAGCAGATGTTACCATATTTTGCAGCTGCTGGGCATAATCTATACTTGAAGTCTGGCTACATGTACCTCCAACAGATGCAAGAACTGTCAGACACAAATCCAAACGTTTACCGAGCATTTAGTAATGGCCTTCATGTTGTCAGAAGGAGCGATAGATTTTGGGCAGGATTGTCTACAGATCTCATCATTGAGCAAGTTCTGATGCGTAGTGTAAAATCTGTAGGTGGTTTAACAAGAGGTCGTGGAATAACAGAAGCACAGAGAGCGCAGTGGATTCTAGCAATGCCAGCTACATCAGATGTCAACTATGCGATGCAAGAGTTCACAGAATGTAGACACGAAACAAGCGACCAGCATAAAGATTGTTATGAATCTAGAAAACAGAGGGACACACAAGACAGGCAAACGTTTGTTGAATTTCTAAGAGACAGGAGTCCATTCGTTGAAGAAGTATGTTTGAGAAACATTGAAACAGGGATGACTGCAGACCCTTCAGTAAATGCTCAGTATGCAGAAGATATTGGCAAAAGCATCGTTTCTGAAATGATAGACAAAAATGTTTTACATTTTACGTTTAAAAGAACTAATCAGATAAAAACGCTTGGCACTGAAGGCAACCTTAAAGTCAATGGAGAAGAAATAAACATAGACCCCCAGCTATTATTTCAGAGATTTATCACTGTAACAGATAATTCCGTAGATGATATAGAAGAAGTATTTAGACATGAACTGTCTGCAAATCCATCTTCATTGTTTGATTCATCTGGACTCATGCGTGAAGCTCAGAAGCCCCAGTTGGCAGTTGCATTGTGGGAGCAAGGGAACTGTGGGGCAAATCAATTAAATCATGAAAATCTTCAGTATGTTTTAGATGGTGGATCACTGATCCAGCGAATGCCTTGGGATTATGGTTGCACTTATGAAAGTATTTGTAAAAAATATGTTGATTTTGTTGAAAAACATTATGGAAAAGCGTATATAGTATTTGACGGCTACCGTTATGAAACTTCAACAAAGGAAGTAACCCATGAAAGACGAACAAAAGGAAAGACAGGCATCAAGATCAATTTTGATGGTAATTCCAGCTTCAAGTCTAAAAAGGATGTGGTTTTATCAAACAGGAACAACAAACAACGATTTATTGATATGTTGGGGACAAGTCTAGAAGAGAATGGTTGTCATGTTTTGCATGCAGACGCAGATGCTGATACTCTTATTGTCCAGACAGCCATTACATCAGCTCAAGAACGTCCAACAGCAGTCATCGGCGAGGACACTGATCTCCTTGTGCTTCTTTGCTACCATGCACATAAAGATTTAAATAAATTGTACTTGACTTCTGAAACGAAACAGAATTTGAAGACAAATAAAATCTGGGATATATTACAAACACAAAACACTATTGGCAGAGAAATTTGTCATCTTCTTCCCTTTATCCATGCATTTTCTGGTTGTGATACCACATCAAGGATTTACGGTATTGGGAAAGGTACATTTTTCAAAAAGACATTAACTGATGTTTATCTTCGACAACAAGCATCAGCCTTTCTTAGAAGCCATTCTATTCATGAAGAAGTTGAAAAGGCCGGTACAGAGATCTTCAAGCTAGTGTTTAATGGTAAAAAACAGGAAAGTTTGAACCATCTGCGCTTGAGAAAATTTGTAATGAAAGCCAATACTGGATCGACTTGTGTTCAAGTGCAGTGCCTTCCTCCAACTGAAGCAGCAGCAAGATTTCACAGTTTCCGTGTATATCTACAGGTTCAGACATGGATTGGAAAAGAACTTAATCCTGTTGAATGGGGTTGGTGTTTGAAAGGGAATAAACTGATTCCAGTGAAGACAGATCGAGCAGCAGCTCCTGCTAGGTTATTGAAAGTAATAAGATGTAGCTGTAAAGTAAACTGTGAATCCAGAAGATGTACCTGTAAAAAACATGGGCTCCAGTGTTCTTATGCTTGTGGTGAATGCAGGGGAATTGATTGTAGCAACAAATCTGAATCTTTACTTGGAGACTTAAATAATTAAACATATTACTGCTGAATTTGCTAAATATGCTGTATTGGGTATAGGGAAAATTGATGGTTTCATTAATAAGACAATTAAGCAAATTTCAGCTGTTGGAGGCATCATTGCAATCAGTATCATATGTTTATTAACAAGATATTTAGACTTAAAATGTATGTGAGGTAATGTTTTGTAAATAATGAATTGCTTTTGGCAACTACATGTATGCCTTCTTTAAATCAGATATGTGTATTGTTGGCAGTTTCACATAATTTTCATTATCATTGTAAAGTGGGTGGGGTAATTTTACAGGGAAAGAAAACAATTTTTCACCTGCATTATATTGATAATATATTTTGTACACATAATATACATGCCAACATATTAAATTGTGTTCTATAACTAAGAAAAGAGATTTGTTTTGAAAATGTGTCTGCATATTTGTTTTTGTTTTTTAACTACTGAAATTTTACCTGTGTTCTGTTTCTTCTAATGGGTATGAATAATTCTTCATCAAATTTTATAGATGCGCATTAAATATTCTTGAGGACTTTTTTCCTGTAATGCATGGACATCTATATAATCAAAAAATCATAAGCTCGCTTCTGTTGGAATTTGTTTAAGGTTGGTCATGTATTTCGGCTAAATTGCCTGGACTATAACCCAATTCGCTTTTGTTTTGGTATAGTTAGAGGTAAACTGTCGGATAAAACCACATCGCAATCGGTGTCAATAAAATGTTGAACATGTTGAAATGTAAGAAAGAAAAATATAAATTCACGGTTCAACTGATTCAATCGTTAAGATACAATGTAAATTTTAGAGGAACAATTCAGAGAAAAATACAAACTGGCAAGACCGCGCTTCATTTGCGTTTGGTTGACATTCACATTTATCCTAGTACCGGATGGGACAGAAAGATATCGTCTCAATATCAAGTGACCGCTTGGGTGGTGGCAGGGTGAAACGCTCAAGCTTAAGTGACAAAGCAGACATCGACTTTATGTTTAGTTATAATATTTGTTAATGTCCTGATTGGTAGCACAATCAGTTGAGCGTCAGCTCCAGGTACGCGAGGCCCCGGGCCGCAACATACTAGAGGCGTTGAAAATGGTAGTGGTATAGCTCCCTTGCCAAAGCTCGAACAAATGAAAGGGTAGTTCCACGACTGGATGGCCCAGTGTCAAGATAATGTGACTTGGTGTGGTACCATGCCAGGTGTTCACGGCATGCTATACACAGTGAAGGCAGCAATATATCTGCTTCAAGTGGACACCATCTCTAAATACTCTTGGTGGGACGATAAAGCCAATAAACAAACAATTGTTGTGATGTGTCCGTCAACGGGAGCCGGGTACTAGCGCCTGGCCACCAAACAATCACATCCAAGTATCTGATTCAGTAATGGCTGTTTCGTGGTCGGTACCACTTACAGGATAAATAATCCAATAAACTAAAATTTGTCTATTCATTAGTTTGACTGATATTAACCTCTGGAATTGGAGATGCAAATGACATTGTCTGGAAACACACAATTGTTTAAAAATATACACAACTACTGTTTTGTCTTCATTTAGCAAAAGCGACTATCCTTTTGACGGTTTCGTTACAAACTATTACAGTTATAACAATGACGACAATAATCATGAATATGACAATAATAGGACAATATATGATATGATATTTATGGAGCGAAACAGTCCATTGGTAGAAGACACGACTCCGGATCACGGGGTCCGTGGTTCAAACCCCGGTCGGATTGTTGCTCATTTCCTTGAGCAAGAAATTTACCTCGAATTGTTCCACTTCACCCAGGTGTATAAATGGGTACCTACGAGGGTTTTTCGGGTCAGTAATAAGACTTCCCAGCGCCATGTGTCGGCTGCCATAGTACGGGATTGACGAATATACCCAATGACCAGGGGGTAAACTGTAAAGTCGGCTGAACAAGCAGTAGCTTGAAAGTAGACTATAACTTGGTATAACCAATTACCTACTTATTTGTGAATTTGCTTACATCTGAAAGGGCTTGATCATTTCCTATACATGTATAAGTGGCTTTCAGTATTTTTTTCCAAATCTTCTTGAACCAATAGCTGGAGCCTTTATGTTTTATACCTGCTTCATAGGTAGCCTTCCATCAAGACTGTACTGAGAACTTTGAGCCATCATATAAACATGGCCATCAGATTTGTCGCCATTTTTCATATTTTCCTAAACAGTAAAACATAAACTGCCACAGCTAGAGCCTTGATATTTGATTTACATGTTTCTTGGTGACCGTTTATCAAGATTGTTATTAAAACATCTTTCAAAATCATATTCGGCAGTGGCGTGATTTATTTTTTTAAGTATGGCTATATGGACCACCGTGTAGAAGCTTCGTGGCAATAACAACATGACCTAAAGTCTTGTTGTTGGTGGGTTTTTTTATAATTATTCTAGATGTTTATCGCGTAGTCCTGTATCAAAAATTTTCAACGAATTTAGATCCGTCACAAAACGTGGCCATCAGACGTTTAGCAATACATGTATTGCTTGTAATTATTGATGGAATCCTTTCGTCAGAA
This sequence comes from Sinonovacula constricta, assembly GCA_007844125.1. NCBI lineage: Eukaryota > Metazoa > Mollusca > Bivalvia > Cardiida > Solecurtidae > Sinonovacula > Sinonovacula constricta. Next base: position 25,847,864 of record CM017558.1, on the reverse strand, counting down.
ACTGTAAGTCCTTGCGCCTTACTTTTTGTATATCTGATCCTTTGGTGACGATGAAGATTGTTCAAATACGTCAAAGAAACGGCTGACTTGTCCGTTGTCATTTTATATACAAAGCGTTATTATAGTAAAAAGACATTAAAAATCTTATTATCTGAAACTTAAAAGCTAGAGACTTGACACTTGGTATGTATGTTTCTCTAGTTACCCTCTATTAAGGTTTTTCGTCCGTCAAATGCACTGCCGCAAGGGGCGTAGTCAGAAACTATATAAACTTGAGCCGTAAAATATATGATTAACATGTTTCTATTAAGATCACAAAACGTGGCCGTCGGCATTTTGCATATATGACCTTTTGGTAGAATTTAAAACAGTTTAACAGCAAACCACTTCGCATCAAGTGTCCGCTAAGGTCCGTCTATGACCTGTTACCGTCGCCAGCAAACCTCCATAGGTGGGGAAAAGTCGATGACTCGACCTGCCCAATTTGCGACAAGACGGGTACACTGGAACACATCCTGTCGTCATGCCATGTGGCCCTGACACAAGGACGATATCGATGGAGGCATGACTGCCTTTACTGAGAGTTGGCCGACATCATAGAGTGTGAACGTAAAAAGGCAAGAACAGTGAAAAAAAGCAGGAAAATACAGTTTGTAAAGGCAAGGTAGAAGTCCAAACAACAATCACCCATAGCGACGTCTTTCCTAGATGAGGCAGAATCCTGGGAAATGATGGCTGGCCTTGGAAAAAAAACTTTATTTATTAACATCGTGCAGACTACACAGATACCAAATGTAGTTCTTTGGTCTCCAAACATGAATGTCTAGCGATAACAGAGTTCACGGTTCCATGGGAAACCGCTGTGAAAAGGCTTTTGAGAGAAAGATTGCCAAAGTATGACGTTCTGACAAAGCAGTGTAGGGAATGGTGACTTCGCTTTTCCCTGTGGAAGGGGGTGCCAGGGTATTTACTGCGAAGTCGCTATGGAGATTCCTCACTGCAATTGGGTTAAATGGAAACCGGAGGATATCAGCGGAAAACATGCTAGGCCATGCAGCCGAAAGAGCGTCACTCTGGCTATGGCTGAAGATGGGAGGAGCTGGAATCTAACCATTGCCACATAGGGAATGATCAACCCTGCGTGCCCACCATCAAGAGAAATGTTATGAGATTAAAGGGCCGAAACACTTCTATGACGGCTCTTAACTGAGGATGTCAGTGGTTCCAGAAGTTGTTAAACTGTTTCACTTTCAGAAACTTCTAGTCTTCAAATTGAAATAGTTTGTCCAAATGATAACTGTGAACGTTTTAACGTTTAAACGATGTATCAGTTTATCTGGTGTGTTTTAAACGTTTGCTTTTTTGTCTATGGCACTCCGGAGAGAGACAGTGATACAATGATAACCGCTATAACTACGTCAAGCTATTGTCGGTGGAGGAAGATCCAATAAGGGACCATGGATTCTAGAGTTAAAAGTCGGCGACTCTGTCCGCCAGGCCACAGGCGCCCACTGGTATGCAGACAATAGTAGAAAAGGGCAGAAGCATTTAATATAATATTGTGATTTCACTGGTTTCTGATTGCTTTTAAGCTCATGTTTCCCAATATAGACATGTTATTATATACTGCGCTATTGTTATGCACATTACAGTCTCGGCATGTTCTCTTTGTCGATTGTCTAACACATGTTTACTGCTGCAATAATGTTCCAATAGCATTAGGCGATTTATATCACTTCATGTAACTTACGAGGTCAAGAAATGAGTCCATGTAAAAAAATATCAGAAAGATGTACGCCCTTTATCTATCATTGCTGTACCAGTGCAAGCAAGTTAAACATATTATGAGCATATATTTGTCAGTTTATTTTTTGCCAATCATAAGCTGAAAATGGGGTCATTGTTGTTCCGGTACCAAGGCTGTCTCGTGATGACCGATGGAAGTTGTTATAAACATTTCTCAATAAACCGTAAAAATCATAAAATATGTTAGGGAATTTAGATGACACATTTTCGAAAGGAACGTAAAGGTCATATATATGTTTCATTGACAGATAAACATTAACCTTTCTTCTAGGGTGCACACATTGTAAGATTATTCTTAAATGTCGCTGTTGATAATTTAATCTCAAATTGTGGTTATATCTAGATATATGTATGGTGTCTTCTTTCACACATGAAGAAGTCACGTCGTTAGGGTTTTGTCAAAAGGAAGTGTATATCAACCGGAAATTGAAAATTCAATGTATTGCAGACTTTGTCAATCCAAGTTTTCACGGATTTTCCGACTTACATTTAAACCAAATGTTAACATACTGTCAGTTGTTTTAAAATGGAGATTACATGTTGTATTGCACGCAATTCGCAGGATATGCGTTCAGGCAAGCTGCTATGACTGAAAATAGTCTGGAGTGTCGTCATTGCAATGTTTACATTCAAGTAAAGCCGAGCTTCCACAGTCGCTAAGACAAACACGATAAAGACAAACAAAAGTTATGAATATGTAGATGGGTTGGGGAGAATAGGTTTCTGCTGTTCGGAAGCTGACCATTTTGAGCACCCAAACAAACGCCGACCACTTTTCGATACATAAGACAGCAGCTCCATTTTGTGTCCAGATCAGATGAATGATTATCAAGACTGTGCGAGATTTTCATGCGTCTCTCAACAATCAGGATCAAGGTCACTGGCATGGAGTATTCAGAAATCCGAGAAAATTTGTTCAAGAAAGGGACTTTGGGGCATGTTTTTATTGACTCCGATATAGATGAAGCGCCGACAATTCTACACAAGGTATCGATTTGAAAGAAATGATTCGCAAACAATAATGTGTTCCCCTGAAATAGTGAGCTAATGAAAATGGGAATTACATTTAGAGTAGTTAGTACCCACCTCAAGCGAAAGTTATTTCCTTTAGAGTGCATTTAAGTACGAATATTATAACATAAAATAGAAGTACCAGATATTTTCAGTTCTTTACAAGCTTATAATTATATGCATTATGTTCCTCTTAAATTATTGATATAGACACAGCATACGTAATTTCTCAAGAATTCATAAATAGGGATATCGCCCAACGAAAACTCATATACATTCAGTCACAAAGAGTGCGTTTGATTAATATCAAAAGTTACATTCCTCTTATTTCCTTCCTGTGAAGAACTAGTATTTAATTTCAGAAGATTTAAAGTGCTGCGGTGTTTCCTTTCTCTAGATAACTTTCGAAATTAAAATAAAGCTCAATGATTTGATGAAGTGCAATGCAGTCGAAACAATTTCCTGGAAATAATTCATTGAAAATTCAAAAAGCCTGCATATGGAGAATAAATGAAGCAATGTCATTAAAGACGTTCTAATACCATTTGTTATGGACAGTCTTATCTAAAATTTATTATCTGACTGAGGTATAGTTTAAGTATATTGTATGTAGTCACAAATAATATGTTATATAGGACAAGTAGATCTATGTAGTTGAATTCTATCGACAGGTGCGATATGTCGACAACTTGAACTATAATTGAAAGCTTTAATCATTAAGATTCTTTCCAAAGTCACTGCCAAGGTACCACCTACAACATTGTTTAAAGCCTTTAAACCCCCACTTACAGACATGTGAGGTGGCTGAAAATTGCCCTGACTCCTCAATTTCTATATTGTCATTTTTGTGCAAGTATTTGTGTCAGTCTATCCTAACAGCTCTACATTGTTGTAGGAAAATGAAAAATAATGCCCTAAATAACATGTTAACCGGGCACCAATAAGCGATCAATTCAGTTTATGTCTGGTCAAATTCCGCGAATCCGGCGACAAAGTCCGAGAATCCAAATTGTAGGAAGGTAGATTTAAACAATGTCGTCTGACTTAATGAATAATAAGATTGGTGTCTGGTCCTATTCTGCAACTACAGCGACTTAGTCTGGGATACATAGGGTAAAATGTTAGGTTTACTGGAGTATTGTCTGCTTTATGAAGGAAATGTACATTTAAGATATGGCATTCTGCAAATTAAATATATTTATAAAAATAGTAATATTGAGTAATATTTACTTTGCCTTATACAGTTAATTCGCGACAAAATCTGTGTACAGAAACCAGTTTGTGTGCCATCTAAAAAAATAAAGAATAACGCAGAATGTTTATAAAAATACGTGCATCATCGTTGTCATATCAGTAGTTATAACATCACTGAGCAGCGAAAACAAAAGGTACAAGTTACAAATAAAGATGTTGTCACTGTCAGTGTGTCTTATCATTATTGCTTTGAAACTTCAAGTAATATGTGTTTACACATAAAACTATTTTAAGTCAAAATTAACATAAAATAGGCACAGACATAAACTGGTATACCTGTAAAAGATGATTTACCAATAATATTATTTATGTTTACATTTTCCCAGAAGATATCGATGACAATAGGTCAACAATAACAATAAGTTAGTTAATAAGCGGCGGGCTGATAGTTCTACCCAGGGATAAGTCTGGGGTCGTTGTCCACGAATAACTAACTGGACATCGTCAACAAGTGTGCGATTGTTTAACGTCTTTCAACTAGAGCAGTGCATTATGACTAAGTGCAAAAATGGACCAACTGTGGCATTCAGTAATGTTATCCTGAACCGACTGTGTCCACTCGTTAGATTGATACACGCCGGATTAACCGAAAATGCTAATGTCGTTGTCTGGAAAAACAGACATGTTTACAAATAAGAGCATGGCTTGGTGTGTCACCGATCAATACGGAAACTCTCCATTTCTTTAAAAGACCTGTTTATCTGTTTTATCTGAGCTTTTTGTTAACTAGTTAACGGCAGTTGTAGAAAGGACGACGATATAAATGTAATTACAATATAAATACAATAACTTTCACTAAAAAGCATCAAATATAAAATGATAAAAGAATTGTTTTTGGGCGTTATTCTAAGCTCTCTGATTTGCCAACATAGTTGTTTTTATTCGTTGTTATTGTTGTAAGTCGATATTTTTTATGATCGTCCTGTACATCAAACATGCGCTAATCAGAGCGTGATCTGCTTTTTGTAAGGCGGCAGGGTCATGTTTTTTTTTTGTGGCAGTTTTTCTTTATTACCTAACAAGGCTTTTATTTACCAATAAAAGAAGAAAGAAAGTTCAGTGTATTCTTATTCGCAATATGCACGCTCCTTGATTGCGTGTTCGGTCCCAGCGCCAGAGTGGTACAAATACATGTAAAACAGACGGTCGATATTTCCATGTCATAAGAAATCAATATTCCTGCTGAATAAGGGGACAATTCCTGTGTTATATAGAATATAATGATTGATAGAATTTATCATTTAATGGCCCATGTTTCAATAAGCCCTGAAAAATCAAATCCTGACGCTGGTGTTCCTTTAAGACAGCTAGTAAACGATTTGATTGATAGACTTTAATCATACTTTAACGGACGATTTAAGCCCCGAAGCTAATATTAAACAAACTTTGATCAAACAATTATACCGATGGTTAAAATACATTGTTTGTTTTACTTACTTATGACTTTACTTTAAAGTCTTAAAAATTTACTTATAAAGCAAATATAAAACAACTTTCCGCAAAATGTTGTATACGTCATAATACAAGTAGGAAAAGTCCAAATTGTCCAGATTTATTAGTTATGGTACGCGTCGATGTTTCAGCAAAATATATGTGTATACAAGTAATATACTAACTGTGCGTCATCAAAATGGTGCCGATTTGTTGTAAAACCCAAATATATTGCAAGGCATACATTATCGTTACATGTTGCCTCGAAGTATTCGACGTTATATTTCTTTAAGAAGTCGAGACTGGAGGCCGCCCCTAGTCCGAGATAAGGGCGAGGCTTTATACGGGTCATTGACCACCTCGGGTCTGCTACAGTGTTGCACAACATGCAGGGATATCATAAATGTGGTCAGCGTCAGCACATGGTGGAGGTGTAGGGACTGTCACGTATAGAAACATTTATGGACGGTTATATGTTAGTAAAAAATATTTTTTTATAAAAGCCGAAGTTTGTGCGTTTGCTTGTATTGTTCTTGTAAGAAACACACAGATAGAATAGAGTCCATTTCGGCTAACAACAACGTTTCAACGGAAATTGTTTTCATATTGTACAACATTGTCTTAAAAAAACAAAAACAATGGGCCTATAATCGAATGTATACAAAGGCGAGACATTTTAAAATAATAATGAGTTGTTATAAACTTACGCAATGTAACTAAAATAGTGCCAGATTATACAACTTTGTGTGTATGAACAAATCTGTGAAGACAACAGTACATTTTTAAACAAATATGCATATTAAAACGTGTACTTAAAATTAAGATTTAATGACATTTACTTAAAACATTTACATGCATATATCGAACATGACCTAGTTAAATTGACAGGATAAAAAGGCTGTACACCTTACCTTGAATTAACTTTGTCAAAAGTAAGTAGCTTAAATTGAAGACTGTTCTTCTCAAAGCTATTAGATTCAGCCGAAATGCTCAGGTATACTCTCACGTATGTCAGGTATACTCTCACTAATATCAGGTATACTCTCACTAATATCAGGTATGCTCTCACTAATATCAGGTATAATCTCACTATAAGGTATACTCTCACTAATATCAGGTATACTCTCACTAATATCAGGTATACTCTCACTAATATCAGGTATAATCCCACTAATATCAGGTATGCTCTTACTAATATCAGGTATAATCCCACTAATATCAGGTATGCTCTCACTAATATCAGGTGTGCTCTAACTAATATCAGGTATAATCTCACTATCATGTATACTCTCACTAATATCAGGTATACTCTCACTAATATCAGGTATGCTCTCACTAATATCAGGTATAATCTCACTATCATGTATACTCTCACTAATATCAGGTATACTCTCACTAATATCAGGTATGCTCTCACTAATAACAGGTATACTCCCACTCATATCAGGTATACTCTCACTAATATCAAGTATACTCTAACTAATATCGGATATACTCACAGGTAAACTCTCACGAATAATTAATTTTATTTTAGCTTTTACAATGCATACGCATTTACCAACGCGAACACGTATTATCATGTATATTACCTACAGACATTAGACAGATACATAAACACTAAGCATGCGAACTAAAAATCTGATAAAGTGTTATTGCTATGTATGTTCATCTAAACGTGAACAGACAATCACACTAACTGCGTGTATCCCAGCAGAAACAGGTTACTGGGAACACCATAGCGGTAGTAGTTTCAGACTCTCTAATGGATATTACTGTATCCGTGACTGACATAAAATGGTGAAAATGGAAACATTTATTGAAATGCGGTCAGAAGAAAACATTTTTATCGGCTAACAATAAGTCACGTTTCTTTGGTTAGTTGGTTAAATTTGATTGGACAGAAACTCCTTAAAATGTAAGGTAAGTAGAGCAATAATAATTTGACTAGCATGGATTCGTGAAATAAAATTTATAACACGAAAGAAAATCAGATTATAAAACCGAATACTGGTACAAATATGTTTAATGTAAAATGAACAAAGGATTGTCGGCCTGCAAATATATTTCCTGCACAGAAGACACCTAGGCAAACTTATATTAAAAAAGTCGGAGCTTTAAAGAGTCAGTATGTATTGGCAGTATTACATTTTCACTGTGAGGTTAAACACATATACTACATTTCACAACAACTTTCGATGTCATTTTTAAGTTATAAACTTAAAACTTGCCATGATGCGGCGTTGTGAATACTCAATGTGTTCTTGACGGCCTTTTTCCTTAAACGATCGTAATGACGTCATTTACGACAGGACGTAGTCGGCAAAGAGGGTTTCATTTATAAATACAATTTGAATTAAAAAAAAATAATATATGAATAGTTACATTTCCTTGAATTATCGCACAACATAATGGTCAATATTAAAGATAATTCCATAAAACTTTTCTAATTTTGTCATGTTTTGCAAAAGATTTTTTCAAAGTATCCTGCCTATGACGTCATAATCATTTTGTACGCTTTAATCATCGACAATTTCCGTTGTTGGTAATTTCCGTAAGATATGACAACTTCTGACCGTTTTAAAGCAATATATAGACCCATTTTAATTAAGGATGTGCTCTTAATATCGTGTAAGGAGGTGAAATTTGTGTATGCGAGTGTGAACGTGCAAAAGCTTGCATGACAATGTAGCCTTGTAATTAAGAACAAAACAACATAAATGGACTATGTTACCGTTTTGTTAGCAGCATTATATTTTTAATGATTTATTGTGTATGTATATCTATGGACGAGCTCTAACATTGCACGGGAAAATGCTCTTGGTGTATCCAAACATTGGTGTATCCAAACATTGGTGTATCCAAATATTGGTTAATAATATGGCTTAGACTTTTGGAATTAGGAACCTGTGCAAACGGCTATAACCTAAGTGGATGTTAAATGCATGCATGTGATTTACCTGACTTTTAAGAAAAAAGTTAACATTATTTCGAACAATGTTGCTTATTTACCGTATTCATTTTTCTGCATATCGTTTTATAAAACCCACTCCCGAAGAGTGGTATTTATTTATTTCAAGACATCTCGATGTGAATTATATAGTTAATTAATTTGTTAAATATAAATACGACTATTATAGTGTCAAGATCACGTTATCTAATACATCTTAATGTGTTCAAAAATGATTTTTATTGGGGATGTTTTTGCTGTATATATGTAATAATTTTCGCAATTGTTGAAAGTTAGGATGGGGTTAAAATGCCAGAAATAATGTGCAATATCCTTTTTTGTCAATCTCCGATGAAATGGATGCAGAAAGGCGATTTAAAGGGACATAAATAATGAAGGCAAACTTACTTTACATGTAGAAGTGTTCCAAGAAAATGTGCCATATACTGGTAAGGATTAATTGAGTTGGATCGGAAAGCTTTTATTGATGTCGATAGCGAATGGACGCTCTCTGCCCTAATAAATTTAGTAGCACTTTCCTTATTGTCTATCTTATTTAGAGAAGACCTCGGCAGCATAAAAGACATCACGTTAATTAATCATTTTGTTTGATTAAAACACAAATGCATTATCTTTATACTGTGATTCCCCATTTGTTTATCCGGAAACACACGTGTGCCCATTCTTCACTCACAAATCACAGGCTGTCAAGCCACGGTCTGACACATTTTAGTAAATTAATGACCTTTTAACTGGCATTAAAGAGAACTTTTAAAGTTTTACAGTGCAGTCCATTAAGAAGACGCCTGACATTGTGAGTGAATGAAATAATGTTATTTTCTTTGAAAATGTCACGTGTCCTATAATGCATCAAATTGACAAGCAACTGACAGAACTAAACAATTGTCTTCAATTTAATGTTTTGGGAAATTATTTGGAATGGCCTTGTGTTAGTTTCCGAGTGGTATTTTTGTTCTGTGGTTGACCTGAATTACAAAAACGCCGAGTACTTAGTTTAAATCTATTTATTTATAGTCGGTTGGGGAAACAGGTTCTTTCAACTTAAATTAATCCCTATCGACTGTCCCCTTATTGGATAGAACCAGTACTCAGGTACTGAGTACCTGGGGATATGTGCAGTAAATAGTCTTGCTCAAGGACTAACATCACGTGCTCAGTTTCAAGGTTCAAACCCGGGACCATCCGATCAGGAGTGAAACGTCTTAACCACGGACGCCCAACGCCGAGTAGTGAATGGAAACAATAAAATGACAATATCATTTCAAGTACTTATTTACTTTCAGTTTATGTTTATTTATCGATTAAGAGAAATATGCGTGTTATGATTACCAATATACATTCCTTCTACTGCAGTAATATCGCTTCCTCTTGTTACAGACACACCACTCTCCATTGGGATTGAGATCATATTAGCCAGCTTTGATGCTATATCCGAGGTCAATATGGTAAGTTATCTGTATGTTATGTATGACATCATTATTCAATAAATAACAAATAACGTTATTGTCATCACCCACATCACAAGAGATGTAATTATTATACAACTAGTCAACTAATGAGTGACAATAATTCCGTTATTACTACAGACTAAAGGCATTGTGTCAGATTGTGTGTGATTTCCTAACAGTAACAACATTGAAGCGTCTTGCTTGGCGGACACATCAGAGAAATTATTTTCGCTTCAGAGGAATTCGTCGGTCCGCCAAATAGTCTAGACAAAGTTAAATCCTATAGGACACCCTATCCATCATAGAAACTGAGGCAGAGAGCGATATGCCTTTGTGCCAGTATTATGAGATTCGATCTCCCCTTAAATTCGATTTTTAAATTTTTAATTAAAAGTATTCAAACACGTCTAGAATTGTGTCTAAATTGCCCGTGCAGGATTTTATGTATGAACCATATACTGTTCATATGGCCTAATTATAAAAAATGGTAACAACAATATTTTGAACCGGTCGTTTTTAAACATTCGCATTTTCATCGTCATTTCTGAACCTAAGACCGACCATATGCTTTTGTCTTATTTTTAGAGTAGTTTTCCGTCTAGGAATTTATTGAAGCTCTACATCTAACAACAAATACACACAATGTTATAAGAGTACATACAACAAATTTCATGACCTAGAAAAAATAGAAAATCAAATGCGGTCAATGTGATCAAAATATTTGAAAAAGTAGAAAACGTACTACACTCAGATGCACATTACAGACGTCATATAATTATTTTCTTAAAAAGCAATGATGACAACCCTTACTAACAAACTTTCCAGAACAGTGCACCTTTAAATCATTCCAAAAACAGAGCAAATAAAATACTCTCTAGTTATCAAGTTATTGAGACAATAAAGCATGGTAAAGCATTGGTGTGAAGCACTGAGAGATAACATAGAAGAACTTAACTAACAAAAACTTTTTCAAACTAAGAAATATAAGGATTCATTTTTTTATCACGTGACCTTGGTGATCTCAGAAAACATCACTTTCAAGCAGAGAAAACAAGTGCCATCACGAAATGAGATAAAAGTAACGCCCATTTATACTCTAAGAACATTATTATAATCAGAACTTACATCAAGCGGGGGTCTGAAGCTGGCAAAAGGTAAATCCTTCGCGTAGAAAAATGAAAACGCGCCATGTGCATGAAAAATCAGGGGAGCTAACTTAAATGGGAAAAACGTTGGTACATGTGTATTCTGCGGAATATAAAAAAATATTATTACAGCTGGCAGTACAAGTAGTATTTATAACAATCTTGATAAGCATCACAAAAACTTGCCCAAAACGCCGTTTAGAAAACTTCAGTAATAAGATTTTCAAAATATCCATTTTACTCAACTATCCTTTTATTTTCGTCATATAAACGTAGATGCTTGCTTAAAAGGGGTCGAGTCTAGTTTTAATAGGAGAGAGAGACAGAGACAGAGACTAAGAGACAAAGACAGACGCAGAGAGACACAGAGAGACACAGAGAGACAGGGAAAGAGAGAGAGACAGTGAGAGAGAGAGAGAGAGAGACAGACAGAGACAGAGAGACAGAGAGAGACAGAGATTTAACACGTATGGAGAAGTAAATTATGTCTGGAAGACCCCACCACAAACCGTAAATTGCATGTACATAAGGTATAATAAGTACGTCACTCACATAATAAATGAACACATGTTAACCCTATTCGTTTTCTATGACACTGGTCCCAAAATAAGACTTAAAATGCGCATAAGCAAACACTTTGAGCCGTTGATGTTGTTGCTGTTTTTAATAAGAGCCTCTTCGATAAATGTTCATGTAACTCCATCTATATTATGGTTTGGGGGAGGGATTATGCAAATGTTTGTTTGTTGGTTTTGTTACATCGCACCGGCATTATGGTCACAATGGCGACGTCCAGCTAATTATTGGTGGTGGAAGACCCCTGGGTAGAACCAACGGTGCACCGCATGTTAGCTGGTAAACCTCGAACCCACATGGTGAGGGCTGAGGAGTTACAAATTAGCGACTCTAACCGCTTGTCATGGGCGCCCCCCACCCCACCCCCTATGCAAATGTACCCGAACAGCATGGGCTACATGTCTAGGTGAACTGTAAATACGTGAAAAAGCTACTTTCCTACTTTTTAGTTGAGAAACCAATGACAGGTTTATAACGTGACAACTTGATTAAAATTGTAATTGTGTCTGCAATTGTTTCGAATTATTTCTAAAACTGACTTAAATTCAAATTTATTCAATATGACAATTATACAAGCATTTTTGTAAACTGTATTTATAGATATGCATGAAGATAATAATGCGTGCGTTCGAAGCAACGTCTTAAAACTAGTGGTGAGGTATAATACTGGAGATACAACCAACTGCGTTTCATTTGGGAAATAAAAGTGATCACGTGATCGGGATGAGCTAATTAGATTTAAAGAAAACATACAGGTGATAATATTGTAAAATAATAACTTGTTCATAATAAGGAACTTATGGACATGTAAGTACATATTAATACTTCGCTTTTTCAACTTTTTTTTTACAATTGGCAGTCTCCGTCCTTCGTATAAAAATATTACTCCACATCAGTGTTATAGTACGAGACCTAAAAATTTCCTTTTCGCAAATGTGCATCATTCGTTAACTTAGAATATTTGATTACTTATGAGTGCAAGATTGTGTTTTAAAACATGGCCACCGGAAGAAGGTTACTCGTTTGATTGGTTTAAAGTGTTGTGTTACTAATCCAATGTTTTCGCTTCCAGGACTACACGATCACCATGTATTTAAACCAGTACTGGCGGGATGGTCGACTCGCCTTCTCCACCGTTTCAAACGACAGCATGACACTATCAGGTGAGTTAAAGACCAAATGGTGTAACAATTAATTAAACGCTGTCAGATCAAGTATTTATATAGGTCGCATGGTTTACACACTGAGCTGGAGTTGACACTGCCAGGTCATATATCCATATAGTTCCCTTGGTATACACACTGAACTCCAGTTAATACTGCCAGGTCATATATCCATATAGTTCTCTTGGTATACATACTGAACTCCGGTTGACACTACCAGGTCATATATCCGTATAGTTCCCATGGTATACACACTGAGCTTTAGTTGACACTGCCAGGTCATATATCCATATAGTTCCCTTGGTATACACACTGAACTCCAGTTGATACTGCCAGGTCATATATCCATATAGTTCCCATGGTATACACACTGAGCTTTAGTTGATACTGCCAGGTCATATATCCATATAGTCCCCATGGTATACACACTGAACTCTAGTTGACACTGCCAGGTCATATATCCATATTGTCCCCATGGTATACACACTGAACTTTAGTTGATACTGCCAGGTCATATATCCATATAGTTCCCTTGGTATACACACTGAACTCTAGTTGATACTGCCAGGTCATATATCCATATAGTTCCCTTGGTATACACACTGAACTCCAGTTGATACTGCCAGGTCATATATCCATATAGTTCCCATGGTATACACACTGAGCTTTAGTTGACACTGCAAGGTCATATATCCATATAGTTCCCATGGTATACACACTGAACTCTAGTTGACACTGCCAGGTCATATATCCATATAGTTCCCTTGGTATACACACTGAGCTTTAGTTGACACTGCAAGGTCATATATCCATATAGTTCCCATGGTATACACACTGAGCTTTAGTTGACACTGCAAGGTCATATATCCATATTGTCCCCATGGTATACACACTGAACTTTAGTTGATACTGCCAGGTCATATATCCATATTGTCCCCATGGTATACACACTGAGCTTTAGTTGATACTGCCAGGTCATATATCCATATTGTCCCCATGGTATACACACTGAGCTTTAGTTGATACTGCCAGGTCATATATCCATATAGTTCCCTTGGTATACACACTGAACTTTAGTTGACCCTGCCAGGTCATATATCCATATTGTCCCCATGGTATACACACTGAGCTTTAGTTGACCCTGCCAGGTCATATATCCATATTGTCCCCATGGTATACACACTGAACTTTAGTTGATACTGCCAGGTCATATATCCATACAGTTCCCATGGTATACACACTGAGCTTTAGTTGACACTGCAAGGTCATATATCCATATAGTTATCATGGTATACACACTGAACTCTAGTTGACACTGCCAGGTCATATATCCATATAGTTCCCATGGTATACACACTGAGCTTTAGTTGATACTGCCAGGTCATATATCCATATAGTTCCCATGGTATACACACTGAGCTTTAGTTGATACTGCCAGGTCATATATCCATATAGTTCCCATGGCATACACACTGAGCTTTAGTTGATACTGCCAGGTCATATATCCATATAGTTCCCATGGTATGCACACTGAACTCTAGTTGACACTGCAAGGTCATATATCCATATAGTTCCCATGGTATACACACTGAACTCTAGTTGACACTGCAAGGTCATATATCCATATAGTTCCCATGGTATACACACTGAGCTTTAGTTGATACTGCCAGGTCATATATCCATATAGTTCCCATGGTATGCACACTGAACTCTAGTTGACACTGCAAGGTCATATATCCATATAGTTCCCATGGTATACACACTGAACTCTAGTTGACACTGCCAGGTCATATATCCATATTGTTCCCATGGTATACACACTGAGCTTTAGTTGATACTGCCAGGTCATATATCCATATAGTTCCCATGGTATGCACACTGAACTCTAGTTGACACTGCAAGGTCATATATCCATATAGTTCCCATGGTATACACACTGAGCTTTAGTTGACACTGCAAGGTCATATATCCATATAGTTCCCATGGTATACACACTGAGCTTTAGTTGACACTGCCAGGTCATATATCCATTTAGTCCCCATGGTATACACACTGAACTCTAGTTGATACTGCCAGGTCATATATCCATATAGTTCCCATGGTATACACACTGAGCTTTAGTTGACACTGCCAGGTCATATATCCATATAGTCCCCATGGTATACACACTGAACTCTAGTTGATACTGCCAGGTCATATATCCATATAGTTCCCATGGTATACACACTGAGCTTTAGTTGATACTGTAAGGTCATATATCCATATAGTTCCCTTGGTTTACACACTGAACTCTAGTTGATACTGCCAGGTCATATATCCATATACTTCCTTTGGTATACACACTGAACTCTAGTTGACAATGCCAGGTCATATATCCATATAGTTCCCATGGTATACACACTGAGCTTTAGTTGACACTGCCAGGTCATATATCCATATAGTCCCCATGGTATACACACTGAACTCTAGTTGATACTGCCAGGTCATATATCCATATAGTCCCCATGGTATACACACTGAGCTTTAGTTGATACTGCCAGGTCATATATCCATATAGTCCCCTTGGTATACACACTGAGCTCCAGTTGACACTGTCAGGTCATATATCCATATAGTTCCCATGGTATACACACTGAACTTTAGTTGACACTGCCAGGTCATATATCCATATAGTTCCCCTGGTATACACACTGAACTCTAGTTGATACTACCAGGTCATATATCCATATAGATCCCTTGGTATACACACTGAGCTTTAGTTGATACTGCCAGGTCAAATATCCATATAGTTCCCTTGGTATACACACTGAACTCTAGTTGATACTGCCAGGTCATATATCCATATAGTTCCCTTGGTATACACACTGAGCTTTAGTTGATACTGCCAGGTCATATATCCATATAGTTCTCTTGGTATACATACTGAACTCCGGTTGACACTACCAGGTCATATATCCGTATAGTTCCCATGGTATACACACTGAGCTTTAGTTGACACTGCCAGGTCATATATCCATATAGTTCCCTTGGTATACACACTGAACTCCAGTTGATACTGCCAGGTCATATATCCATATAGTTCCCATGGTATACACACTGAGCTTTAGTTGATACTGCCAGGTCATATATCCATATAGTCCCCATGGTATACACACTGAACTCTAGTTGACACTGCCAGGTCATATATCCATATTGTCCCCATGGTATACACACTGAACTTTAGTTGATACTGCCAGGTCATATATCCATATAGTTCCCTTGGTATACACACTGAACTCTAGTTGATACTGCCAGGTCATATATCCATATAGTTCCCTTGGTATACACACTGAACTCCAGTTGATACTGCCAGGTCATATATCCATATAGTTCCCATGGTATACACACTGAGCTTTAGTTGACACTGCAAGGTCATATATCCATATAGTTCCCATGGTATACACACTGAACTCTAGTTGACACTGCCAGGTCATATATCCATATAGTTCCCTTGGTATACACACTGAGCTTTAGTTGACACTGCAAGGTCATATATCCATATAGTTCCCATGGTATACACACTGAGCTTTAGTTGACACTGCAAGGTCATATATCCATATTGTCCCCATAGTATACACACTGAACTTTAGTTGATACTGCCAGGTCATATATCCATATTGTCCCCATGGTATACACACTGAGCTTTAGTTGACACTGCCAGGTCATATATCCATATTGCCCCCATGGTATACACACTGAGCTTTAGTTGACACTGCCAGGTCATATATCCATATAGTTCCCTTGGTATACACACTGAACTTTAGTTGACCCTGCCAGGTCATATATCCATATTGTCCCCATGGTATACACACTGAGCTTTAGTTGACCCTGCCAGGTCATATATCCATATTGTCCCCATGGTATACACACTGAACTTTAGTTGATACTGCCAGGTCATATATCCATACAGTTCCCATGGTATACACACTGAGCTTTAGTTGACACTGCAAGGTCATATATCCATATAGTTATCATGGTATACACACTGAACTCTAGTTGACACTGCCAGGTCATATATCCATATAGTTCCCATGGTATACACACTGAGCTTTAGTTGATACTGCCAGGTCATATATCCATATAGTTCCCATGGTATACACACTGAGCTTTAGTTGATACTGCCAGGTCATATATCCATATAGTTCCCATGGCATACACACTGAGCTTTAGTTGATACTGCCAGGTCATATATCCATATAGTTCCCATGGTATGCACACTGAACTCTAGTTGACACTGCAAGGTCATATATCCATATAGTTCCCATGGTATACACACTGAACTCTAGTTGACACTGCAAGGTCATATATCCATATAGTTCCCATGGTATACACACTGAGCTTTAGTTGATACTGCCAGGTCATATATCCATATAGTTCCCATGGTATGCACACTGAACTCTAGTTGACACTGCAAGGTCATATATCCATATAGTTCCCATGGTATACACACTGAACTCTAGTTGACACTGCCAGGTCATATATCCATATTGTTCCCATGGTATACACACTGAGCTTTAGTTGATACTGCCAGGTCATATATCCATATAGTTCCCATGGTATGCACACTGAACTCTAGTTGACACTGCAAGGTCATATATCCATATAGTTCCCATGGTATACACACTGAGCTTTAGTTGACACTGCAAGGTCATATATCCATATAGTTCCCATGGTATACACACTGAGCTTTAGTTGACACTGCCAGGTCATATATCCATTTAGTCCCCATGGTATACACACTGAACTCTAGTTGATACTGCCAGGTCATATATCCATATAGTTCCCATGGTATACACACTGAGCTTTAGTTGACACTGCCAGGTCATATATCCATATAGTCCCCATGGTATACACACTGAACTCTAGTTGATACTGCCAGGTCATATATCCATATAGTTCCCATGGTATACACACTGAGCTTTAGTTGATACTGTAAGGTCATATATCCATATAGTTCCCTTGGTTTACACACTGAACTCTAGTTGATACTGCCAGGTCATATATCCATATACTTCCTTTGGTATACACACTGAACTCTAGTTGACAATGCCAGGTCATATATCCATATAGTTCCCATGGTATACACACTGAGCTTTAGTTGACACTGCCAGGTCATATATCCATATAGTCCCCATGGTATACACACTGAACTCTAGTTGATACTGCCAGGTCATATATCCATATAGTCCCCATGGTATACACACTGAGCTTTAGTTGACACTGCAAGGTCATATATCCATATAGTTCCCATGGTATACACACTGAGCTTTAGTTGACACTGCCAGGTCATATATCCATTTAGTCCCCATGGTATACACACTGAACTCTAGTTGATACTGCCAGGTCATATATCCATATAGTTCCCATGGTATACACACTGAGCTTTAGTTGACACTGCCAGGTCATATATCCATATAGTCCCCATGGTATACACACTGAACTCTAGTTGATACTGCCAGGTCATATATCCATATAGTTCCCATGGTATACACACTGAGCTTTAGTTGATACTGTAAGGTCATATATCCATATAGTTCCCTTGGTTTACACACTGAACTCTAGTTGATACTGCCAGGTCATATATCCATATACTTCCTTTGGTATACACACTGAACTCTAGTTGACAATGCCAGGTCATATATCCATATAGTTCCCATGGTATACACACTGAGCTTTAGTTGACACTGCCAGGTCATATATCCATATTGTCCCCATGGTATACACACTGAACTCTAGTTGATACTGCCAGGTCATATATCCATATAGTCCCCATGGTATACACACTGAGCTTTAGTTGATACTGCCAGGTCATATATCCATATTGTCCCCTTGGTATACACACTGAGCTCCAGTTGACACTGTCAGGTCATATATCCATATAGTTCCCATGGTATACACACTGAACTTTAGTTGACACTGCCAGGTCATATATCCATATAGTTCCCCTGGTATACACACTGAACTCTAGTTGATACTACCAGGTCATATATCCATATAGATCCCTTGGTATACACACTGAGCTTTAGTTGATACTGCCAGGTCAAATATCCATATAGTTCCCTTGGTATACACACTGAACTCTAGTTGATACTGCCAGGTCATATATCCATATAGTTCCCTTGGTATACACACTGAGCTTTAGTTGATACTGCCAGGTCATATATCCATATAGTTCCCATGGTATACACACTGAACTCTAGTTGATACTGCCAGGTCATATATCCATATAGTTCCCATGGTATACACACTGACCTCTAGTTGACACTGCCAGGTCATATATCCATATTGTTCCCATTGTACACACACTGAGCTCTAGCAAACACTGTTAGGTCAGTTAACTATATAGTCCCCATGGTATACACACTGAGCTCCAGTGAACACTGTCTGGTCAGTAATCCATATAGTTCCCTTGGTATACACTTTGAACTCCAGTTGACACTGCCAGGTCATATATCCATATAGTTCCCTTGGTATACACACTGAGCTCCAGTGAACACTGTCTGGTCAGTTATCCATATAGTTCCTTTGGTATACACACTGAGCTCCTGTGAACACTGTCTGGTCAGTTATCCATATAGTCCCATTGGTATACACACTGAGCTCCAGTGAAAACTGTCTGGTCAGTTATCCATATAGTCCCATTGGTATACACACTGAGCTCCAGTGAAAACTGTCTGGTCAGTTATCCATATAGTCCCATTGGTATACACACTGACCTCCAGGGAACACTGTCTGGTCAGTTATCCATATAGTTCCCTTGGTATACACACTGAGCTCCAGTGAACACTGTCTGGTCAGTTATCCATATAGTCCCATTGGTATACACACTGAGCTCCAGGGAATACTGTCTGGTCAGTTATCCATATAGTTCCCTTGGTATACAGACTGAGCTCCAGTGAGCACTGTTTGGGTCAGTTATCTATAAAGTTCCCTTGGTATACACACTGAGCTCCAGTGAACACTGTCTGGTCAGTTATCCATATAGTCCCCTTGGTATAGACACTGAGCTCCAGTGAACACTGTCTGGTCAGTTATCCATATAGTTTCCTTGGTATAAACACTGAGCTCCAGTGAACACTGTCAGGTCAGTTATCCATATAGTGCCCTTGGTATACACACTGAGCTCCAGTAAACACTGTCTGGTCAGTTATTCATATAGTTCCCTTGGTATACACACTGAGCTCCAGTGAATAGTGTCTGGTCAGTTATCCATATAGTCCCATTGGTATACACACTGAGCTCCAGTGAACACTGTCTGGTCAGTTATCCATATAGTTCCCTTGGTATACACACTGAACTCCAGTGAACACTGTCTGGTCAGTTATCCATATAGTTCCCTTGGTCTACACACTGAGCTAGAGTTGACTTTGTCCAGTCATTTATCCATATAGTCCCCTTGGTATACACACTGAGCTCAAGTGAACACTGTCTGGTCAGTTATCCATATAGTTCCCTTGGTATACATACTGAACTCCAGTGAACACTGTCTGGTCAAGTATCCATATAGTTCCCTTGGTATGCACACTGAGCTCTAGTTGACACTGCAAGGTCATATATCCATATACTTCCCTTGGTATACACACTGAACTCCGGTTGACACTGTAAGGTCATATCCAGTGAACACTGTCTGGTCGTTATCCATATAGTTTCCTTGGTATACACACTGAGCTCTAGTTGACACTGTCAGGTCATATATCCATAAAGTCCCCTTGGTATACACACTGAGCTCTAGTTGACACTGTCAGGTCAGTTATCCATATAGTTTCCTTGGTATACACACTGAGCTCTAGTTGACACTGCAAGGTCATATATCCATATAGTTCCCTTGGTATACACACTGAACTCCAGTTGACACTGTAAGGTCATATCCAGTGAACACTCTCTGGTCGTTATCCATAAAGTTCCTTTGGTATACACACTGAGCTCCTATTGACACTGTCAGGTCAGTTATCCATATAGTTCCCTTGGTATACACACTGAGCTCTAGTTGACACTGCAAGGTCATATATCCATATAGTTCCCTTGGTATACACACTAAACTCCGGTTGACACTGTAAGGTCATATCCAGTGAACACTCTCTGGTCGTTATCCATAAAGTTCCTTTGGTATACACACTGAGCTCCAGTGAACACTGTCTGGTCAGTTATCCATATAGTCCCCTTGGTATACACACTGAGCTCCAGTGAACACTGCCTGGTCAGTTATCCATATAGTTCCCTAGGTATACACATTGAGCTCCAGTGAATACTGTCAAGTCAGTTATCCATATAGTTCCCTTGGTATACACACTGAGCTCCAGTGAATACTGTCTGGTCAGTTATCCTTATAGTTCCCTAGGTATACATACTGAGCTCCAGTGAATACTGTCTGGTCAGTTATTCATATAGTTCCCTTGGTATATATACTGAGCTTCAATGAACACTGTCTGGTCAGTTATCCATATAGTTCCCTTGGTATACACACTGAGCTCCAGTGATCACTATCTGATCAGTTATCCATATAGTTCCCGTGGCATACAGACTGAGCTCCAGTAAACAATGTCTGGTCAGTTATCCATATAGTTCCTTTGGTATACACACTGAGCTCCAGTGAACACTGTCTGGTCAGTTATCCATATAGTTCCCTTGCTATACACACTGAGCTCTAGTGAACAATGTCTGGTCAGTTATCCATATAGTTCCCTTGCTATACACACTGAGCTCCAGTGAATACTGTCTGGTCAGTTATCCATATAGTTCACTTGCTATACACACTGAGCTCCAGGCAATACTGTCTGGTTAGTTATGGATATAGTTCCCTTGGTATACACACAGAGCTCCAGTGAATACTGTCAAGTCAGTTATCCATATAGTTCCTTTGGTATACACACTGAGCTCCAGTGAACACTGTCTGGTCAGTAATCCATATAGTTCCCTTGCTATACACACTGAACTCTTGTTGACACTGTCTGGTCAGTTATCCATATAGTTCCCTTGGTAAACATACTGAGCTCCAGTGAACACTGTCTGGTCAGTTATCCATATAGTCCCCTTGGTATACACACTGAACTCCAGTGAACACTGTCTGGTCAGTTATCCATATAGTTCCCTTGGTATACACACTGAGCTGGAGTTGACACTGTCAGGTGAGATAACCATATATTGTCCATGGTATACAGACTGAGCTCGAATTGACACTTTCACGTCAGTTATCCATATCGTCCCCATGGTATACAGACTGAGCTCGAATTGACACTTTCAGGTCAGTTATCCATATTGTCCCCTTGGTATACACACTGAACTCTAGTTGACACTGTCAGGTCATATATCCATATAGTTCCCTTGGTATACACACTAAGCTCTAATTGACACTTTCAGGTCAGGTATCCATATAGTCCCCATGGTACACAGACTGTGCACGAATTGACACTTTGAGATTAGTTATCCATATAGTCCTCTTGGTATACCCACAGAGCTCTCCATATAATCCCCATGGTATACAGACTGAGCTCGAATTGACACGTTCAGGTCAGTTATCCAAATAGTCTCCATGGTATACACACTGAGCTGGAGTTGACACTGCCAGGTGAGATAACCATATATTGTCCATCGTATACAGACTGAGCTCGAATTGACACTTTCAGGTCAGTTATCCATATAGTCCCCATGGTATACAGACTGAGCTCGAATTGACACTTTCAGGTCAGGTATCCTTATAGTTCCCATTGTATACAGACTGAGCTCGAATTGACACTTTCAGGTCAGTTATCCTTATAGTTCCTATGGTATACACACTGAGCTCGAATTGACACTTTCAGGTCAGGTATCCTTATAGTTCCCTTGGTATACACACTGAGCTCGAATTGACACTTTCAGGTCAGGTATCCATATAGTTCCCTTGGTATGCAGACTGAGCTCGAATTGACGCTTTCAGGTCAGGTATCTTCAAGTTCCCATGGTATAGAGACAGAGCTCGAATTGTCACTTTCAGATCAGTTAGCCATATAGTTCCTATGGTATACAGACTGAGCTCGCATTGACACTTTCAGATCAGTTAGCCATATAGTTCCTATGGTATACAGACTGAGCTCGAATTGACACTTTCAGGTCAGGTATCCTTATAGTTCCCATGGTATACAGACAGAGCTCGAATTGGCACTTTCAGGTCAGGTATCCTTATAGTCCCCATGGTTTACAGACTGAACTCGAATTGACACTTTCAGGTCAGGTATCCTTATAGTTCCCATGGTATACAGACTGAGCTCGAATTGACACTTTCAGGTCAGGTATCCTTATAGTCCCCATGGTATACAGACTGAGCTCGAATTGACACTTTCAGGTCAGTTATCCACATAATCCCCATGGTATACAGACTGAACTCGAATTGACACTTTCAGGTCAGGTATCCTTATAGTTCCCATGGTATACAGACTGTGCTCGAATTGACACTTTCAGGTCAGGTATCCTTATAGTTCCCTTGGTATACAGACTGAGCTCGAATTGACACTTTCAGGTCAGGTATCCTTATAGTTCCCTTGGTATACAGACTGTGCTCGAATTGACACTTTCAGGTCAGGTATCCTTATAGTTCCCTTGGTATACAGACTGAGCTCGAATTGACACTTTCAGGTCAGGTATCCACATAATCCCCATGGTATACAGACTGAACTCGAATTGACACTTTCAGGTCAGGTATCCTTATAGTTCCCATGGTATACAGACTGAGCTCGAATCGACACTTTCAGGTCAGGTATCCTTATAGTTCCCTTGGTATACAGACTGTGCTCGAATTGACACTTTCAGGTCAGGTATCCTTATAGTTCCCTTGGAATACAGACTGTGCTCGAACTGACTGTTCAGGTCAGGTATCCTTATAGTTCCCTTGGTATACAGACTGAGCTCGAATTGACACTTTCAGGTCAGGTATCCTTATAGTTCCTATGGTATGCAGACTGAGCTCGAATTGACACTTTCAGGTCAGTTATCCACATAATCCCCATGGTACACAGACTGAGCTCGAATTGACACTTTTAGGTCAGTTATCCATATAGTCCCCATGGTATACAGACTGAGCTCGAATTGACACTTTCAGGTCAGGTATCCTTATAGTTCCCATGGTATAGAGACAGAGCTCGAATTGCCCCTTTCAGATCAGTTATCCATATAGTTCCTATGGTATACAGACTGAGCTCGAATTGACACGTTCAGGTCAGGTATCCTTATAGTTCCCTTGGTATACAGACTGAGCTCGAATTGACGCTTTCAGGTCAGGTATCCTTATAGTTCCCTTGGTATACAGACTGTGCTCGAATTGACGCTTTCAGATCAGTTATCCATATAGTTCCTATGGTATACAGACTGAGCTCAAATTGACACTGTCAGGTCAGGTATCCTTATAGTTCCCTTGGTATACAGACTGTGCTCGAATTGACACTTTCAGGTCAGGTATCCATATAGTCCCCATGGTATACAGACTGAGCTCCAGTGAACACTGCCATGTCAAATATCCATATAGTCCCCATTTTGTATGAATGCTATGCTTGAGTTTGAGAGAAGGCTCTGCGCTATGTTTGTTTGTATGGGAAATACCTTTGGAAGATGGCCAGTCGTACTTCCGACTTGACATCACTCATTAGGAACCTCCGGCCTGGTCATCCTCTAGTCCACTTCCAGCATCGTATCTATATTCTCCTTTAGAAAACACGAATCAAGAAAATGCATACAGCGATATCCCAGGATAGTTTCAGGTAGTATTGACAAGATATATTTGTTTGAAGAAAAAATTAGTCAAAATCTCCGATATCACCTTTTATAAATTACTCGGAAATAATAAGCTCATAAAATTGTCTATTAATACTCATGTTAGATTTTTACGACATTCATTTTAATATTTACTAAAAAGCTATGATGTCATTATATAGTTTGTTCCTACTAACAGGACGTTATGAATCGCGAAGCTTTCTGAATTTGCAGGACACTTTAGTTTTCATTTTAAAATAATTTTATATTAATTTTAATAGGTGGAGAATTTTGGTAGATACAGTTCTTAGGCATGTACACCTAAATGTTATCAGGATCATTAAAATATTTAAAATATAAAACATCGTGAATTATTCTTGGAAAAACCTGTGGTGTTTAAAGAAGGTGTTGTGCTGGCAAACATCATACAAATGTGAGCATGTTTTATTGTTGTGTTTCAGGTGATTTTGCCGAAAAGATCTGGGTTCCTGACACCTTTTTCACGAACGACAAGAACTCGTTTTTGCATGACGTGACAGAGAAAAACAAAATGATCCGACTGTTTGGAGACGGCTCTATCATCTACGGCATGAGGTCAGTAGAGTTTGATTATACCTTGTCACATATTACATTTCAACTTCTGTTTGCATGAGTTCGAGCACGAACAGAAGATACAACCTCGTTGTGGGTGGACCTCTATGTAACATGCAGTACGGCACAATAATGACCCGGTACATTGCTGTATAAACTCATTTTTTAGTCTAGATCGATTTTGAACGTAACCAATATTGTTAGACAATGCAAATTGTGAAAGAGTCACTCTTGTGCTATTTATTTCCAAATCTTTAAATTAGTACGATAGTGATCTCTGCTAAAACATATATCGACGTCAGAGCGGACTACCCGAATGACGATATAGCGTGAGTTCAAAAATAAGTTGTCACGTGGCTTTCTTAATTTGAAAATAGACATTATCTCCATCGTGGCTCAGATAGGAAATACCTGTTTGCACTGACCAGTTCAAATTTTTGCATCTCTGTTCACACAGAGATAGGGCATCAATTAACAGCATTTTGCTGGACCTTTTCAGCCAACTGTGACTTATTTGGTTATTTGAGCAAAAATGTGTTGTCCAAAGTGTTGTATACCACCTTTAAGGTATTGCTAGTTATAAAAAATAATATTTCTTAATGTATTTCTTTACGTCCAAGTACCATTATTCATTAAACTAATGTACTGATTTAAAGACGATATTTATTCAAAGTGTTTTACTTTCATATAACAGATTAATCGGACAATTCACATGACGTACTTATATTAACAGGTTTAATAAACCATGAACGTTCATATTATCGCGCGTGGACATATTATTTTATTTATTTAGTAAACGTCTTCGGAAGGTTTCGCAGTATTTCGTTTCAGTCCGTGGCAGATGAAGTTAATCATTGAACAGCAAAGACATTAAATAGAACTAAATGAGGGCTAAACTGATGGTAAACTATATAGCTTGAAAACAAAATACCGAGTTTTTTGTCTGCCATACATTTTGATCAATTTTTATCATTCAAATTCAGAAAGATTCGCGATTCATAACGTCCAATATATCTTAAAGGTAGCATTTTTCTTACATGTTAACAATGTATATTTCTGTTTATCTGTTGAAATTGTATTACATTACGCTTCTTTTATTTAATATTACTTTAAGTAGATCTACTTACATGTAAAGATATTACAAAATATCCCAGTAGCAACTCAATGTGCGCACAGTTCAGATCGACAAGACCAAAACACAAACTCACTCGCCATGTAAAGTGTTAAACTCAGACACAGATTACTTAAAGTGCCTATGTTGTTGTTGTTGTATGAAATATTAAGTTCTGTCGAGGCTCGAACCAGCAGCTGGAAATAATGATTTCATTAACAAAACCAACGCTTAGTTTATTACACGAATTACAAGTGCCATACTTATAGCCTTATCTGACCTGTTAACCGAAAAGTTATACATACTATCGTAGAATGCCGATTGGCAAAAGTTTGACACTTGAATATGTAATGATAGCCGATAAATATTTAAATACAATATTAATGTAATATATTATAAAACATAGCAGGAGAATTCGTCCTGTCTCGTCAAAGGCCAGTTTTTGTCGCAGTGTATAACATTGTATATTCCTTCTGTTTATAAATGTACAGTTATGAATAAATGTACAATTGTACATTGAATCAATATGTTTAGGCAGCGTAAAAATATTTTTAAATCATATTTCTTTTAAAAAAAAGATATAATCACAACTAAATCGATATTTACAATCTATACGCCATTCGTGAGCTTAGTTTGATTCTTTTAAAATCAATAAAAGAACAAGTTTATAGTTTCATTTTTCGAAATTATTACAATTTTCTCTACAACCATACTTTAGACAATATAAGGTGCGAAGAAAATAAATGTCAAATGGATACACAAAGTTTCTCATCGTCATTATTGGCGTCTTATCTTAGAAACCATCTGCCGAAGCGAACATTGCCTATCTCTACACACGGACGGCGATTTCTGTTAATAAAGGAGCCATAGTATTGCATTCGGCTCTTAACTTCTGCTTAACTGTTCACTGTGATGAAATAATCGAGGATAATACCGTCTGCAAATATCGTTTTGCCAGGACAGGCGGTCGTTGGAAATGAACTATATTTCTGAACAATATGCCGAAGATATTGGAGATCTTGTTGGTGGGGTCAATGATTTGTTCGTCGAAGACGCGTTATGCTTATGGCTAAGACAAACTGTATATGTAACTATGTCACATGATGCTTCAAAAGTACTTGTTTTAAATGGGAAGTGATTCCCGTAACTGGAGTTTATATCAAAGTCAAATATCGTTAATCAGCATGAAAATTTATTTTCAGTCATTGTTCTAAAGCTAACGCGTTTGCGGCAGTTTTATAATCATTTAATGACGGTTAATGCTGTTCCATTTATCGACTATAATATTGCTCTCCACACAGAGAAAATCGTCTCATTTTATGTCATAGCGCCTTCCACAAATGCCGATGTTACAAAGTCTTAATGGAAAGTATGCATTACAAAGCCTAAGATAACGGGGCGCTTAAGTTTGTCTAAACATCACGTTGTTAAACAAATTAACTCTTGTACGGTTGAGACCATGGCAGTAGGAGCCAGTGTTTGGACCATATGTGTTGTTATGACAATTTACGTCCTATGGTATACAGCAAACAAGCCTGGCATGAAATGAATATTGTACTACATGTGTATTCTATCAAAACCTGCATCGGAAGACAAATCTGAATTTTAGAATATCATCGTAAGATACTGTTTATGACGTTAGTATAATAACTGTGTCATTCATATAAAGTGTCAATTGTTACTTTCGAAACAAACTTTTTGCACTGAACTATAATTCATTAAATCTGGTGCTTGTCCAGAAATTAATGCTGATTGTATCAACATTCTTATAGACCCGACCAACTTTCTGTAAGCTAGGGGTAGTTCCCGCTAGGTTTGTGAAGTTGGCTGGGAATTGGGAATTGGGTATTGGGTATTCAATATCCAGATACAACCGAATACCCAGCCAGCTAGGAATTGGGTATTCGCGAATTCCTAGATACAACCGAATACCCAGCTAGCTAGGTATTGGGTATTGAATATAGAGCTGCAGTCGTATTCCGAGCTGTCTAGGAATTGGGTATTCGAAATATCAATGCAGAGTTTGAATATCGTGCTAGACCTGAATACCTATCTGGCTGGGAATTGGGTATTCGAAATACATTCTGTAAAGAAACTATTCAAAGCAGATTTGAATATCGAGCTAGACATGAATACCCAGCTGGCTGGGAATTGGGTATTCAAAATATTTTTATTTTTTGAACAATTCAACGCAGAGTTTGAATATCGAGCTAGACCTGAATACCGAGCTGGCTGGGAATTGGGTATTCGAAATATTTTCTGTAAAAATACTATTAAACGCAGAGTTTGAATATCGACCTAGAGCCGAATACCTATCTGGCTGGGAATTGGGTATTCAAAATATTTTTTTTTAATAGAAACTTTTTAAGCAGAGTTTGAATATCGAGCTAGACCTGAATACCTATCTGGCTGGGAATTGGGTATTCGAAAAAATTTTCTTATAGAAACAATTAAACGCAGATTCTGAATATCGAGCTAGACCTGAATACCGAGCTGGCTGGGAATTGGGTATTCGAAATATTTTCTTTAAAAATACTTTTAAACGCAGAGTTTGAATATCGAGCTAGAGCCGAATACCTATCTGGCTGGGAATTGGGTATTCGAAAAAAACAAATTTAATAGAAACTTTTTAAGCAGAGTTTGAATATCGAGCTAGAGCCGAATACCTATCTGGCTGGGAATTGGGTATTCAAAATACTTTTTTAATAGAAACTTTTTAAGCAGAGTTTGAATATCGAGCTACACCTGAATATCTATCTGGCTGGGAATTGGGTATTCGAAATTTTTTTCTTATAGAAACAATGAAACGCAGATTCTGAATATCGAGCTAGACCTGAATACCGAGCTGGCTGGGAATTGGGTATTCGAAATATTTTCTGTAAAAATACTTTTAAACGCAGAGTTTGAATATCGAGCTAGAGCCGAATACCTACTTGGCTGGGAATTGGGTATTCGAAAAAAATTTTTTAATAGAAACTTTTTAAGCAGAGTTTGAATATCGACCTAGAGCCGAATACCTATCTGGCTGGGAATTAGGTATTCAGAGTTTGAATATCGAGCTAGACCTGAATACCTATCTGGCTGGGAATTGGGTATTCGAAAAAAATTTCTTATAGAAACAATTAAACGCAGATTCTGAATATCGAGCTAGACCTGAATACCGAGCTGGCTGGGAATTGGGTATTCGAAATATTTTCTGTAAAAATACTTTTAAACGCAGAGTTTGAATATCGAGCTAGAGCCGAATACCTATCTGGCTGGGAATTGGGTATTCGAAAAAAAATTTTTAATAGAAACTTTTTAAGCAGAGTTTGAATATCGACCTAGAGCCGAATACCTATCTGGCTGGGAATTGGGTATTCAAAATACTTTTTTAATAGAAACTTTTTAAGCAGAGTTTGAATATCGAGCTACACCTGAATACCTATCTGGCTGGGAATTGGGTATTCGAAATTTTTTTCTTATAGAAACAATTAAACGCAGATTCTGAATATCGAGCTAGACCTGAATACCGAGCTGGCTGGGAATTGGGTATTCGAAATATTTTCTTTAAAAATACTTTTAAACGCAGAGTTTGAATATCGAGCTAGAGCCGAATACCTATCTGGCTGGGAATTGGGTATTCGAAAAAAAAATTTTAATAGAAACTTTTTAAGCAGAGTTTGAATATCGACCTAGAGCCGAATACCTATCTGGCTGGGAATTAGGTATTTAGAGTTTGAATATCGAGCTAGACCTGAATACCTATCTGGCTGGGAATTGGGTATTCGAAAAAAAATTCTTATAGAAACAATTAAACGCAGATTCTGAATATCGAGCTAGACCTGAATACCGAGCTGGCTGGGAATTGGGTATTCGAAATATTTTCTGTAAAAATACTTTTAAACGCAGAGTTTGAATATCGAGCTAGAGCCGAATACCTATCTGGCTGGGAATTGGGTATTCGAAAAAAAATTTTTAATAGAAACTTTTTAAGCAGAGTTTGAATATCGACCTAGAGCCGAATACCTATCTGGCTCGGAATTAGGTATTCAGAGTTTGAATATCGAGCTAGACCTGAATACCTATCTGGCTGGGAATTGGGTATTCGAAAAAAAAATTCTTATAGAAACAATTAAACGCAGATTCTGAATATCGAGCTAGACCTGAATACCGAGCTGGCTGGGAATTGGGTATTCGAAATATTTTCTGTAAAAATACTTTTAAACGCAGAGTTTGAATATCGAGCTAGAGCCGAATACCTATCTGGCTGGGAATTGGGTATTCGAAAAAAAAAAATTTAATAGAAACTTTTTAAGCAGAGTTTGAATATCGACCTAGAGCCGAATACCTATCTGGCTGGGAATTGGGTATTCAAAATACTTTTTTAATAGAAACTTTTTAAGCAGAGTTTGAATATCGAGCTAGACCTGAATACCTATCTGGCTGGGAATTGGGTATTCGAAATTTTTTTCTTATAGAAACAATTAAACGCAGATTCTGAATATCGAGCTAGACCTGAATACCGAGCTGGCTGGGAATTGGGTATTCGAAATATTTTCTTTAAAAATACTTTTAAACGCAGAGTTTGAATATCGAGCTAAAGCCGAATACCTATCTGGCTGGGAATTGGGTATTCGAAAAAAAATTTTTAATAGAAACTTTTTAAGCAGAGTTTGAATATCGACCTAGAGCCGAATACCTATCTGGCTGGGAATTGGGTATTCAAAATACTTTTTAATAGAAACTTTTTAAGCAGAGTTTGAATATCGAGCTAGACCTGAATACCTATCTGGCTTGGAATTGGGTATTCGAAAAAAAATTCTTATAGAAACAATTAAACGCAGATTCTGAATATCGAGCTAGACCTGAATACCGAGCTGGCTGGGAATTGGGTATTCGAAATATTTTCTGTAAAAATACTTTTAAACGCAGAGTTTGAATATCGAGCTAGAGCCGAATACCTATCTGGCTGGGAATTGGGTATTCGAAAAAAAAATTTAATAGAAACTTTTTAAGCAGAGTTTGAATATCGAGCTAGACCTGAATACCTAGCTGGCTGGGAATTGGGTATTCAAAATATTTTTATTCTAGGAACAATTGAACGCATATTTTGAATATCGAGCTAGACCTGAATACCTATCTGGCTGGGAATTGGGTATTCGAATTTTTTTTCTTATAAAAACAATTGAACGCAGATTCTGAATATCGAGCTAGACCTGAATACCGAGCTGGCTGGGAATTGGGTATTCGAAATATTTTCTGTAAAAAATACTATTAAACGCAGAGTTTGAATATCGAGCTAGAGCCGAATACCTATCTGGCTGGGAATTGGATATTCGACATATTTTTTTTAATAGAAACTTTTTAAGCAGAGTTTGAATATCGAGCTAGACCTGAATACCTAGCTGGCTGGGAATTGGGTATTCAAAATATTTTTATTCTAGGAACAATTGAACGCATATTTTGAATATCGAGCTAGACCTGAATACCGAGCTGGCTGGGAATTGGGTATTCGAAATTTTTTTCTTATGAAAACAATTGAACACAGATTCTGAATATCGAGCTAGACCTGAATACCGAGCTGGCTGGGAATTGGGTATTGGAAATATTTTCTGTAAAAAATACTATTAAACGCAGAGTTTGAATATCGAGCTAGAGCCGAATACCTATCTGGCTGGGAATTGGGTATTCGACATATATTTTTTTTAAAGAAACTTTTTAAGCAGAGTTTGAATATCGAGCTAGACCTGAATACCTAGCTGGCTGGGAATTGGGTATTCAAAATATTTTTATTCTAGGAACAATTGAACGCATATTTTGAATATCGAGCTAGACCTGAATACCGAGCTGGCTGGGAATTGGGTATTCGAAATATTTTTTAGTATAGAAACTATTCAAGCAGACTGTCAATATCGAGCTAGGCCTGAATAACCAGCTGGGAATTAGGTATTCGAAATATTTTTAGTATAGGGACTATTCATCGCCGAGTTTGAATATCGAGCTGGAGCTGGTTACCTAGCTTTGCATAAACACGTTCGTTTTTACCTGTATCTATTTCTCGTATTCAATTTGGAAATTACAAATTTCAAGTCTCTCTTATCAGGTCACACATTTTATGTTCGCTTACATTTTACAAGTTACAAAACTCAAAGTCACAATTCTCAAGTCACAAATTACTAATGTATAAGTTAATAACTGACAACCTTCAGACGCTAGCTGTCGGTACCACATAAATAAATATAGAACGGAATCATAAATGATTCTTCAAAAGAGATACAATAAAAAACAGCCAACGTTATTTGGCATCAAATTAAACGCGTTGTCTTTTGCCTAAAGTAGTTATTAATGAATGTTTTATAATTCTGCAAGTAATTTTACCATTTAAGTCTTTGATTTCTTAAAACTACATTCAATCCAATTTAATATACGTATCGGACTTTTCCAGATGAACATACTAACACATTCGCATTCGGATTTACAGTGCATTGAAATTGAACTACATCAACAGGGGTACGTGATGTAGTGAACATGCTTTCCCCAGAGTCAGGTGATAATGTAGCACAGTTGCTAGAACACCTGCCTCAAGAGCAGGAGGTCTTGGGTTCGACCCCCGCCCTCGGTAATAGGATTTTTCCAGCTTTTTTAGTGGCGTCAGAATGGGTTCTTCAGAGAACCCTGTGGAGCAGGAAAAGGCTAGGTACTGGTAGTTCTGTTGATGCCTGGCTAAATATAAGGAAGGTTAAAAGCTCTCTGTCCAGGTAGACCAGGTGGTAGAGCACCTGATTACGGAGGAGGTCTTGGGTTCGAACTCAATACTTTGTACCGGTAACGGAATTTTGCCAGCTCGGATCACTCCGGTTAAATTAGGATATATGCAGTTTTATGCAGTTAAATGAAAACGGGTGGGGCCAGAGAGGTTGATAGGGGATTGGGGGTGGGGCGGTTGTGTAGGGGCTGTCAGATCTCGACCTGAGAGATAAAATTATGCGAACACTATTTGAACCGATTCATACAGTTTGAGGAAAAAGTAGAGACGTGTAAATATGGACCGACTTTTATTGGTGCATGTCTATAGTACATGTCACGAATGATATATGTATAAGTAGTCATATCATGATCCCCATTTAAGTACAGAATAATATCCCTAAAATTGTATAGCACAAAAATAATACGTGTGTCTGATTCTGTCAGTAAGAAACTCACAACTTGGAAATACAGACAAACGCAGACGAGTTGAAGCTGTACGTTCTGTTTGTAGATGGACATTCCCGTGTTAGAAGCGCCCTTTGCGTCCTATTGTCGAACTGGTGTTATGCAATGAACATTTTAAATTTGCGCCTCTAGATTAGTAACTTGTAAATTAGATTCAAGAAATGTAAAATGTATTCGTGATTCTCCCAGCGATTTGTAAATTGTATATGCAGGAAATGTGAAATTGTTCAAATGTAATGTTGAAATGTGAACATTTTCATGTGATACTAGTTATAAAATTTAGGATGTAATTAGATAGCGGTATTTAGCATGCGCGATGTTGCAATCTACAAATTGACATTAGATGTAACTAATCCATGTATTGAAAGTTAGAAATAGTAATAAGAATATTGGTGGATATCCTCTTCCGTACATAGTAACCACAAATAGTACAAACTCGCCTTTCTCTCCAACCCAAATACATGCTAAGTCTCCGCACCCTTTGTGTAGCACGCGGTCTAAGTATGCGCCGGGCGGGACATAACTAGGGAGATCTAGTGCCCTACATTCATGCAGGGTCATCCCTACACCCATCCCTAATTTGAAAATCGATCACTTACAATCTTATTTTTGAAGGGAAATATTTTGTTGCAAACTAATCAAGGAAGATATGGGGGATATGCAGTGTTATCTTTAAAAACTATTTATGGCGATTTGGAACTTAAAGCAACACCAGCCTGACAGCGCTGTGCTCAAGGTACAACAGACAATAAGCACTTTTGTCTTGAGTACACTAACACTAAAAGGAACAAACAGGTTTGACCGAAATCTAGGAACTGCTTCAACGACAACATAAATGGAAAGGTCACCTTCATCATCAAAATGAAAATCTCTTCAGCCATTGGTAAACTGTCTATGTCACTCTCAGCAACAATGTTTTAGATGTCTACGGTACAACTTTTTATGTCTTCGTCGGCAACACAATTAAAGTATCCGTCGGCAACATTCGTCAATGATCCGTCATAATCAAAAATGTCACTGTCGCCAAAGGTATCACATAATTTATCAATTATTTAATTCATAGTCGGCAACACGTTTCAAGTCTAGGCAAACTGTTGAATTCACTGTCGGCAAAATTTTACATTATCCGTCGGCAATACATTTCCGGTTTCCGTCGGCAATACTATTCAATCCACTGTTGGTAAAACACATTTTAGTCTTCGTCTGCAAAATTAACACTCCGTCGGCATATTTATTGAGATCTCTAACGGCTGCACCGTCTATAACATTCTATTTCCGTCGGAAATAGAGTCTGCATTATTCTGCATGCCGATCAAAATACCCACCTAAAATGCTTAATTAAAGTATCCGTCGGCAACATTTGTCAATGATCCGTCATAATCAAAAATGTCACTGTCGCCAAAGGTATCACAGAATTTATCAATTATTTAATTCATAGTCGGCAACACGTTTCAAGTCTAGGCAAACTGTTGAATTCACTGTCGGCAAAATTTTACATTATCCGTCGGCAATACATTTCCGGTTTCCGTCGGCAATACTATTCAATCCACTGTTGGTAAAACACATTTTAGTCTTCGTCTGCAAAATTAACATTCCGTCGGCATATTTATTGAGATCTCTAACGGCTGCACCGTCTATAACATTCTATTTCCGTCGGAAATAGAGTCTGCATTATTCTGCATGCCGATCAAAATACCCACCTAAAATGCTTAAATTAATCGCCGGCAAAATCATTCGGACTCCGTCGGCAACAATTTCTTACGGATAATAAAACAATATGACGATAAGTCAACATTTTTTTTATGCCCGCAATGGCATGGCAATGTATTTGTCCGTATGTAGCATATGCAAATATTTCGAATACCCAATTCCCAGCCAGATAGGTATTCGGCTCTAGCTCGATATTCAAACTCTGCGTTTAAAAGTATTTTTACAGAAAATATTTCGAATACCCAATTCCCAGCCAGCTCGGTATTCAGGTCTAGCTCGATATTCAGAATCTGCATTTAATTGTTTCTATAAGAAACAAATTTCGAATACCCAATTCCCAGCCAGATAGGTATTCAGGTCTAGCTCGATATTCAAACTCTGCTTAAAAAGTTTCTATTAAAAAAATATTTTGAATACCCAATTCCCAGCCAGATAGGTATTCGGCTCTAGCTCGATATTCAAACTCTGCGTTTAATAGTATTTTTACAGAAAATATTTCGAATACCCAATTCCCAGCCAGCTCGGTATTCAGGTCTAGCTCGATATTCAGAATCTGCGTTTAATTGTTTCTATAAGAAATTTTTTTCGAATACCCAATTCCCAGCCAGATAGGTATTCAGGTCTAGCTCGATATTCAAACTCTGCTTAAAAAGTTTCTATTAAAAAAGTAGTTTGAATACCCAATTCCCAGCCAGATAGGTATTCGGCTCTAGGTCGATATTCAAACTCTGCTTAAAAAGTTTATATTAAAAATTTTTTTTTCGAATACCCAATTCCCAGCCAGATAGGTATTCGTCTCTAGCTCGATATTCAAACTCTGCGTTTAAAAGTATTTTTACAGAAAATATTTCGAATACCCAATTCCCAGCCAGCTCGGTATTCAGGTCTAGCTCGATATTTAGAATCTGCGTTTAATTGTTTCTATAAGAATTTTTTTTCGAATACCCAATTCCCAGCCAGATAGGTATTCAGGTGTAGCTCGATATTCAAACTCTGCTTAAAAAGTTTCTATTAAAAAAGTATTTTGAATACCCAATTCCCAGCCAGATAGGTATTCGGCTCTAGGTCGATATTCAAACTCTGCTTAAAAATTTTCTATTTAAATTTTTTTTTCGAATACCCAATTCCCAGCCAGATAGGTATTCGGCTCTAGCTCGATATTCAAACTCTGCGTTTAAAAGTATTTTTACAGAAAATATTTCGAATACCCAATTCCCAGCCAGCTCGGTATTCAGGTCTAGCTCGATATTCAGAATCTGCATTTAATTGTTTCTATAAGAAAAAAATTTCGAATACCCAATTCCCAGCCAGATAGTTATTCATGTGTAGCTCGATATTCAAACTCTGCTTAAAAAGTTTCTATTGAAAAAGTATTTTGAATACCCAATTCCCAGCCAGATAGGTATTCGGCTGTAGGTCGATATTCAAACTCTGCTTAAAAAGTTTCTGTTAAAATTTTTTTTTTCGAATACCCAATTCCCAGCCAGATAGGTATTCGGCTCTAGCTCGATATTCAAACTCTGCGTTTAAAAGTATTTTTAAAGAAAATATTTCGAATACCCAATTCCCAGCCAGCTCGGTATTCAGGTCTAGCTCGATATTCAGAATCTGCGTTTAATTGTTTCTATAAGAATTTTTTTTCGAATACCCAATTCCCAGCCAGATAGGTATTCAGGTCTAGCTCGATATTCAAACTCTGAATACCTAATTCCCAGCCAGATAGGTATTCGGCTCTAGGTCGATATTCAAACTCTGCTTAAAAAGTTTATATTAATTTTTTTTTTCGAATACCCAATTCCCAGCCAGATAGGTATTCGGCTCTAGCTCGATATTCAAACTCTGCGTTTAAAAGTATTTTTACAGAAAATATTTCGAATACCCAATTCCCAGCCAGCTCGGTATTCAGGTCTAGCTCGATATTCAGAATCTGCGTTTAATTGTTTCTGTAAGAAAATTTTTTCGAATACCCAATTCCCAGCCAGATAGGTATTCAGGTCTAGCTCGATATTCAAACTCTGCTTAAAATGTTTCTATTAAAAAAAAATATTTCGAATACCCAATTCCCAGCCAGCTCGGTATTCAGGTCTAGCTCGATATTCAAACTCTGCGTTGAATTGTTCAAATAATAAAAATATTTTGAATACCCAATTCCCAGCCAGCTGGGTATTCATGTCTAGCTCGATATTCAAATCTGCTTTGAATAGTTTCTTTACAGAATGTATTTCGAATACCCAATTCCCAGCCAGATAGGTATTCAGGTCTAGCACGATATTCAAACTCTGCATTGATATTTCGAATACCCAATTCCTAGCCAGCTCGGAATACGACTGCAGCTCTATATTCAATACCCAATACCTAGCTAGCTGGGTATTCGGTTGTATCTAGGAATTCGCGAATACCCAATTCCTAGCTGGCTGGGTATTCGGTTGTATCTGGATATTGAATACCCAATACCCAATTCCCAATTCCCAGCCAACTTCACAAACCTGTTCCCGCTCATTGAGTAGGGAGGCAGTCTAGGGACGGGCCTTAGTACTTGACGTTATTATACCCAGAGAGCGAGTTTGTCTAACACAATTTGACTTGAGAAAAATACAATGAAAAGAGCTGAACAAACAAGCGTCAATAAATGTTCTTGTAGTAGGCGCTGCTAATTTCCTGTGGGATCTTTTAAAGAGGAACTTCTAAAAACTGTTTAATATAGACGTTATTATACCAACTGTGACATCAAATTCCGGTGTAAGTTGTGTTCTTGAATATTCATGAAGTGAGGGTGTCTTTTTCATTTTACTTGAGAGATAAAGTTGCTAAGAAGAATTTTAAATGAAGTCTGAAGATTTTGTTTCTGAGCGTCTATGACTGGCTTCGTCTCCAATTTTCTTTGACAGCGCAGACTTTTTAGTGAAAAACCGCTGTTAGCGTACTGGAAGTTCAGTTAATTGTGGTCAAGTTAACAGATTTATCAAAAAAGAAATATATTAAAATCACTTTTACTGATTGTCTGCACTGTCTTTGTGTTTGATGCAGGAGTTTTTCATTGCAGTTGCTTGAATTGTGTTTCGTTACTCTGCCATGCAAGCAGTGATTGAAAATGAAATTAATACAAATGTGTTTTAGGTCGAATATATGAAAATCGCTTCACGTTCAAAAGTCCGGATATTCCTAATTTTAAGAGTTACTGGTAGCAGCATCGCTTGTATGTAATGTTTATAGTTGGTGTTCCAATACGCGTTCGTTTCAAGTAGTATAATGTAACTGGGTGTTGCTTCCTGTTATATTCACGGTTTGCTGCAGCAAAAAAGCACCGTATAACTTCCGTGAAACCTCAGTCTCATTGTAATTGGATAAGGGTTTTGGTAACTTTCAAAAAATGCTAATGAGCATGTCGCCAGTTAATAAAGCTATCATGTCAATTGCATTTTATAACAATTCTGAAGCCAAATGTGTTGAAAATGTGTATAAAAAAATTCTAGTGAGCGTTACATTTATATGAACTTCAAGTTGTTTTAGGAAATAGTGTTACCTATTACATACTACGGTTTTTATATGTTTCCATTGTATGGTTATAAACACAAACGTGATATTTATGGCCGAGTTTATCCGTCTCCTCTGTTCAATGCTATAACCTAATCCATCACCCACGTCAGCCATCGCCTTCCTTTATTACTCATGACTGCTTCATGGTTCTAAAAGGCCAAGCTATGGCGCCTTGAAGTCAAGCTTTACAATTCATTACTTCCTTGACGCCTCGCGTACGGTATACTTAATTTCTTTCACGGTTGGGAGTAGTCGGTCATGTATCCCATAAAAAGTGATCTAATGTCAACAAATTGATTAGACAGATTCACCTCGTTAACTTGCAACTGACTTTTCCATATCTCTGTCTTGTTGCGTTTGGTGCCAGAGTCATGTTTTGGTGATCTTTTAGCGGCCAGCTTAGAAAAGTATGAAATTATCTCCTGACAGATTTAATCAACATAGGTTCTTTTGGTCCTGTTATTTTTTTTTTTAAATTCCCCCGCTAATGCCCCATTAGAAAGCAATAATTTTTATCAAGATAAGAAACTGTTTTAATTTGTTTAAGGTTCATTATCGTTGATTATACCAAAGTATTAAAATGTGTATGTAAATTTCCAGACATGTCTTAATTTTAGAATAGCGCTAACCTAGATTTCTGATTAAATACAATTTGCGATACAGATTTCTGATCATATACAGATTTGAGATCGATGTTATTTTCGTTAGCGCAAACGGTTTCAATATGTAGTTTTACTTTATAACGGTCTGAGATGTATGGGCTTCAAGGTGTTATGCAGTTACCCGTGTATGATAAAGATTTACATCGGCTTACTTCAATTAGACTGGGCGATCGATCAGGCTTCAGTGCACCATCTATCACTGCACTATAGCTTTGATATTGGAAATAATAGAGCAGTCGGCAGGAAACTGCCAATTAATAACATTCTCCACAGGAAGCCGATGTATTTCTGAGTAGCATGTATGCCTGTTGAATTGTCGTGTATAACTCGTTTGATCCCCGTTGTTTCCTTTTATTTACTAGAATCTGACTTTAAAAATGTATCCTATTTATGTACAGAATTAATGTCATACACTTAAGCTTTAACCAAATTCATATTGCGTATCACTGTCTTAATTGGAATGTTTTGTTAATGAAAGCGTATGTAAAGAAAACAAAAATACGATGTTTTTAATTTTAAATACATATACTTTAAACAAAGGTGTTTTAATCTAGGCAGTGGTAGGGCGTCGGCTTGCGGATCGGAAGGTCGCGGGTTCGAACCCCGGCTGGATCAAACCAAAGACTTAAACGTTGGTAGTAGTGGCTTCATTACTAACTCGGGGCTAAGGGGACGGCATGACGCCTGAATCGTCGGTGTCAGTATAACGGACCGGTCGGGATTAGTCCCCGGGCACCTCATAAGTGACCCTGTGCTATAATGATAGAAATTTCGCTGCACGGTATCGGCAAAAATGCAAGCAAATCCCATATGATCCAGATTGAGCGCTATGTCCCTCCCTGTTGTAGGTTCACCACTACACTGGCATGTATGATGGACCTTCACAACTATCCACTCGATGTGCAGAATTGTACCGTGGAGATAGAAAGTTGTAAGTATTGCAAAGAGCGATAACAAAAGACAACGATGAATTGTGGAAATAGAAAGTTGTAAGTACAGCATATAGCCGTCATAATAAACGACAGTAAATTGTAGAGAATAAAAGTTGTAAGTATAGCACAGAGCCGTGAAAATAAACGACAGTAAATTGTAGAGAATGAAAGTTGTAAGTATAGCACATAGCCGTGAAAATAAACGACAGTAATTTGTAGAGAATGAAAGTTGTAAGTATAGCATATAGCCGTGAAAATAAACGACAGTAAATTGTAGAGAATGAAAGTTGGAAGTATAGCATATAGCCGTGATAATAAACGAAAGTTAATTGTAGAGAATGAAAGTTGTAAGTATAGCACATAGCCGTGAAAATAAACGACAGTAAATTGTAGAGAATGAAAGTTGTAAGTATAGCATATAGCCGTGAAAATAAACGACAGTAAATTGTAGAGAATGAAAGTTGTAAGTATAGCACATAGCCGTATTAATAAACGTCAGTAAATTGTAGAGAATGAAAGTTGTAAGTATAGCACATAGCCGTGAAAATAAACGACAGTAAATTGTAAAAGAATAAAAGTTGTAAGTACAGCACATAGCCGTATTAATAAACGACAGTAAATTGTAGAGAAAGAAAGTTGTAAGTATAGCACAGAGCCGTGAAAATAAACGACAGTAAATTGTAGAGAATGAAAGTTGTAAGTACAGCACATAGCCGTATTAATAAACGACAGTAAATTGTAGAGAATGAAAGTTGTAAGTATAGCACATAGCCGTGATAATAAACGACAGTAAATTGTAGAGAATGAAAGTTGTAAGTATAGCACATAGCCGTGATAATAAACGACAGTAAATTGTAGAGAATGAAAGTTGTAAGTATAGTACATAACGTGCCTATCTACACCGGTTAATTGCAGAGAATGAAAGTTGTAAGTGCAGCACATCGCCGTGACAATCTAAATCGTTTAATTGCAGAGAATGAAAGTTGTAAGTGCAGCATATAGCCGTGATAATATACACTGGTTAATTGTACAGAATGAAAGTTGTAAGTGCAGCACAGAACTGTGACAATAGACAGCTGTGGAGCTATACCAAATGGACTTTTCGGTAATACATGTACCAACCATACCTTACTTGCTTGTTATTATGTAAGTTTATACGGACAGCCCAGTCATATTGTCTGACCACATTTTTAAAGCCCCAAACTTCGTTTAAGGACCTAAAACCTATGATTTTACTATAGATGGTTACGCGATGTCCGACGTGGAGCTGTATTGGCGGGCTGGTTCTGTTCACAACGTGGAGAATGTGGAGTTACCTCAATTCGACATTGTGGAATACAGAGCTATCAACAAGATAGAGTCCCTTCTTACAGGTAAAGACCCACCTATTAGAATAGCAAATATGAAACCCGGGAAATTATATGCCCTGGAACTGAGCTTTAAGCCACAGCAATCACTGACAACAAAATTTTACTAACCGTAGACTCGTCGTTCCTAATTTCAAATTTATACACGTATTTGTTTCATTTGTTTGTTTGCTTTTGGTGCTTTTCACAATAATCTCGTCTTCTCATAACTGCTTAGGTCAGCTGTGTCTTTCTTCGAATTTCTTATCTGACATCTGAAAATTGTGCAGTGCTTGCAATACACCATGTATTTAAATATTCCCTGGCATACCACAAGGTCGCAGTGCCTAAGTTGATAAAACTATTAGAGCGGCTTGCCAACAAAATTCAATTACATTGTCACCCGTTACTGTTTCCAGACTGCCTGGTTTCCCATTTTTATACTGCCCTCTTTACTGAGGAAATACGAAGTGAAGTAAAAAAGAAACAAGCTTTAGACATCCAGCCTGACTGGTTTTGAAATGAAATGTTTTATTAGTTTATGTCGACTTCAGCTTTGAACACATTTTCAATGAAACATACAAAAAAGACAGAAATCACCGAGAAACAATAATCTCTTTGTTTTCATGTAGTTTTTATGCTGGTATTCTTATGTGTTTCATACATTCTCCTTCTGAAACAGATTGACAGTTGGCATGTGTTTCAAATAAAAGTTTATACAAATCCAATATTTAACATAAAAGCAATAGACTATATTTTATACAAAGAAATATGACAGACAAAAGTTTTAGTTATGACCGGAACAGCACAAGCTAATGTTTTTAATTTGAACAATAATTTAACTTTGTACTGTTTATAACTTTACGATAGCTTGATCAGTTGTTCCACTGCATGGTCCAATATTGATAACGACTCACAGTTTATCTCCCAACTGTACATTACACAAAGAATAAGCACTTGATTCTACTTTAATATCTCTAAAGACGTCTATAAAGACGTTTGTTCCCTGTACAGATCGTGTCATGCCTTTCATGTTTCAGAAAATATGTCAATGGCCTCATCATTGCAGCTATTTGTAGTGGCAAAATGACATGTTTGGTCAATTGCCCTAGCAATGATATATTAACGTCAATACTAATTGAAAAAGTACACAAATGGGGAAAAATACACCAATCCGAATAGAGGCTTTGATAGGATACGTAAATATAATTTAGTTATTTATATCACAGTGAACAAAAAGGGTTGTTAGTTGGCTCACATAGGTTTATAAGATCATGTTCTATCATAACCCAGTCTAACCAAATACAACAGACAGTATTCCTAAGTGATAAACTTGATAAGGACTTATAGGTTCAAGTTTTTTCTACTATCCTAAATAGGATCTCGAAGTGCAAATACTTGAACCAGATTACAATGTAGTCACATTTAAATTCGATTTAATAAACAGATACTAATACATTTTTTCTCCTTTTACTTTGTCAAATATTGTCTAGATCTGCAACAAAAATATATTGAAATATATTGATAATATTGCCTGTTTGTAAAACATCATATTGTTATTAAAATAAATCGACTTTATATTTAACAGATTATTGTGGTTTCTACGCGGCACAAATTGGATAATTGGATATTTAAGTTCTGTGAAGGATCCCAGTGGTCATCTACATAGAAACTTAATCGATATGGATCTCTTAACACGTTCAGGACAAGCACTAGCTGTCTAATGTTTATGACTAGGATATGTGCTTATAATGAACACGATGTTTTTAAGTTTCAGAAA
Source organism: Sinonovacula constricta (assembly GCA_007844125.1). NCBI lineage: Eukaryota > Metazoa > Mollusca > Bivalvia > Cardiida > Solecurtidae > Sinonovacula > Sinonovacula constricta. Next base: position 25,804,442 of record CM017558.1, on the reverse strand, counting down.
GTTATTTTGGACAAATATAATATTTAAACTGTACTAATGTATTGTGTTGCAGGCAAGTATCAACGGTTGTCGTTAAGTTTCAAGCTGCAGCGGAACATAGGTTACTTCGTGTTCCAGACGTACTTGCCATCCATCCTGATCGTAATGCTATCTTGGGTGTCCTTCTGGATCAACCACGAAGCTACCTCCGCCAGGGTCGCACTAGGTACTGTTTTGTAACTGGCGTCAATCTAAGTGCTGTATTGATACGACTGCTTTTTAACTGACGTCGTTATATGTTATATGTAATAATAAGGCAATTTGCACCTGGCGTCGCCCTAGATGATGTATTGATACGACAGTTTTGTACCTGACGTCGCCCTAGGTGCTGTATTGATACGACAGTTTTTTATACCTGGGGTCGCTCTAGGTGCTGTATTGATACGGCAGTTTTGTACCTGACGTCTCCCTAGGTGCTGTATTGATACGGCAGTTTGGTACCTGACGTGTCCCTAGGTGCTGTATTGATACGGCAGTTTTGTACCTGACGTCGCTCTAGGTGCTGTATTGTTACGGCTGTTTTGTACCTGACGTCTCCCTAGGTGCTGTATTGTTACGACAGTTTTGCACCTGGCGTCGCTCTAGGTGCTGTATTGATACGGCAGTTTTGTACCTGGCGTCACCCTAGGTGCTGTATTGATACGACAGTTTTGTACCTGACGTCATCCTAGGTGCTGTATTGATACGGCAGTTTTGTACCTGACGTCTCCCTAGGTGCTGTATTGATACGGCAGTTTTGTACCTGACGTTGATCTAGGTGCTTTACTGATACGAAAGTTTTGTACCCAATCTATTTTATTTTATGTATTTTGATAAATCGTATAGACAAGAATATGTAAACGTTTCATTCGTAAGTTTTAGTAATAAACATCGTTACATAAATTCTTCGATCGTTAGAAGAATATCTTATCTTAATACTTTTGCAGGTATAACCACGGTCTTGACAATGACAACAATCAGTAATGGCGTCCGATCTTCGCTGCCGAGGATCTCGTACGTGAAGGCCATTGACATATACCTAGTGATGTGTTTTGTGTTTGTATTTGCCGCCCTTCTTGAGTATGCTGCCGTCAACTACACGTACTGGGGTGCCCGTGCCAAGAGGAAGGCAAAGAAAGCAAAGGACGGTCGGGAAAATAGGTTCAATTGCATGGAGATGGTACGTCGGTTGGCATTGTAGGGCTTAACGTGCTACTAACAATCTACGCCAAAAGAAGCAGCACATTGCGTTAAATTGGTTATTATGATGAAAGATTTTGGCACGAACACGTGATACCTTCCAGTCTAATAAATGCCTTAATCGCTGATCGTTAAGCAAGAAGGTAATGCTGGAAATGTTGATCTGTTTGTACTGTCTCGGCTTTAAGACAACAGTTCTAACATATCCCGGTTTGACACGGTACAGTCCGGTGTGATTTTCTTGGACGTTTTCAAGATTTCAGTCTCATTACGCAAGGATTCTCAATGTAACTGCGGTTCAGAAGCAATGACCTCTATTATTTACCTGTGATTTATTAAAGGTGCTATCTGACAGTTTGGGTCAGAATTTCTATTATCAAATAACCAAATGAGTCATTGTTGCATGAAAACGCCCTTCAAAATACTTTTCATTAATTTTCTAGATCTGTGTAACAGTCAAGCATAAATCCCCAATCGTCATTGCAAGCAGGTATTTCCTATCAGAATCAAGCTGCAGAGATACCAATTTTTAAACTTAGAAAACAACGTGATCACTTACTGTTGAGATCACGTTATATAGACATCCGGGTAACCCGCTCTGATCTATTTTTAGCAGAGACCACTATCTGGCTTTTTATACAGTTGGAAAGAATACGTGCATTCAGAGTGGTCTTTTTTCGCGATTCGTTCTGTCTAACAACTCAGGTAGTGTTCAAAATCGTTTTTACTAAGACCAGTGTGGGCTTATACAACAATTATGCCCAAATTCGAAAAAGCAGTATTTCGATATTTTTTATGTATTCGATATGTTCGATATTCGATATGCAAAGTGTCGAATACCACCTTTAACGTTAGTGTACAGTTTCACAGAACGATGCCGATGTTATTCTACGGGGGGCAGGTTTCGTCCCAGTGGTGCACGATCATGACCCAATCTGATCACCTCGGCCTTTATGCTATGCAAGAGACCTCTGACATAATAAGGCGCCATCTTGGATCTACTTTGTGTCTTAGTTTTAATACTGGGTATTTAATGTTGACTTTTCAATTTTCCGTAAATCATATAGATTGTATTGATAAAAAAAATCGTTGTTATTGCAAGATATACTCAACTAAATGATATATATATAATTTGTTACTTTCTCGCGAACGGACACTGTTTCATAACTCAGGCGACGCACTTTGGTGTATTCTAGAGCTATGTACGAGGTGTATTTTACGAACCATACGGAAATACCCGAAGTTTTACGATTGGATCATGACCTTTAACATTACGTCATTTCCTGGTTGTACGCTAGTGACAAGCCGATTTATACCGTTGTCAATGTGTCTTCTCAGAATCACTGGCTTGTTCTTTCTAGACTCGCATCCGTCTTGTACATGTATTATTAAATTTGGCTACGGTTTACATTGGCAGTAATCTTGTTAGAATCCGAGAAATTGCATGTAGTTTGGAAAACTGCAACTGCGCCAAAATTAGCTTGCAAGCTGTTAATAGACTATGGTTGGCAATATATCTTTTATTTAATACAGTTAGAATTTATGAAATACTTTCGTTTCGTATCGTTTGCTTCCTACGCATTACGATGTACATGAGACTTAACTGACACACGATTCGATCGAGGTTATACTGTTGAAAAAGTACTGGGTTAATCGGGGTTAACTTGTTCTATACATTACATGGTACTACCATTATACAATATGGTATGGGGTTAAATTATTGAGTAAGAGGCAAACAGAAACTTCTCACATAGTGGGTTGTTGCACGATCAACTACGATCCTTTTTACTTTCGGAGGTTTCTTGGCAAAATGCAATCTTTTCATGTTTAGTTAGTTTAATAGACAATGGCTGCTGCTGCAATCCGCACATACCGGTGGTACACAATCTATACGCACACACCGTAAACGCGCTATCTCATCGGTCAATACAAGAATCTGTTGAACAGATTAACCCCAATACCATATGGATGGTACCACCAGGTTAACGGTTGAGCAAGCAAACCCCATTAAACCTTATTCTTATTAAAAAGGATAACACAAGCCGTATCGGGTGCAAGTGAGCCGTCTTTTTTCGTCTTGTACATGGGATCTTTTTTCGGGTGCCGTTTTAACCTATAGATCAATCTTTTTTCCGGGGTCCTATATCGGACATGTGTACTGGAATTTAACGGCGTATTAACGTTTCTAATCATACATGCCCCAATCTCTGCCGTCACAAAATGAAGCCATATCGTAAAACGACGACCTAGTGTCCGGGTTTACAGCAAGCCCGAACTACCCGAAACATTACCTTTGTGCCCCACATTTGTTAAGGAGAGAACCGGCGTTGTCCAGGAATAGCAAAGATCAACTCGTTTAACGACATCTGTTACGGAGTCTGCCCGGATGTGTTTATTATTCCAAAGCACCCGGACCCACTTGCCATGGTTTCTCGTAGTTAGTTTAATTTTGACGTAGGGAGGCATTGAAACTGTTAATAAGTTCATTTTCGATATGTTTATTTGTTCGTTTTAAGTCAAAAGATCTTAAAAATAAAAGATATTTGCCTAATTAAAATAGAAAGTATCTCCTATTACCCCTTAAAGATTCCGGTCTAGTCCAAGTATATCCAAAAAAGTGTTCGGTAAACAATCAACAAGCAACTCGGGAACACGGGTTTAAATCCAAGAAAGACAATACCAGTGGAAACTTTCTCAACCAAAAGGGCAAAACTCGTCATTTAATGTTAATTGTATGATTCATCGACATTTAATGAAATCTGCAACAGACCATGATTAAGAACAATTTAATTGCATACAAAACTTCTGTTTTATGTTGTTAATATTTCAAAAATTTGAATGCATAAATACCAGAAAAAAGAATCAACCTGTTCATACCTAAATGTATTTCAGAAGGAGACGAGTATTGAGGAAGCAAACAACACTAACGTATCACCATTGCCAGCTATACGTAACAGTTATCATCAAGTATTAAACTTCGAGACTGAAGAGCCGGGAGAGCCGCCAGTTATCCGGATGGAGCCTGTGTTGCCACGCACCTGCGTCTCTCGGGGCTACGTACCGAACACTGTGCTAAAGAAACGCAACGGAAACATGCAAAAGCGTAAACTGCTGTCCACAGTGAAACAGAAGGCGAAGATATTGAAGCCGAAGTTGCCTACAGTCCGAGATGTAAACGTTATAGACAAATATGCCCGCTTGCTTTTCCCGCTTCTGTTTGTTATTTTTAACGTCACGTATTGGGGATATTACTTGTATAGACAATACCAGGATAACCGATAACAGACGCCAAATGCGTGATACTATCACACATATACTCGAAGCCAGGTTTCTTTTCAGTGGATAAAAGCATGGATCCTGGTCGTGCAGAAAAAAATATCGTATAATAAATATTAATGTATTAAGACATTGGCAAGTTAACATATTGAAAGTGAGATATAGTTCTACCAACCAGTTTTAAAGAGTGTTTGAATTTTAACGTAATATCCAAATTACCATCTCCAAAGTCTAGATACAATATGAAGTGAGAAATGTGACTCGCGACTGAAAATGGCTGAACAGTATATTTGTTTTCAATCTTTATGCACAACTTTACAGAAGCCGTTGTGAGTTTTAAACCGTATTTTATCATGTCCTTGATAAATTGTGTTGTTTTCTGTACTTTGACTCTTATTTGATAGTGTTAAATTGGCTGTTAACATAATGAAATAAGTGAAAATTAAACATCACGTCGTTCGAGCGAATATAAACATATTTGTTCGAATCGTTATACTGATGACTTCTAGTGTTGAAATTTACGCTGCTATTAATGACAACGAAGTTGATGTTTCTGTTGAGGATGAGCGGCCCAGTGATTGGTGTTCAAGATTGATTTACTCTGGGTTAACTGCTGACAGGGCCTTTAGATCAATACTTCACCAAGATTTAATGGCTTTCCCTCGAAGCCTTTCCAGATAAACATTGTTATACTCGTGTTAAGCTGATCAAAATACCACGGATGTTGTTAGGGACCATCTCAGATCATTTGTTATAACAAGTGGGCCGCTGTGTTCTATGTCTCCATGACTGAGAATACATGTCGAAACACATCGATTGGTACATGTACATGTAATTGCACGGTTGTAGGAGTTTGAAGCATCATTACATGTGACGTCACTTCAACATTTTGTAAAATTGCGTATTTCTGAATCGGACCTTTTTGGACATTTCTATGGAAGCAATGATAAATATATTTTTAAAATTAAAAATCTTAGGTAAAATAAATTATATGTTTGCCATAATCGGTTTAGATAGAACTTATATTAGTAAAATCCTTAAAAGAAAAAAAAAATAAGTTCTGCAACGTACGTAAAATACGTTTAATGTTATTTCTTTCCGGTTGAAATGGCCCCAAATTTCCGAATTCATTTTCATTTTTATCTTACAATCATATGCCATTTTTGTGTATACATAGTGTTTGTCGCCTTCCATACGTCCATCTGTTATTTTGCTGTTCATTTCTTCCATCTCTAAATGTATGATGTTCTGTATAATTCATTATATTCCAGATTCAACAAATGTCATCTTTATTATATGTTTATTCGAGGAATGATAAAAATTATATAAATATTAATAAATTCTTTGTACAATACTAAATATATTGACTTGATTTAATAAAGCAGGTAAGAATTAAGATTGAGTATGTTGTTTATAAAGTTACTTTCCGTGTGTTTTCTTTCATTATCGTAATGATGACATTTGTTTTTTTTTTGTTTTTTTTGTCTAAATGATTGCAAGGCGTTATGTCTAAATGATTGCGATTCGTTATGTCTAAATGATTGCGATTCGCTATGTCTAAATGATTGCAAGGCGTTATGTCTAAATGATTGCAAGGCGTTATGTCTAAATGATTGCGATTCGTTATGTCTAAATGATTACAAGGCGTTATGTCTAAATGATTGCGATTCGTTAGGTCTGAATGATTGCGATTCGCTATGTCTAAATGATTGCGATTCGCTATGTCTAAATGATTGCGATTCGCTATGTCTAAATGATTGCGAGGCGTTATGTCTAAATGATTGCTAGGCGTTATGTCTAAATAATTGCTAGGCGTTATGTCTAAATGATTGCTAGGCGTTATGTCTAAATGATTGCGATTCGCTATGTCTAAATTATTGCAATGCGTTATGTCTAAATTATTGCAAGGCGTTATGTCTAAATGATTGCGATTCGCTATGTCTAAATGATTGCGAGGCGTTATGTCTAAATGATTGCGATTCGTTGTATCTAAATGATTGCGATTCGTTATGTCTAAATGATTGCAAGGCGTTATGTCTAAATGATTGCGGGGGCGTTATGTCTAAATGGTTGCACGGCGTTATGTCTAAATGATTGTGATTCGTTAAGTCTAAATGATTACCAGGCGTAATGTCTAAATGATTGATACGTGTTATGTTTAAATGATTGCAGGGTGCTATGCCGTAATGATTGCACGGCGTTATGTCTAAATGATTGCAAGGCGTTATGTCTAAATGATTGCAAGGCGGCTTACACTGTTAAATAATAAATAAAAAAGTTGTATTATATCAACAAATACACAACATTACGACTAAATTGGGGGTGTTTTTTGTCAATAAACGCCTGTTACCACAATCTACACCACGTAGTATTGCAATTAAGGATACCGCATTGTTAGAACGTCTAGTCTTAAGCTAGTAAATATGCAAATGGATGAGTGCTCACGCAATTTCTATGTAGAGAGAGCTGACTGATTCTATAGGACGATTCGGTAAGGATGAGAGGTATTGAAACACGGACATCTTCCCCAAAACGTGAAGATTTATATGAGCTATCTTATTGTTTGATATTTACCGCCGTTGTCTGACGACAAGAGATCTTTCAAACCGCAGTTAGTAAATAGGAAATAACAGATAAAAACCGCCTGCTGTAGAACAGTGATGTAGAGTAATGTTGTCGGTATAGTGAGACTAGAGATTACTTTCATATCTGTATCGTGGACGTCTTGGACTTTAATTATCGTGACAACATTTTTAATTAAATAAAAAGCATTGTGATACGTAATGAAAACAATATTTGAAAATATGAGAAGGAGGCAAAAAAGGGAGAACAACGAAAACAAAAATAAGAAGAAATCAAGACAAGAAAAAGGATCAAAATAAAGCTTTGCTGCACTAAATGTAAATTATTCCAAACTACAAAAAGCACATTCGTCCAGGATTCAGTAAATGCACTTTTTATTGCAAGTTAATTTATTGCATGAAATTTTTGTTGATAGAAGACAAAGCAGATATTTATAACAGACGCCATGCATCCATGATAAGGTCATGTTTCCTAAGAAAGAAAACCTAATAAATTGCTTTATAATCTTAATTGAAATTGTGGATATTTTGTAATAACATTTAATATTTTTGGATGGTGTAAATAAAGCTATACACATTGTCGGCGATGTATGTGCGTGTTCTCATGCAATATTCCCATATTTTTTTTGCATTGGTATTTCAAAAGACTGGGCAAGAATATTTTCATTCATGTTCTAATCATTGTCACTGTTACCCGCAAGTCAAAAGCTACAGTTAAGAAATTGACATGCCGAAATCCAATTATTTATTCTTATAAACATGTCATTGCAATATTAAGGACTTAGTATAGTTGTTTTATCTCTAAAACAAATATGTTGTGCCAATTAGTTTTAATGAGATTATAAATGTCTTAAAAGTGTGTTTATTTATCTCATGTTTTTGTCGCATTTTCTTAAGGGAGAATTGTCATTAATTTAACTAGGGAAGCCAGTGTTAATTAATAACTTTCAGACAAACTCCGTTTAATCAAAACGAGGCAATTGGCTTTTGGCCGATTTATAACTTCTGTCTTTCTGGTAAACACATAGATCTATGTCGATAATAAAACGTCTTTGCATTATGATAAACATTATTGCAATGGCATGTTTAATATGACCTTTGTGTGCGATTGTGTGATCAACCATACATTAAAGCTGGTATCCGACAATAAGCCTATAATTAACATCTGCAACAATATCTTATCTTTGTTTGGGTATTATCTTATAAAAAGATATACTTCATAAAATTTGCCAATTTATACCACTGTGATTTATTGTTTTACTGCTTAAACTGGAGTTTTGTATCATAGTCATTGTAATGCATCGTTCTGCGATTTGTTAATTCTTCCCTTAATTAATATTTCGAAAGTTTCTACAATTTTCTTAGCATTACGTGAACTTATCTCATACCCTTACACCTTACAGGGGGACACCAGCACTATTAATTCATCATCTATTCTGCCAGGCCATTTTCTGTACAAAGCCGCAATGGCTTAGCCATTATAATTTAGGTGCTTTTTTAAACGACATAATCCTTTTAAATGCCCCTCGTATTTTAATCCGTTCATGTGTATAAGCAAAATAATATTTAAAGGTGGTATCCGACAGTTTGAAAAATATATAAAATATATGTAACAATATCCGATCTCTGTTTGGGGTATCTGTGCACAATTTCTGTAGAAAAAAACAGCACCATCATACTATAGTCTAAGCTTTGACGATTTTCAGCAGTATCTAAATTTTTGGGCATTAAAACTAATTAATCAACATTTAAAATATTCATTTTTCTTCAAATATATAAATAAGAACGATTGGGATATCTGCTAAAATAGATATCGACGTCACAGCGGTTGAGCAAAAACATAAGTGGCCACTTAGTTGTCTTTTTAAAAATAGCTAACTGTGCAGCGTGGCTCAGATAGGAAATACATGTCTGTAATGAAGATTGTGGCGTATTGATACACTTTTCAGACTAGTTTAATGCATCAATAAACAGCACTTTGCGATAACTGTTCAGGCAATCTCATTAAAATCACATCCTTACTTTCGCTTCATTACTTTCCGCTGGTTAGGATCTGATAACATCCCGATAAAGGTCGCCTCAAAGTGACCTTTAAGTTATAAATATTAATGAGCCGATGACGTCAAACTTGACCAATAAGAAACCTCGTTACACCGCGGTATCGTTGTCAGACAGCGACAAACACTACCTTTTTCATATTCTGAAGGCGTTCATCATTGATTCTAAGTTTTTGTTTGAACTGTTTTTGAGTGTGTTTGCTCCCACTACCTGTTATCAGAACCTGGAGAAATGACATCCCGCAAAAACAGCACCGATCAACTAACGAATGTAATTTCTTTGGCGTTTGTTTTACTGGATCGCAAATGTCAATGGGGGCTGCCATCTTGAAAATGTGACGCACCTTTAATCGGAATACCTTGGACAGTGCCGCTCAATTTTAATTTCCTTAAATAGCCGTAATTTGACGAATATTTATAAAGTTATACCCCAACATTTTGCAGCCGACGATTTCATTGGCTAATCAAAGGTCAAATTGAGGCGACACCAAATGCGATGTCATCAGATCCTAACCAGCGGAAAGTAATGAAGCGAAAGTTAGGATGTGATTTTAATGAGATTGCTGTTCAGGTAACAATAGTTTATCAACATATTTTAATGAAAATATGTTTGGTCTAAACAGTCGGATACAACCTTTTAATTGTGCCTTTAATTGGCTCCCGTACGCGGCGTGTTGTGTCTAGCACATGTAATGCATGTGTATTTTCATTTTGGGTCGTATACGCTAAGACAATAGTTTATGCAATATACAGTCGATGAAGTAACTTCAGATTAAAAGAAAACTACCACGATGCAAACTGGATAGACAGACGCCATTTAAGATAACGTTAAACATAAAAATATATTCATTTAATTATTATATGTTCAACATCTATCATTTATCTTGAAACACATTCTGTATAGATCCAATTCGTTTTATTGTGAATAAATATACATAAATTACTAAATTTAATTTATTTATCTGCCCTATCGAATAAACTATTTGACCGGCACTGTTTTGAAGAAAAATAAACGATCCCATGGTATATATGAAATGTCTAGAACATGTATTCAAGACATGTATAAAATGTCTTGCCGGAGCTCTCCAACGGGTCATATATCTATTCACCAGCCACGGTAACCGTTGCTTAAGCGCGCAACTTTGAAAGCCGCTTAAACCATGTCGCTAAAGAGTTAACCCAGCAGCGAGGCTGGTTTGAAGCGCTGATGTTTCTACCTCTACAGTCGTTTCATTACTCCTTACTACGAGAAGTCCCGTCCCGAGACATGGCCTGGGAAGTTCCGTGGGCACGCAACTCCAGTCCGGCACCTGATTATCCCACCGCTGCCGCCGAATTAAGGCAGGCCGGTGCTCTCCAACGGTCACCCACCCATACACCAGCCACAGCAACAGTTGCTTAAATTTAGAAGCCGCTTAAACCACGTCGACAAAGAGTTAACCCAGCGGCGAGGCCGGTTTGAAGCGCTTATATGTATGCCTCCGCGGTCGTTACAGAATTAATAATATGACTTACATGTTACAACGTATGACGTGGCGCTGCAAGCTTTAAACAATCAAAACTGTTACAAGAGAAAGTAACACTGAAACCTTGTGCAATCTGTTCATGGCTTTGTGGCTGAAATCATGAAGAAAAGTAAATGACATAAAAATTTACTAAGTTACACTTACAATGAAATATGAGCTTACTCCAAGTATCGTTATATGTTTATCTGTTAAACCGGCATAGCAGTGACAGATGTAGAAATGTCAGATCTCAAGATTGATTGTCTGCCTGCAAATGATTAGAAGCACGCATTGCCTGCAGTCACATGTGTTTAAGAGGCAAAAAATACTCCAGGCAAAAAAAGTCGTTTGACTAGATTTAGAGATGGTATTCGACAGTTTTGATTGAAGATTTTGTCTCAGATAATTAAGTAAGTGAAAGGTCCTGCAATATGCTCATCATTGATGCCCTATATCTGTGTGAACAGTGTTGCATAAATCTCCACTCACCAATGCCAACAGGTATTTCCTATCTGAGCCATGCTGTAGAGATAGCTATTTTTAAGCTAAGAAAATCACGTGACAGCTTACTTTTGAGATTACACTATAACGTCATCTGGGTAGTCCGCTCTGACGTACATGTAATTATTTATTTTTAGCAGAGATCACTATCGTGCTTATTTATGCGTTTGGAAATAATTTATATTTAAAAGTGCTACTTTTAGCCACTTGTATTGTTCAACAATGTAACAAGTATTCAAAATCGTCCTTAATTAGATACAATTATGAGTTAATACAGAAAGTAAACATAAGATTCACAAAACAGTTTGAAAATATAATTATTGTTTTATGCATCTGATATAAGGCTATTTTTCCGATAAATGGAAAAAATAACGGTCATCACTTTTTTTTGCTTAGTTTCAAATCTGTTTGCAAAAACTCAATGATTCGGTTGTATTAAATTTATATTTAATAATGAAAATATATATATTATAATTAAAATGTGTTTTATATTACCATGCGTTCTTTGATTAAATATATTTATTTTTTCTCAAAAATGTCAAACTTTAACGTTTTGACATTTTTACAACAAAAAAAAAACCAATGGCCAAGTCATGTCAAGCAATACTAAGCAATGTACTTTTTTAAAAAATATCTTTGCAATTAATATGAAATAAAAATACCTTAATAACACAATTTATGCAGACAGATTTGAAAAAAAAAGCCAAAAAAGTAATTGTCAAATATATTTTCCAGTTATCTGAAGAAGAGCCATTGGCAACCTGCTGGATACCATCTTAAAGGCATTTGAAACATTTAACAAGTTTGCTATTTGAGGTTTCGTATGTCTCGATCGTCTTACACAAAATATTATAAACAAATAACTTAATTAGAAACAGTACTCTTTGTTACACCAAGTTTGCTATTTGAGGTATCGTATATCTCGATCGTCTTACACAAAATATTCTAAAGACATAACTTAATTAGAAACAGTAAGCTTTGTTACACCAAGTTTGCCATTTGAGGTATGGTATATCTCGATCGTCTTACACAAAATATTCTAAAGATATAACTTAATTAGAAACAGTACACTTTGTTACACCAAGTTTGCTATTTGAGGTATGGTATATCTCGATCGTCTTACACAAAATATTCTAAAGACATAACTTTAATTATAAAAAAGTACGCTTTATTACACCAAGTTTGCTATTTAAGGTATCGTATGTCTCGATCGTCTTACACAAAATAGTATAAAGACATAACTTAATTAGAAACAGTACGCTTTGTTACACTAAATATGCTATTTCGGGAATCGTATATCTCGATCGTCTTGCACAAAATATTCTAGACATAACTTAATTAGAAACAGCACGCTTTGTTACACGAACTATGCTATTTCAGGTATCGTGTAACAGTACGCTTTGTTACACCAAGTTTGCTATTTGAGGTATCGTATATCTCGATCGTCTTACACAAAATATTCTAAAGACATAACTTAATTAGAAACAGCACGCTTTGTTACACGAACTATGCTATTTCAGGTATCGTATAACAGTACGCTTTGTTACACCAAGTATGCTTTTTGAGGTATCGTATATCTCGATCGTCTTACACAAAATATTAGAAAGACATAACTTAATTAGAAACAGTACGCTTTGTTACAAAAATATCCCAACACCATGAAACGGCATGTTTATTAATAACACCATTCTTCACTATGTGAAACTGGCAACTAGAGTCGTCGGTGTGTTATTATAAGAAAACAGCTTCATATACAAACAGCTTCCTATCTTATGTTTGTTTTTCATTGTGTAAACCGTGATGTAAAGAGCTAACATCATAACTTTCAAATGTGCGTTTAATATATTTAACCAATGTCTTAGTCTAAAAGCACTAAACGCATTTGTGTTGTAAGCTTTTTAATGCTCTTACTTAATCTTTAGCTTTAGACTTAAGCTTGTAAATATAACAAACGACAAAC